>VZDJ01007753.1:11438578-11725735 GCA_008694505.1 Cyanoderma ruficeps
CTCCCACACAGTACAGTAACTTATATACACACCTGAAGGAAGGGATGCTTTGCTTTTGGGCTTTCCCAAAAAAAACCAAACCAAAACAAAACCCACCAAAAACCACCAAAACTCTGTTGGTGACGGTTGCACCCCGCGCGGGACTCCCCGGAGCGGCCAGGGACGCGCCCCGCCAGGTAAGTGCTGGAGGTTTTCAAACTTCTGCTGCCTGCGCTGCTCCGGCCGCCCTGCCCGCCCTGCCTGCGCTCCGCTCCGCTCCGCTCGGTCGCGCTGCTGCCGCCGGTCTCGCCGGGGGCTCGGGAGGCCCGGGGCGCCGTGCCGCCCGGCGGGCAGGGGCGTCGGGAGGGAGCCGCGGCCGTGCGGGGTGGGACGCGCGCGGGGGCGTCACGCGTGGGTCTCCCGTGCCGCTCGCGCGGGACCCTTTGCCGCCGCGGGGCAGTGGTGGAACTGCAAGTTCTGGAGTTCGAGCCGGGATGCGAGTCCCCTCGGTCCCCCGCGAGTCTCTGCCCCGGCTCGTTCGGGATCCCGGAGGGCGGGCGGACCGCGACGCGGAGGTGTGTTTGCCTTGCTCCCGTTGCCGCCGAGCACTGGCGGGGCCTCTGGTTCCCCGCAGGCTTTCAGGAGAAGACCTCTGGAGTTCAGTGACACGTCCTGGAAACTTTTAGCAAGAGGGTGTCCTCGCTGGTGGCGGTCGCAGATGGCTCAGCGCCCAGGACGGCGCTTGGGAGCGGAGGGGACGTCCCGCGTCCCCCGCCGACCCGGAAGGGTCGCCCCTCGGGTCTGGCCGGCTCCCCGCGCTGAGGCGGGGGGAAGAGGGGAGAAGGCAGGGGCAGGTCCCCGTGTCCCCGGCTGCCCGCCGCGCGGTGGCGGCGGCCTGGGGCGCCCCCGCCCGGGGGGACCAGCGGCTCTGCGCCCGGGGTAGCCCGCGGCGGGGCTGGTCCTTGGCTTAACGGCGGCCCTGTGGCAGAGGATTCCCAGAGAGGGGCTCGGGGAGCGGCAGAAGTGAGAAAGGATCTGGGCTGGCCCAGCCTCACTCTTGGACGTGCTCTTGTCGCGGATTTGGTGACTAATTGAACATGGAGAGGGCCTTTTTTTCCTCCTTTTTTTTTTTTCTTCCCCCTTCCTTCCATCTATCTATCCATCCCTCCCGCTCTTCTCTCTTCTCTCCTCCTTTCGGGAAAAAAGGGAAAAAAAAAAAAAAGGAAAAAAAAAAAAGGAGGGGAAAAAAAAAAAAGCCGAGCGAGGCAGCGTGAGGCGCTCGCTGATTGGTGGGTGACGATTTTAGCCCGCACCAATGAGAGGCCCGCCTGCTCTCTATTTATTTAGCGCTCAGGGGGGAGAGTTTTCTCTTTACGCAGCGCCCGTGCCCAGCGTCGGAGCCTCCGCGAGGAGCGGGGCCGCGGACACGCCGCGCTCCGCCACGCTCCCGCGGCCCCGCGCCGCCGGCCCCGCCGCGGGGGGGAGGGGGGGTGGCGGGACACCCCCCCCGTCCCTCCCAGCGCCGCCTCGCCCGGCGGGGTCCTGGGTTTCGGAGCAGGACTTGGCGCGGATGGGGGGTGGGGACCCGGCGTGGCGGGGGACGGCGGAGCCGATCGCCCGTGGGTCCTGTGGATGTTATGGTGGCAGCCGGATGGATGGATGTAGGAAGCCTCGGGAGACTTTGTCCTTCGCGAATCTTTTTGCGGTCTGGGCTTGCTGTACATAACTACCTACCCGGGAAGCCCTTACCCCAAAAAGCATTCGCGGAGGGCGCATTCGCCGAAGGAGCAGCAGCTGCGATCGCCGAGCCTTGGACTTATCTAGACTCTGTGGGCTTCTATTATTAATTCCTGGCACCTTTCCCTTTCCCCCGTCCAACCCACCCCCCCAACCCCCCTCCCGCTGTGAGTGTATATATGTGTCTCTAGATATATATGTAGCGAGAGAAATAAACACCCTTTCCCCCCTTTCCTACTCCGCTTGGTCCCCTAGACGTCCAAATATTCCCCGTCGCTTAGTAGCCTAACTTTTTAATCGACTTTTGCCTAAAGGAGCAAATCACACGTTTATTCGGTTAACTGTATGGTGTTTTTTATTTCATTAATGGAAAAATAAAAATAGAATAAAACTTCCCAAAAGTTCTCCTATCCTCACCTTCCCCCCGCCCCCCGCCCCCCCCCCTCCTTCCAGGGCATAGCTGTGTTTGAAAATATGGGTGTCCTAGTTGATCGAGATTAATTCATAAAAAAAAAAATTCGGAGCGATTCATTAAATGCTCTGTAATCGTGAGCCTCGGTTTATTTCGAGGTGGGGAGGGTGGGATTTACTGGGATCACCCCATAAATAATAGGGAGGGAGGAGGAGGGGGAGGTGCACGGAGCTGCCGCGGTTTGGGGGAGACCCCAGTTAACAGGAGATGCACCATGGAAGCGCTTGCCAAAGGCGCCTCCCTCCCCCCTGCCCACTTCCAACCTGATTTTAAGCAACTTGCAGTCCGGTGATATCTCCAATCACTCTTTCCGCAAAAAGTAGTGCCCCCAAAAAGGGTAAAAAAGGCAGAAGCCGAGGGAAAACCCAGCCGAGGCGATGCTTTTGGACGAGGTGATTGCAAGCGAGCAAAGCAGCATCAGCACCAGCTCTGTGGTTCTGAAACTGCCTTGTGCATGCACACAGCACTGAGAGCATCTCAGGCAGGAGTTAGGGAAGCTGCATTTTCCCTCTCTTTGCAGTAATTACCAGCCCGGATTCCGTGGGCAAGAAATAAATAGCAAAGAGAAATCCTCCCTGCCTGCCGCCCCCCAAAAGAAGGAGCGATTAAGCGCAGATCTGTCCGTGCAGATCAGCCTCGTGAAAGAGACAAGATCTAAGCAGCAAGTTGGTAGCAGAGTGGCCGCTTGACGCAACACAGGGGCCTATGGTTCGCCCGGCAGTAAAATAAAAAGGAGGTGGGGGTGCGATCTAATGTCTCAGCTGTTAGAAAATACAAGGGCTCTCCCATCTGCCCCCTCCCCCCCACCCCCGACAGCGGCACGGAGTGCGATCCGGCTGAGAAAGGGCTGATCTTGCATTTCAGGGAAGCCTGCATTGGAGAGATCGGGTGAGGACCACAGTCTAAGAGTTACTATTTCTCGAGAGATAAAAGATATTTTGAAGACTTGCTCGCACTTTAAAACAGAGTAAAAGGCCGGCTAAGGGACAAGCAAGGAAAGAAAGCAAAGCAAAAGCAGTTTAATTCTCCCTTCTCTCCTTTCCTTCTTGCCCAGGACACGTAGCTTGAGCACTAGCTGTCTTGATGAAAACAAAGGTGGAAGGGTCACAGTATCTTTTAAGTAGACTCGCATTTTCATAATTATTTATCCTCTTCTATTTAGAGAAAAGAAAAAAAAATAAAAAAAGAAGACGTTTGTACTTTCCAGCCGCCAGCAAACATCTTTACGGGGGTTTTATTCATGTGAGCATATTCTAAAGGGAGAGACAAGGTAGAGGGAACTTGGAAAAAAAAAAGAAGAGAGATATGATAAGAGGGATAAGCCAAGCTAAGGCTAAAAACCCGTCCTCACTGTTCCTTGCCTACTGTGATCCCTCAAGAGGATGGAAACCAGGAGTGAATTGGGGGGGGCAGCTCAGACGCGAGGGGAAACCCGAGCCACGGTGGTGCAGCTCCCCGTCTCTTTACCTTGCCAGCCAACTGTTGCTGCCATGCTCAGGGCCGCGGCTGCTGCGGGCGGAGCGGGAGCCGCTCCCTTCTGCTTGGGGGCTGCCCCTGGCCGGGCTCCGCGGCCGCCGCAGCTCCGCAGGGCGTCTCTCGCCAGCCGCCCTGCCCTGCTCCCTGCCCTGCCCCTCTCCCTGCCCTGGCTCTTCGCAGGTTCCTCTCCTGCTGCAGATCACTCGGACACGTCGGGCGCCCCGGGCCGCTGCCGCATCTGCCGCACCCCACCGGGCCCCCACCCCCGGCAGCCCCTCCGGGCTGCCCCGGGGAAGCCTCGGCCCTCTCCTCGGGCCGTCGGGCTCTTGCCCGGCCTGCCAAGGCGCGTCCCGGGCGGCCCTCGCCTCCCCCGACGTGCTGTGCCGGGTCTGGGCCTGAGGCAGCTGGAGGGGCTCCGATGTCTGTGGTACTCTGTGTGTGTGTGTATCCCCACGGGTGATAGGGACGTCTGGGTGGGGCCGTGAGCCAGTCTCCGCTCCCCTGGACGCTTCAGGGCAAACCGCAGCCAGGTGAGTCGGGGCGGAGCGGAGACCGCTGCGGGAGCCACTCCGGCGCGATTAACCCTCTTCTCCCTCTGCTTTCCCCGTAGGTGCGGCCGCGCCGTCGAGGCCGGAGGCTCCACGGGAGCGGCGAGGACCGCTGGCCGCAGGTGAGAGAAGCGACGGGCTTTCCCCACACCCCCGGGGATTCCTCACACGGGCCCTCCCGAAAGCCGAGGAGCCGGGTTCCCGGCTGCTGCCGTTCCCTCAGACCCCGGCACTGGTTACAGCACTAGGCCACAGCTGCCCCCGAACCCCCAGCACCGACAGGGCCCCAGGCAGCACCCGCTGCCCCCAGGCATGGGCAACAACCTCATCCCACATGGCAGAAGGCCCAGGATGGTGGAAGGGAGGCCAGGGCATTGAAACGGGGGGGAAATCCACGTAAAGTTGATAGAAATTATCTATAAACAGGCCGTCACAATAACTTCTAGTGAAACCTGTCGTCTTGAGAAGGTGGAGAAGGAAAAAAGTTAGTGAGCATTGCCTAAAATCTTCTTACTTCCCTCACCTTTCCTTCTTTGTTCACTGGTTAACACTCTTCCACTTCATGGTTAAATGCATTGTCCGACATTTGCAGTTCTCGTAGTTTTTGTCTGGTAGATTTCTTTCTTTTTTCTGCCTTTTTTTTTTAATCCACCATCCTTGAGACAGCTAGTACAAATTACTGGCTACCACTATAGTTGTGAGATAGAAAATTGAGAGGCAAATTAATTGCTAGCACATGTTTTAAAAGCAAAAGGATCCTCTCCCAGTGAAACAACCAAACATATCGTTGTTTTAGTCAAGTTTAGCCACTGTCCCCTGCTCTGTTTCCAGATGTGGCAATTTTAGAGAAGGATGAAGTACATTCAAGTTACAAAATGAAAAGTTTACAGATAAGTAACTACAGAAAAGTCTTTTTATATTTTGAAATTTAAATTAATTTTTCATATTTTAAATTTTAAATTCAATTTATGAGTAACTGAAATACATAAGAAGGATTTTTGCAAGAAGTCCGTTTTTGTCTTTTTGTTTTGGCATCTAATTTCTTGGTGGACGTTATCTGCCCACAAATTGCAGCGAACGATTTGCTGTAAAACAACAGAAATGCCTTCCTTCAGAAAGCTGCCATTATGGGCAGATGTCTTCAGAGGTTAGGAGCTCCTAACCTGCCACCTGACTTACATCAAACACTCTCTTAGCACCCATAAAGCTTAGCAGTGCTTCACTGGTATCAGCTTGTTTGCAACCAAAGTAGACAAACTCTGCTCACTTAAAGATATGAAAGAAAAGCAGCTTCTTGTAGGCAAAGATGGGTAAGGCCTGCTAGAGCCTCGAGTACATGCAACTCCTAGACCAGCATTTAATCTCCCCCAAAAGGGGATGTATCAAATACTAAACTAGCACTGCTCTTGAGGTTTCTGAAAAGGTCAAGGCATACATTGCTAGGAGCGGGGGGTCAGTGCATGTTAATTTATGTCTGTTACTGCACCTAATACAATTATATAAAGGCTAAGGGCCTATGAATAGAATTGCTGCTTAAGGCCTCTGAGCCTGCTGTAGTCCTGTCAGTTAAGGGCTGAGAAATACCTCCAACCATCTGTAAAAAAATGCCTCGTGAATATGGGCCTCATGAAATAATGATTTAACACTCTTACCCCACCCTCCTTCTACCCTCCTTCTCCCCCAGTTTTTATTAGTATTTGAGTCTTTCACAGATCATCTGCACATCAGTTCTCATTCTTTCTCTTTTACATGTGTTACCACAAATATATTTAGCTATAATATTTGCATTAGCTGTAGTATGCTGCCATCTCATTTCTGGATATAGAGATTGCTCTTACAAAGGACTCATGTAAATTATCTTTTATTTGTATTATTATATTTTCAGACAAGTTGTGTAGTGGTTGTTTTTCGTGTAACTTTCAGTAACTGTCAGGCCTTGTTGAAACACTAGATGTTTTTAAATCCATGTCTAAAAGGGCTTCCCCTATAAATTAAAATAAATATTTTTCAGCTTTGCTACTACAGGGCAGGATAATTTGGTTGGTGTCACGTTGTTGCCCTCCCTCCCCCGTCTCCCTTCTCCCTCCAGAAAAAGTCAAAAAGTTATTAGATCTCTTTCTTTTTCTGAAATATTTTATGGGAACGAATTATGGAATACTAAATAGGGTTTGTTGACTCACTGGCAGTGTCCACAGAAGCGTGTTTTGTCAAAATGTTTCCTGTGTTGTCATCACTGGTTTAGCATGGCCAGTGGAAGTGCCCTGCTAACCAGTTCTGCAGGTAGCAGTGCTTTCAGCATGCTTAGCTGACACTGCGTTTACCTAGCATAGGGAGTGGGAGAGTGAAACCCTAATGAAGCCTAATTAGCAGTAGAAATGGTAGGCAAGGTTGGCAGATTTATGGTGCTACAGACGTGATATGTAGTCTGGGGGGAAATACAGGATGTAGACTTACCGAAGTTCAGAGAGGAGCACTGCAGCAGCCAAACTTAGTCTGAAATGACACAATGCTGTTTCTGTTTGTAAATATAATCCATTTCCATTTGTAAATATAACCAGAAAAAAGCAACATTGTCCATGGACTTTGTTTCGAGCAGGGAGAAGCTGCACCTTATTTAAATACATTCAATTTTCTGTGTAAGTGACCAAGTAGTGTTCAAAACAGCACACACAGCACAGGCATGCAGTCACAGAAAATACATATGCATGTGACTATAAAGTGGATTTTTTTTCTAGCAGTTTGTTTTAATTCTAGATACTCCAGCTTCTTAATTTGTCGAAGAGAGTTACCAAAGTAGTCCCTGTGAAATTCAAAGTTTCCACGTAAATTAAGAAGCATTACCTATGTTTTATAGCATATTTGATGCTGTTGTTCAGATGGGTTTGGAAGGATGATAGAAGATGTTTTATTAATTTTTCTGTGTGCACGTGGAGAAATGCATTATGGTAGCAGCATGACATGAGTCTCATTTTCAGTACGTCTTTAGTCTCTGCAGAACCTCTCTGGGGTTAGTAGACACCATCGACTTCACATGGCCACAGTCCAAACTCCAGCACGGCTCAGGTGCTTCCCGTGACCCACGTTCCTGTCCGTGTGCAGGTAGTCACAGGCTGAGCTATAAGTGTGGTGACAAGGACACGTATTTGGGCATTGATGGTACCTGTGCTGGTTACCAGGATGCAGCATTAACTTCTGCAGGAGCAGAGAGATGATTTCGCTCTTGTCGAGCCAGAGAAGAAATGTGACCCCTTGTGTTTGTCAATGAGTTGTGGTGTTTTTAGTGCAAATGTCTAGGCACCACATTGTTTTCTTCCAGGCAGGCATCGATGGGAGACGTGAGAGGAAAAGGGAGGTGAATTTAATTTTCTGTTTATTTTATTAGAGGATTCTCTCATCCCCAAAGCTCATTCTCTGAATTTGACAAATCCATGCTCTCCCATTGCAGCAGCTCTGTCTCCCGGGAGGTGGCCAGGCTCTCTTCTGAAGTGACCCCCTCTGCTCATCAGTGGAGGTACTGAAGGGGTTGTTGTTACCTTCTCCCCACAGCTGAGAGTGGGCAAGTAGTTTTTTAAAAAGGACTCAGAGAATTGTGAGTTTCTAGGCCAAGAACATAGTAAACAATTTACTAAGAATAAATTCAGGGTGTGCCCTGGAAAAGGTGTTTCATCATTCCTTATTTTCAGCAAGCTATAAGTAAACAACATGAAATAATGCTATGCTAAATAACGTAAAGATACCATGGGCTTCTGCCCGAGTGGACAAGGTTCATCTACCTGGGAAACCTGAAAATTCTCAAATTGTGTGTAAACCTCTCTGAAAACGGGAGTTGCAAAAAAAAAAAAATTCTTCTGAGAATTTGGTTGTTTTAAATGATGCCTTTTCAAAACGACTGCATGGTTGAAGGAAAAAAAATGGAAAGCAGTGGGACACTGCCATGGAGAAATTACATCTTTTTTACAGAATGTGATTCTTCCATTTTTGTTCTCTTCAAATTATCTGCCCTCATGTGAATGTTTTTACCAGAGAGGTGTGGGAGGCAGAAAGCACTGCCGAATCAAGGCCCACCACACCCTTGAGTTTATAGGTTTACTGAAAGAAATAAGGTTATTTTCCAACAGAGGAATTGGGGCAAGCACTGGGAAAACGTGCTGTTGTTCAGCTCATCACAGCACAGTCCCAGCTGTGGAGATGTAACTCAGCCCGTGCAGGTGCCCGCCCTCACTGCAAACCGGAGGGAAAGGAGGAAGTGGCCTAAGAAGAGTGGG
Organism: Cyanoderma ruficeps; assembly: GCA_008694505.1. Lineage (NCBI taxonomy): Eukaryota > Metazoa > Chordata > Aves > Passeriformes > Timaliidae > Cyanoderma > Cyanoderma ruficeps. The sequence goes on from VZDJ01007753.1 coordinate 11,447,056, forward strand.
CATTTGATCTTGTGCTGAGTGGAAGGCACACAGTGTCCACTCTGGAAAAAATATCAGCATTTCCTGGGAGAGGAGTAAAGATAAAAAGGGCCAGTTAATTAGGAGAAGGGCCTGGGAGAAGTGGCCAGCAGCCATGACACAATCAGTTGTTTAACCTCAATATATAGAATAGATAGTCAGCAGCGTTAATTTAACCGAAGTACCATGAGCTGCAAACACCCAAAGAAATACACAAAAGCCAACACAGAAACATCTCAATGCCTTTGTCCTTCTCTTTCTGCAAAGTCTGGCGGGGTTACTCAATAAAATTCTGCGTGTCTGATGTAGCAGCCCTTGTCCTTAGTGATGGGCTGATGCCCAGTCTCTATCACTGTCTGGTTTCCTTTCTAAATCTCTTTAATTATATTGTTATATTTTAGTCATTTTTTCAGCATGTGTTCATATGCTCTGTTTTGTCACACTAAAAATGGCCAGTGATTTAAGAGAAGACCTATTTGTCTGCTAAGAGGATGTGAATAATCTTGCCATACCTGTTAGAAGTTCCTGGCTGTGCCAATACGTTTGCCAGTTTTGATGTGAACATATACTCATTGCTAATTTACTGTTTGTTGATCCATCTTCAGTGCAAGGATGGTGCAGTGAGGGGTTCCCTGCCTGAGCACAGTTCTCAGCCTTTGTCATAGATCTGCTCCTGTGGCCTCTCACTCCTCAGATAGTCTCCAGCCCATGTGTTCCAAGTGTAAGGCCAGGCACAATTCCTGGTTGGAAAAGAAACTGGATTTCTTCTCAAAGAGGTAGAAAGAGAGGGACAGATGACATGACTTTTGGGGGGTGCTGTTTTCTGACAATCTATTTGGTAACTCTCTTTTCCTTCCAAATCAGGATTTATGAAGCCAAAAAAGAAACAAATTAGCAGAATGACAGGTAGGCTTTTAAAAAAGATCTGTCCATGGTTGGTTCCCAGACTCACCCTCGTCAAAGCAACACTTCTCAGTCACTTTCCTTACCCTCACAGGAACATCTGCTGGGGAAGCATGATATGGCACAGGTAGAGAAATAACTAAATGCAGCTCATGATGGGAGTGTGGCAAGACAGTTCCCATTTTGCCCCTTTCAATCCTCCCTCCTTTTTTTCCCCCTTAATTTCCTGTTTTTCCCTTGTTTTTATTTCATTATTCCTTCTTCTTTGTCCTGACTCAGGCACATGCAACTGTCTCTCTGTTTTCCTTCCATTGTATCTCCCAGATTTTCACCCACCTCTATGGACACCCTTTCCAGGAAAGGGCCCTCAGCTGATTCCCCTGCTACACTGCTCTTCCCACCTTGCTTCCTACAGTGAACACAAGAGGAGTGCTCCTGGTGAAAACTGGGAGTCAGGGCAAAAGGTAGAGGAGTGAGCCTGAGCAGCCAGTTTAACAGGCCTGATCAGTAGCTGGCTTGGCCTCTGATTTTGGGCACTTGGACATTTACAGAGCTCATGGTGGATGCAGGGTGGGCAGACGTCAGGGCCTGTCAGTGTAAGTGTGAGAAACCTTCCCCTCACCTACTGAGTTTGGTGTTAGGGTTCCTCACCTTAATTGCTCTGTAGGTAAGTTAGAGAGATGTGTGCTGCTGTGGACTTCGGAGGCAGTTTAGAAATGGATTATCCATCTGCAGTATGTTGCAGATGATGATGGAAATTACAAGGTATACAGGGGAGCACATGCTCCCTGCTTTATGATGAGTTGAGACCAGAAAGAATGGGAAGGAAGGATCCCTTACACAAAAACAGGATTTTTTGGCACGTATTACACATTTTTATAGAGTTTTGTCATTAACTGTATGTGTATATGTTCATGTGCATATGTTTTTATCTTGCAGTTGTAGCAAAAGGCCAACCTAACTGAACCAGATTAAGAAAAACAAGACCAATAGAAAACCCCAACTTTACAGTCCTGGCTTCTACTCTGACCTGTTTGAGTCCATATACTGGCAGGCCTCCCACACCTCCATCTCTAGGCTTTATTAAGAGGTCGAAGGACTCGTGTATAGTGTGACTTAAAAAAACTGGGTGCCAAGTCACGCAGCTGAAATATTTGGGAGCTCTGCTCATCAGGCTTGCAGCATAAGGGACATTATGTTGAAGACTGACCCTCAAAATAATCTTGAAGGACCTATGGCAATGACTTTTGAAAGTCCCATATTTTTCTTTTAAAAAAAAATTAGAAGAATGTTTGTGAAAAGGAAAAGAAAAAGCCTCCAACTATCTTTTGTGTTTAAATTAAATTAAAACACTTTTTAGTTAATGTTAAAAACCAAAAGCAACTGGCTTTTATTAGTACATGACAGCAAGGAGGCTACATGGTTAGGACAGAAAGATAAACAATTGATCTTGTAAGTTGTTGAGGTTTTTTTTACTGGCCAAACTGAATGAAATGTAACAATAAAGAGCATATAAAAGGGGAAATCAGGATTTCCCCTTGTTTGTTTTTTTAGTTTCTCCAAGTGCTTTCTCGTTTTGCTCTTTAAAAAAAATAATATCAGAAACCATGACATTTTTACATAATAATTTTAAATTTATGCAATAGTTTTAAATTATTATAACAATTATAGATGGTGCTTTTGTTAGTTCTTTTTTTTTTTTTTTCTTATCCAATACTTATGAATATATGAGTCTTTGTATGTGCATGGATGGATGTGTATGTGCACATGTGGACATATCCTCAAATACAGGTACATGCAAATCCATAGCAGAAGTAATAAAGGCAAAATGTGATCCCTTTCTGGATAGGTATAAGTTTTGCAAAAATTGAAGATGGTTTACTGATCCAGAGGTTTTAATGTACACTAAGAAAATGACAGTTCATTTCATAAATATTTACTAACTTTTTAAAGGCCTATTCAGTATTGATTATGCTGAAGTACAGAGCAGACTATTTTATTATATCACAGTTTATGGAGACAAGGACATTTATTGACCAGTGACTGCCTGTATTTCTGCAACTTTCTTTCAGGTGTTTTTTAAACACCAATTTTAACTATTTAGTCAAGAAAATATTTTCTGGCTGTTTGCATTTACCAGCAGTCTGTTGCACTTCAAAGCTTGGTACGTAGCTTGCAAACCCAGCAGCTGTTTCTTGAGAAAAGTAACTACATCCTGATCCAGCAAGGGCTTTCCTCCTCCAAGCAGACTTCTAACAGGACTTAGCCTGACCACAACAGGGCTCCTCACAGCAGTTAATGCTGCAAAGAGATGCAGATGCTTGCAGGGAAAGGCCTTTTGTTTTGCACTACTGCATCTGAGATTTTTTTTTCTTTTCCTTTTCACAATGGGTAAAATTATCTGGCTTGTGTTGAAAATCAAGGTCTTGTTGAATTGTGCTTTACTTTTAATTGTCCAGGTACAGAAGTGGGATAAAGACCTTACAGCCCCTGCAAAGGAGCCTGGTCTCTGTGAATGTCTATTTTTTGTCAGTTTGACCAATTTCCATAGGATGCAGTTCTGGCATTGTGTGATTGGCTATCTGTTCCCATGCTTGGTAAACCTATTAGCAATAAATATTATGGCTTTATTAATTCACTGCTCCATGCTACATCTGCTTCAGGGCAGAGGGACTATTCAAAGCCTGAGAGGAATATTTGGGTTTCTAGGTCCTTTCTGATTAGGTTGTCAGAATAAAAAGAGTAGGGGTATTTTCTTTTATTCTTTATTTTTTATTTTAAATTTTTAATTTTTTTTTTAATACCACTAACAATTATTGCCTGGCAACTGAACAGAGACCTTTCGAACTTGTATCACACAAACTATTTCTACCTTGCTTGTTTCCTTCTCTGATTATTCATAGTCATACTAAGCCTTTCTCAATGTAATGGGCTTTAAAAATATATGTATAATGCAGCTCCCAAATTGAGACTGGAGATCCTGCAGTTTAGCATTCAGTAAACAAAATGTTACCAAGTACTGTCATGCCAATAGGTTTAAAGATTTCCAAATGAACATGAGTGCAGAAACCCTTGTAACCTGCTACACTATATCTTTTTGCATAATACCTTCATTTAATTTCCTATATGGTTTGTGAGATTATGGAGTCAGTTTTGTTCCTACAGTGAGGCCATTAGTAAAACTCCTTTAGACTTGTATACAAAAAGTATTTGTTCAAGAGTGATAATTTCTTATTCTGAAGTTATTTGACTTCTTTTTTGAGGCATATTGATCCCTTTCATTTATTTTTTTCAGTTGATATATATTTCTATACAGTAGAAACTCATGGTTTAGGTATTTTAATTCTGCCCAAATTTAAGCAGATATTACATGCAAGAAAAACAATCTTGGAAAAAAATCAGAAAATTCTGATGAGGTTGAAATGGAAGAAAACATTGTTCTGCATAAAGTAACATGCATTTCATTTTTTTTTTCTTTTCAGATTAATTTGGGTGTTCTGATGTATAAAAGTCCACAGTCTGTCTGCTCCCTGTCCCCACATTGTCTAACAGCCGTGTAAGCCACTGGTACCACATAAGCATGTCCCCTGTACTCCCCACACTCCATAGGTAAAATTTTAGCTGACATTTTCTCAGTGAAAATGTCATTCATTCTTATTAACTAAATCACTCTCTTGGTTCATTCCTTTTAGAGGAATTTCTTGTATTGATTTGAACTGGTAGAGTAGAACTCTCTATGTGGAGGACTAGGTATATGTGCATATATGTAGGCATATGACCATTAAAATACAGGAAAAATATAGCAACTTAAAGTAACAAATTGAATCTAATTAATCTGTCCTTAAGTGATTTGTTTTTAAGGCATTTGATTAGAATCATAGAATCTTGATTTGTTCATGAACCTGCAGTATAGTTCTCCTATACAGGGAGAGTGGTAGCTATGCTGGAGAGGGATTTCACAAACAGTTGTTTTGAAAATGTGTTTGATCATACCTGCCTATAAAGTACATACCTAGTCCTTATTGAGTTTAACCAAATCTGATCCAAATCCCACTGAAATTAAAGACTGTTTTTTAAGTGAGTAGGAATTACATCAGTCCCTTCATTAGCCTTGTTTATTTGAGGGCAACAGCTGTCAGGATTTGTGCGTGTGCATGTGTAGCTGTGTAAATTTTATTCATGTATCATCATATAGAAAAAAAACATGTTTCGTGTAGTTTTACTGTGGCTTTGTGTATGTGTTAGGTAGGCACATGTCCATGAGGTAGCACATGGGAGTTGTGTTGCAGTGGTCTCCTCCTAAAGTGCAAGTATTTATTTTTTAAAAAAAATATATATCTAGGGGATAGCTATCATCTAACCTTCAAGGGGGAAAATGGCAGATTAATTTTTGCTGTTTTTTTCCATTTTAATTTGTCCTTGAAGGTCAAAATTATTTTGGTGATCACTTCATGTCACGATTTTTATTTGGAAGCAGACGGTAATGTCTCTGGCACAGGGACTGAGAAGTTAAGAACACATATCTGAAGTGTCTAACAAATCAGAAGAGATTTTTTTTGCCCCACTCCATAGTGGTAAAGCAAATATGGGCCAGTACCTGCTAACTTCATTATCCACATTTTCTTAACCAATCCACTTGCTTAATTACAGAGCTAAGGAGTGTTTTTTTCATAGCTGGCTGTAGTATCTGTGTGTAATTTATTACAGTAAATAATTGTTCTTTGATTTACAATGCTTTTTTGTATTGGCTTGTCTTTCCTGCTGCCTAGTTTAGGAGCCTAACCTTAGACAAGCAAGTTTGAAATTTTAGGCAATTGTTTTGTAACTGTATAGATGGTCTCCAAGCCATACATCACTTATTTCTTTATCAGCTTTAAGAATAAATGAGGTACTGCTTTCTGGTATCCAAAAGGTAACCACAGTTAGGACTAATGAAGTTTTGGGAAAAGGTGTCAAGAAGGAAAGAAGTCAGCTTGTTCTCTGTCATTTCTAGCAGCTCTGAACAGTATGGAATTTGAGTAACAGAAACTCAGTGGAGTGAATAGAAGATTTTGGATCTAAGGGCATTCTGAACAATGCAAATAGTGCTAATAGAGCACGATGAAATGTGAGCATTTGGTCATCTAAGCATCAGCCTAGGATGAAACCCATATGTGAAGTCAGTCCCCCAGTGTCTTAGTCCAGGAGACACGTGAGGCTGTGGCAGCATGTCAGGCTGGGTGAGTGGGCAGGAGAGGGCACATGCACCTGCCTGCTGGGGCCACCTGTGGCTCTGCCAGCAGACAGTGCTCTGCTGGTCTGCCCGCTGCCCTGCAACAACAGGAACTCAGCCTGTTAGAAAATATGAGCCAAAAGAAAAATGGGATATATTTGGACCTGATCTTTTGTCCCAAATAGTTTTTAACTTTAGAGGGTTTTAGTCTTGTAAACAGGCAAGTGTGTGACGTGTGATGTCCCTTGGAGCTGTGGTGGCCAGTGCTGGTCAGCTGAGCCAGCAGCCACCCTCGGAGTCTGAGTGTCAAGGATTGAGCTAATCTGTCTAGCGAGGATGAACAAAAATGCAGCAAACTATATGCTAAAAAGAAAAGTTAAACATCAAAAAGATAGCAAAAGTACTTGGAGGCTCTTTTTTGAAATTAAAAGTTCTGGATGCATGAAAATGCAGGCTTGACTTCTTATTTGAAGGAATATTTTAACAGCTTTGTTTTATTTTTTTTCTAAAGTTAGGTAGTGTTGTAATGAAGACCTTGAAGATGTTTTTAAGCAGCTTTAGAAGCACATTTGCCTAGTATAAGGAAGCTGTAATGAAAGTTTTACTTTGTATTTGTTTACTCAAGGGTCCAACATGGAAGCAAGACGATGTTTTGTAGGGGGGTGAAAGTGTGCCTGTTAGACATGATACAGTTTCCAAGCCCATGTGTGTCAAGGCTGGATGTAACTCACTTTTTATACCTTTACCATGGTCTTGTTTCCAGTAAATGAAAGGATTTGTCCGAGTGGCCAGAGCAGAAACTTGCATTAAAAATTAGCCTTGAGTGTTATTCCTTTGCATCCAGGAGTATTATTCCTTTGCATTCTTAAAAAAAAAAAAATCCAAATTTATAATGAAGCTGAGAATAAACAAACAAACAAAAAAAGTAAACCTTTACTCTGTTGTTCTTTCTACAGCTAGTCAGGGGGCTGTTGATATGTAAAGAGCATAATGACTGCTACAGCTAGTAAAACAAAAACTAATTGCTTGTTGAGGCATGTTTAGTCAAATCCATATTGCTCCGTCCCGTGGATCTGCTGCTATGACATGTAAGCAGGACCTACCCCATTGGTTTCATATGGACGATTCAGATCAGAAAGGAAGCAGGTTTTGGCTCAGCCATGTGTAAACAAAAGTTCCTCTGCATATTTATAATTAAAAAGGCAGGTTTAGGATGATTTTTTAGTATGAATGTGACCCCAAATTGGGAGGAAAATAATTCCATTGCAGTAGTAGTGGAAACTAAATGTTAAACAAGCGTGGATCCGAAAAAAAAATTGTCAGAGCAGCATACTGCCATTTTATCACTCTCCTCTGTTAATATACATGTTATTAAATACATATAAATATTAAAAATAAATGTTAATCCTCTTTGGTATTTACTCTGTAGTAACAGTTATATTTTTCTCTTTAATTCTGAAATTAAAAGTATAAAAACATTTTGCTCTTGAGAGCAAAGGCTGGATTTTTATTCTCCCCTCCATTTGAACTACTGATTAACAATTTATTTACTTGTCACTTATTGCTGACCATCCCAATTATTGCTTTTTATTTGATATTTTACTTGCTGTTTTTTCTGGACAGTATATGAAATCTGTAGGATATTTCTGTAGGATTCTAATCCTCTATTTCTACATATAAGTACTAATATTTTCCTTAGAAATATCTTACCTTTCAAATGACAATTTCCCCTCTGTAACTTTCCCTTCATTACCCCAAACACTAAATACTCTGTACTGAAGTTGTCTTGTTTTGAGCAGTCAGTATTTGGGTTAGTCTTTCTCACAAGCTTGGGGGTTCAGGTCTGAGGCTATAAACACTTCTGTATACGTATGAGTAAGTCTGATTTTGTGAGTTGTCTAAGCCAGCAGGGCTCCTCAAACAAGTATGTGTTTGCAGGCTTGGGACCTGCAGATATTTGGATGGAGGAGATGATAGGGAAGGGCTGCAGATACCAAGTTTTATTTTTAATTACACGTGCCTGCCAGGATCATCCAGAAATATCACAGTATATTTCATGAGATGGACTATTTGGGACGAGTAACACAAATGAAGCTGTTTGCCTGATTTGATGCCATAAGACAAAGTTAACCTGAATACCTGATATCTTAATCAAATCTAACCATTGTGATTGTTGAAACTTTTGGTCCTGATTTAGTCAAATTTTAGGTAACATTCAAACATCTAAAAATCTTCCCATCTTATGATACCTGGTTGACAAATTTGCAAAAAAATAAGAAATCAGTTTCTAAAATTTTTGGGAATCAAAAAGCTTTTTAAAGATGCCATCAAATTAACAGCCTTTTGAGTTTTATATAAAAGTTGTTACAACTGCTGTGTTTTTTCACTAAGAAATTTGTTTTGATTAGTTAAGCCTTTTTTCCCCCTTCACCACACCCCTTCCAAACTGCAGTCACAAATTAAAAACCACCTAAGAAAAAGCTACTTGCTTTGTTCTTGATACTGCTGGTAATTAATTTAATGCAATCAGTATCAGTTTTAGATGTGAGGGGTATGGTGTAAAAGCAGAAGGACAGGGGTACATAAAAAGAGTATTTCACAACTTGGAGAATATTTATAATGTAATCAGAAGCCTCTGCAATGAGAGAAAAGGAATCTGAGGATATAGTCAATAGTAAATAAGGAAGCAAGAAAATTACTGTTTTAGAAGCCATGTTTGCAAATATGAAAAATATATCTACCTAGGAAATGGTAATTAAGTTTAAAAAAAACACTGTTTTTACAGTAGTGAAATTAAGAAAAACTATGAGAGTCAAATTCTGCCCTTAGATGTACTCATATATTGCCTGATGATGTTGTGAGGGAAGACTTTAACATCTCACATCTGACTTGGAACCAAACCAAAAGGACTATTTTCAGATGACTCTGGAGTGACTTCCAGATCGGAGGATCTCAAATTGATCTGCCAATGTATAGAGAGATGATTTCATCAGGCATAGAGAGCAGTCTCTTTGGAGTTAAACACGATAGTTATTGAATAGTACATAGCAATGACAATGGCAGTTTTGGCTTTTACAGAGCAGGGGGAATTTACTCACACGTAGAACTTCATATTACAGAAGACTGTCTGCTAAAATGAGTGACAGAAATACTGGCCATCATTCCCTTTTCAAACTGCTTTGTAATGGCTTTGCTCCTCTGTCCTGTAAATATGACTAACCCAAATGAATTGCTAGGTTCTGTGATGCAAATAGAGCATTAGTAAGCAGGATGTCCAGGTCCTCCTCCAGGGTCCCCCAGCTTCCCAGTATAAACCTGGAGAGACATCTCTTTTTCAAATGGTATGTAGCATTTACATGAAACATATTTCAGCAAAGTGGAGGCTTCAAACAAGCAAGCACAGTTTTGGGTAGACTGATCCTAGGCAGCTGGTTACCAATTTGGGGAGATTGGCACGCAGATATTTATTCTCCTTCACTTCTTTTATGAGTGTAGCTTGGTGATACCATCTGATAATATCTTGGTTTCTGATAGTTTCTGAAGGGTCCTGTCTGGAACAGTGATTTGGTCTCTCTCCAGTTTTTAAAATTCTTGAGAAGAAGAAAGAGGGCAGCCTGTTGTGTCAGAAGGCTGTATATAAGGATAAGTGGAAAGGTGGGTCTTCCCAAACCACACTGACCAGACACTTAACCATTTATCTGGCAGGCATTTAACAATATCAACAAGAGTCAACCCTTGTTTTTTTTCTCAGAAGTCTTTAGAGGACCCAGCTAAGCAGCCTATGATGCTTCTTCGCCCTTTGTTTTAGAAGGTGGTCATCAGATCTTTGATTCTTACTTGTCTTGCAAGATATTTTATTTATGAGACTATTGACATTCCACAGTCCTTTAAAAAAATTCCAAATTGAAAGTTCTTGTCTCTTTGTTGTTAATCGGGATCAGGTTCCAGCAAGAAGACCAGCAATGGGCATTTATTTCCCTGTCCCTTTTGTCAGGGAAAATAGGAAAAAGAATATTGCCTGAATGTCTTATGTACAGCAGTACAGTAGCACCAGACCTGAAAAAGCTGATTTCCTGGCATTCTTTCATGCCTTGCTGTAAATTTTGATGGATGCTTTTCCTGCAGTTGGGCCATTCATAGCTGCCTTCTCCTGTGTGGATTCTCCAGTGCCTAATAAGGCATGGAGTCACAGCGCAGCCTTTTCGACCAACCTGGAACATTTACATGTCTCTGTAAGTCTTGCTGGCCACTTGTTTCCACAAAACCTGCAGGAACTCAATTACCATTGAGACCTGTATTTAAGTGCCAGGACTGACTGTAAACTACCAGCGCATTCAGGAGTTATTGACCACCCTTATGGTCACTTTCTGTCTGTCTTGTCCGTGCACATGTACACACACATGCATACACACAGCATGATTACAAGCCTTGTTGCCATAGGAAACCAAACTAAAAACAAGCAAGGTCAGAAGGCATGAGCTCATTGTTTTTCTTTTCCTGTTCCTTCTTAAAAACTCCTAGCACAGGCTTTTGTTATTCATTAGATTAGACGTGGGTTTGGGTGCTAGGTAATGCAAATTGTACTTGCTGCATGCTAGTTTTATACGGCATGACATGGTGGTGTCCATCATGGAGTTTGTCTGGCTGCCATCTTTGTCAGGCCTTACCTCACTCCCTAGTCAGTCTCTACAAGATTTGGCAGTCATACTTGCTGCTTTGGCTTGCAGTTTCCTTCCTGGTCCCCTGCTTGTTGTTGAGACTGTCTCCCATAATCACTTTGATCTCACTGCAGGGTTTTGCCCACCTTGAAAAAAGTAGCGGCATCACAGGAACAAAAGATATTCCAAAAACTCAAAGCAGGTTCATCAGTAGTTAAATATTACAGAAATCGCTAGTCTGGTTAGAACTAACTCAACCACTGTCATCTTTGCTTTAGAATAAATATTTATAGTGTGTTATGACTAAACCTTTATAATAGAGAGGTACTTCTCTGGGCAGGAGGTCTGATGTATACCATGTCTCTCCATAAAGGGACATGAAAGCCATACTTTTGGTAGCTGTTCATGGATAACTCTTCTTTCTTTGTCCTCGCTGGGAGAGCAGCAAAATGCCACTTTTGACCAACATGGTTACTTGCAGAGACTTACTTGACTTTTCAACATGAATTGTTGCATTCTCTTCCATCTTCTTCTGTCAAATACACTTGCAAAGTACAAGCCATAAGGAATAGGAACCCATCTGGATATACATGTGTAAAACAGCTTAGTTAATAATAAAGCACAATATGTATTTCTTTATCTCATGTAAACATCCAAATAAGGTGCCTACAAATGGGCACGGTTATTTGGACAGGTTTTATCATGAATAAATAAAAATAAATAAAGCTTCACATTTTCCATATACTGTTTTAGAAATTCAGAAACTGGACACTTAGTTGGTTATGGTGGCTTGTCCCCATGGCCTGCACCTTGCTTGTGATTTTCTGTGCTTTCACATGTACTTGCTCTTGCAGAGGTTCTGTTCTTGGGTAAAATCTGAGAAATTTCAGGCTTGGAAAATATTTCCTCTTGTCCTGTCTGGATGCTTTTTTGCTCCAGTGGATGGAAATTATGTCTTAAATGTATATATAGTTTATTAATGATTCCTTTGCAGTGACAATCACTGCAAAAATCCCAGTGGTACATAGCTCACCCCGATCCTATCTGCATTTCTACATCTTCTTTCCCTGGCTTAGTGCTGCAGAAACAAGTACCTAAAGTCACTCAGCAGTGGCCTCTAGCCACCTCAGTTTTGTTAGGCCTTCTAGGGACAAAAGCTCTTCTCAGCATCAAGGGTTTATTGAGGAGGGGGAAGAAGCCAGCTTGAGTAATGGTGGGAAACTGTAAAATTTGAGCACTTCTGGCCACCAACAAGGGCACAGAAAACACATTTTCTGAAACTCTTTTACCACCCCATCCCCAGCTTCCCCAGAACTGTATGGCTGTCTTTGCTAGTTGTATACACAGGCTTTTGGCTGCTCGTGGTGCCAAGGCATGAAACATTTGTGGTCTGGGAACTGTGCTGATGTTATCAGGTCAGCAGAGAAAGGAGCTGCTAGAATACAGTTATTTTCAAAAGTCATCTAGGAGATTAAAGTTGCCACAGAGCATACACCTATCGCCCTGCACTCTTTCAAATCCTAGGCATATAGCTTTAAAATCCTTAAAGAAAAGGAAACTGGCAGCTCACTGAGAGACACCTCAGAGCTGGCACCATGTATCTTGAAGGCTCACGTCACTGGCTGTGTCCATGCTAGTAAATGATATGCATCCTGGACCATTCTCTGGCACTGAGGTTAACTGGCACAAAACATCCAGGATCCATACTACTAAGCTGTCTTGATCTCCCAGGACAGGACGGCCATATGCTCAATGTTTCTTGAACACAGTCTCTGGCTCATGGTAGCTTTCAGTCCTCACCCAGGAGTTATTTGGGAGAGTGCTGTTTGGTCCTGGCCTTAGCCATGCCAGGGTTCTTCGAGAAACTGGAGAAGAGGTGCCAACAGTGGTGTCCCTGGCACCATTTAATGTTTCAGAGAAGGTGTAGCCAGCAGACTTGCAGGTGAATTGTGGGTGCCTTTGCCACAGCAACAAAATGGAAGGGTTGATCCTTTACGAGGGCTGCAGTTCCTTCTCTTTGTCAATCCCTTTGTCTCCTCACTCAAACCTGAGATTTTATTCTGATGAATGCTGGAATGGCTTACTATTTTCAGCTGTTTAATAGTTTGCTGTTGTGATTATATGTGCTCGTGTTGCAATCTGTATTTCCCCAAGGATAGGGAAAGGGATTCTATAAATATTATTTGTTTTAATTAACAAATGTCAGCTTCTTTTGTAATGTAGTAGGGCAGCGAGGATGTGCACTGGGAGGGTGACCAGTAGGGCCAGAAAGGCACTGCTGTTTTTATTCCTGTGTCACATTCACCATAGTCCCTGTGACACTGTTGCCAGAAACTCTAATGCCACCACAAAGGACATTATCTATTTTAAAACCCTTCCTAAAGCCCCAAGGTATTGAAGGCAGACAATTAATTGCTTAACACCTTCTCAGGTATTTTTTATATGACTCGTAGTTTGTTGTCACGATCAAAGAGACTCAGTAATTCAGGTCCTACTGAAAGGATGCACTTGGTCAAAAGCTTTTGATTTGAACGTTCAGATTATTTTGATCCCTTGTAGGCTCTTCAGAAGATCACCAGAATTATTTTGTGGCAATATAATCTTTCAAGGTACATCTTCTGAAACATCTTCTGTAGCCTGATGCAAGCTCTGGTTGAATTTGGCCAGGCATATTAACCAGGTTTCTGCTCACTGAGTCAGACCATTTGTTGGCTGTGGTCTAGGAGGCTCACTGTTAGCCAAGGAGAAGAGGTTTCTTTCTGGTGATTATTTTGTTGACTGAGAAGACTTAAATTTCTTGCTAATAATATTTTACAGATCTACAGGTCAAAATCTGAAATAAACACAGTATTTTAATTAAATGCTGATATATCCTGGGCAAATCAGTGACGATGCAGGGCCATGAAGATTCATTGTAGTCTATCAAGGCTGTGTCTACATTCTCAAATGAGTGTATCTATTCCTAGAGCTATCTTGGATAAGTAAACAAAATATCTTGGGTATTTTTGCTATTCCGAGGCTTTCTGATAGACTGATAGTTGAGTGAAATGCTCTGTGGGACAAATGCTGTTTGCTTAACTCATGCAAGCTAGTCTGCTTATTTCAAGGAGTTAGCAAAGTGAACTGGATTTTGTTGTTTGGAAACTATTCAGAAAGCTGTGCTATATTTTTATGGAGGATCCTCCACCAGTCTGGTTGTAACTATATGATTAAATCACTGGAAAACCTGTAGGGAGGTTAGAAGGTATGGCATTGAGTTTGCAATGCTTTAACAAACACACCCTTGAAGGTGGGCATGCACAAGGCAGATGGACTCCAATTCTAATACATTTTAAATGGTATTAAGTAATATTCGTGGTTATTTCTTATACTGTGTATTTAGGGCTTCTGTGGATACACAGCACTGGAATTATTATGTTCTAAACTAAGAATTTTAGAGTAGTTTTAACAAATGTTCTATTCATCTGTAAAATCTGGAAATGTATTCTGTCAATGGAGGTTAGTACATAAAAACTGATGACTGTTGAAAAAAAAATGTGAACTTTTGTTTGAATATAACTATTTGTTTTGATGGTAATTGAGGCAATTCCTTCACTTTCCACAAACATTCATTAGATGATATTCTGTAGAAAAATTGTCACATGCAATGATGCATTTCTGTAGCCATATGAATGCCTGAACTGGAAGTCTGCGTGCAGCTCTTAGGGAACCCTTTGATGGGTTATAAGTTTACCAACCAAGGGTAAAAAAAAGATGTCAGGTGATTGGGGTGACCAACAACCCCCTATAAATACCAGTCTATGCGTGGTGAATTCCTAAAATACACAAAACAGTCATTTTAGTGAGTAGCTTGTGAGCAATCTCATGGACAGAAGTATGTTGGCAATTACTCACTCAATAATTGGTGAAAAATGTATCTGCTCATTGACATTTTGAAGAAAAAGAAGATAAATCTCTTAAATGCATTGCGGGGAAATATCTTGCCAGCTAACAACCCAAAACACACAACTCCACTTACCAATATTTAGTCACCTTCTGACTGATATTTCCAAACTTCTGATATTTCTTATTGGAAGAGGTCTGTCCAGATGTTCAGACCCCCCAGTTTCCCAAACAGCAGAAATGTAACCCCAGAGTTGTGACACAATTTGAATAAAACCCCAAATCTATATGAATGGCTTGGTCCTGATCTGAAATTTGCATCTGGATGGGTTTTTTAAACAAAATTTAAAATTTTCATACTTGAATATATAAAAAGAAAAGGATTGCAATTTGAACTTTGAACCAAAATTCGCTTCTGAAGGCTGTTATGCATGAGCATTAGGGATTAGTACACATTTGAAAATGCAGTTATTGGTAGTCATTAGTTTAAAGTCCTCTGCAGACCAAAGGTAGATCCAGAATGGCATGTAGTTTGTGATTTATGATCTGCTGCAGTTACAAAACTTATGAGGGGCCATTCCTGCATCATTCCCTTCTCATTGGCCCTGAGAATCGGTCCTCCCATGCTGCTCCTCTGTGACATGCCTTAGAGGTTCAAAGGAGGTTTGTTTCCTATGTCTCCTTTTTCCTTTTATGTCTTCAGTGAACCTCCCAAGAAAAAGGGTCATTTTTTAAGGGTATATTTTTGTGATGTAGACATGGGACATGATTGTCCAGATCTACTGACAGATTCATTTCATGCAGGATACGTGAATAGTGCTTGCAACTTGTGGTCCATGTGTGCATGGACTGATTTCAGATTGGTAGCTTAGCTGGCACAGCTACTTCAAATGTCTCACAAGGTTGTTGGTGCAATTTCAGCCTCATTTCAGTAGTGGCTGGACAACAGATCCTATCGTGTATAGACAGAGAGCTCTTCATGTATTCGTTTTCTGGCTTGGGGAGCTGTGAGTGGGGGTAATATAATTTCCTGACACAATTGTTTATTTTTTACAATTTTCTAATTAAGATTGAGTTCCTAAAGCACTGTATTACTAAAATAGTTTCATATGTTACTAAAATTTCTTCTGGTTCTCAAGTATACAATGACTACCTTAGCATAGTCAAAACAGTATCCTCCATTATAATTTGATGGTTTAAGATTTTCTTTAGAAATAAAACAACTGAAGTAGATATTTCATTGAACTTCTTCCTGAAATATACAGTGTTTTTGTTTATATTTTTGGATTTCAGCTTTCCTCTGAATGGTTTGCTATCCAAAACAAAATCAGGGCTTTTCTATTACACAGTAATTAAAAAAAAAAAGCTAACAAGTACTAGAAAATTAGTTTTGTTCATTGTAGATTGGTGACCTGTACTGCAATGCAGAAAACAGATGATGACCTAAAAGTCAGAGAGACTGAAAAGAGTGACAAAACTTAGTACAAAATGATTACTGAAATAGTTAAGAAATCTGTGCTTTGAGGCAGTCATGTGTCTTTAAGCCTGTCACGATTCAATTCAGCTTCTTCTTTTTTAAAGTGTTCAGAGTTGAGACCGAATAAAGCATTCCCAGCAACTCTGGTAATGTCAGCCTGTTGGCCTGAAATATTCCACCTTTTGTCCCAGCTCTTCTCCCCACATGGCGTGTGTTAGTACACCTTGCCCTGTTATCCCCTTCTTCTGCCCCATTCTCCTTCCAGCCAATGGCAATTACAGTAGAGGTTTTTCTGAGAACAGGGGCTGGCCCCCTTTCTCAGGATTTCTTTCCCCAAGAAACAATAACTTTGCACAATGCCTGATTGGTCTGGGGGAGTTGTTCGTGGTAATTACTTGAGTTCAATGGAGTTTTTGTGTTTTCTTTTATTGTTTGTTGCTAATTTGAATTTATTTTTAAATGGGGAATTAAATTACCTAGACAGGAAGATATTGATGCAAATTTCCTTACTGCTAAGTTAATAGGATTGAAATTAGGAGCATGTACATATTTTCAAGAAGCATCAAAAATATATAACTACAATTTAAGGACCTTAGAAAGACTTCAGTTTTAACAGAAATGTAGTTCCTTGACTTATTTAGCTCATCTGTTTTTTAAATGCCATGACCAAGACTGAAAAACTCTTTGCATCTTCAGTTATTCCTCAGGATTGTGCTGAACCCTTCCTGAGAACTACATCCTGCACAGTTGTCTCCCTGTTCTCTTCAGGGTATTTCAAAGACTCCCCAAACCAAGAACTAATTGTGCTTTACAATCCCTTCCACCATGTATCTTCTTTCTAATTTTACCTGGAAATATTGTGAGGGAGTTCCAACAGCAAAACTTAAGCTATGGAAGTGTTGTAGCATGTACTACCACACATATGTACATGCAATTATTTTACAGCTCAAGAAGACTAAATTCTATCTCTGAGATTAGCATCTTTTAGCCAATCAGTTGCTACAGAAATATAACCCTTCTATTATATATTTCTCCTTCTGTGTACAGCTATCAATGCACATTCAACCCAAAGGATCTCGTGATGCTTTGCAAATGACATATGTACAGGAATTCCTTCTACATGGAAATGCCTAGGCTTAGAGGGTGGGCTGCAGCCAAGAAAATAATTAGCTTATAGCACACTGCATAACGTGTGGGAACTGCATGTCTGTAAGGATAATTCTGGCCAAGGGCATATCAGACAGTACATCACACCAGTGCATCCTGCTGGAAAAGTCTTAATATTTAAATGCTCTATTAAAATTTTAAAAACTATCAACAACTTTGTTTGTTGACAGTCAGTATGATCCACTAAGGTTTTATTTTTATTTACACATGTACATGTATTTTAATACCCCTACATACAATTAAAATGTTGATTTATCATTTACATCCTTAAAACTTTTCTGTTTTTACAAGTATTTTTCTCTAAGCACCAGGTTTTAATTACTGATGATAAAGGAAGTTAGAAGACATTTGGCTTATACATCTGAGAGGACAATATACATCTGTACTGACTAAGATAGGACAGTATACATCTATATTGACTGCTGATGCTGACTGACAGCTCTGAATACCAGCCCATACACAGACTTACTGGTATAAACTGTGAGCTAAACAGTGAATTGTGTGTGGGCATTTATCTTTTACAATACTAAAGCACCTGCTGCCTGTTTCTTGTTACTTATGTAGTCCTGCTAGCTTGGAGATCCCTGAACATTTTACCAAGGTTAATTGAGGAATAATACCATTTAAATGGGGAAAAAGAAAAAGTAATAAAAAAGCTCCAACAAAAACCTAAAACTTTCTCCCCTGTTTAACAAATGAGAAACCACCAGAGAATTCTATGATGTGGCTTTGTCAATAACACATGGTGAGCCCTGAGTTAATACTTATTGTCAAAACTGAGTGCCATAACTACACCTGTCAAGCCCTTTCTCTGACTGGTTTTATCCTTCAGTTTGCTTTTGGAGTAGAGGCAGCTAGTTGTTGTGGGACTCTACAATCCTACCACAGTGAGAATAACTGTGGTTTTCCAAGAGCATCCACAGCAGTTGTAGTGTTGGCTAGTGATTATAAGAAAGACAGCAATGCTTATAACCTCCTCAGTGGTACCAGCCTTCTGTTATGAAATCTTTTCATAGGAGACCTTCAAGAGATGCTCCAGTGTCTTGCAGAGAAAAATATGTTTATGTGGCCTCTATACCAGATATGAGAAGGGGCATTGTTAACCTCAGTCTTTACCATAAGTCTTGCTTTCTAAAGAATTTAACTTGTTTTCCTTGCCTTGTCCTCTCCTTTCATTCTCCTCATCTCTGCACTGACTCCCAGGATGCCTCTATTCTCAAAATCATTACACCAGCTCTCAATTAATGTTGCTATTCAGGTACCCTTTTTTTCTGCAGATCCCTCAGGACAGATTTCTTCTGCAAGTCTTTTCAAAGGAGATCTACCAGTGAAATGTCCACAATAACAGATTGGAAAGGATGATAAAACAATATGGCAAGGACTGTGTGGAACCAAACAGCAACTACTGGCTGTCTTCTTGTAGAAAACCTTTGCATTGCTCAAGAATCTCTACTCTATTCCTGCCTTTTCTTCATGCCCCCTAAGGTATGTTTGGGATTAGTTCCTTAGCTTCTCAGGAACCAATGTTTTTGTCTATTTTTACCTGTATTGAGATATATGCATGTATGGCACTGTATCAGTAAAAAGAGGAAAGATATTAGCACAGTTCCTTTAGGTCATATTTATGTGTACCAACCACAGGATTCATTATTTCTGCTCTTCCATGCTTAGATTTCCAAGTCAGATATTTCATGACAAGGCTGTAGATGGAAAAACATACTTTGAAATAAAACTTTAAGAAGTAAAGTGGGGATAAATGATCTCTATAAATGTAATCCAAGTAGTTATTATTTAATAGCTGATATTTTTGCTTCTCCCTTCCCACTTACTGCTGAACACCAGCAGCTTATAGAGAGAAAGAGCCTGACAGGGGAAAATAGCTGATTTTTTTCCTGGAAAATAGGGATTTCTCTCTGGAATGTGTGTAAGTGCTGGTATGCACACTCTGAAGTGTGCATGCATTTATTGGAATCAGTAGCTTTGAAACATTATATATACATGGTCTCTGTATGAAAAACAAGAAAGAAAAGAAAGATGGTTCAAGCTCAAATAAATTTCCAGGCTGATTTGGTGAGACAAACAGTAACATGGGGATATGTAGCCAGGATGCAAATGCCTACATGATGTATATGCTCGCTGTGTGTAACTGTGTGTGTCCTCTCCATGTGTGTCTGTGTGTTGATGAAGCGTTTTATATTTATTTTTCTGTGTGTCTGTGTGGACATGCGTCCAATCCATGTTACCAGTTCATCCAAGGAGGTGTAAGTCATAACAATACTCGTTTAGCTGTGTTTGTCAATGCACATATTTGAATTCATTTGAGTTCTGCATGTCCTAGTCAGGACCTGTGCTTGTCCATAATATGTGTATGCATGCATTCATGAAGATGTGGTTAACCTGCTCTGGTCTGATCTGGAGAGGTGAATAACTCTGTGCATAAGAGTGTATACAAGGGAAGTTTACTTTTACTAGTTTGCAGACATTTAGCATATTAGTGACAGAATGCTGATCACCAAGTGCTTGTGACAACATCAGGGTTAGTAATGATTGCCAACGTTAAAGATACTTTAATTTAATAATGTCCATATTCTTGCACAAACCTAATTCTATTTTCTCTCATTCACACACACACACACACAAAGCAAAATTACAACACTGAGAAAGCTGGCCTTTGTTTCTTAGGGAAATGCTGAACATGGCCAAGGTTGGTTTAAGAGGGTGGTGGGTTTTCTTGTTTGCTTTTGCCTTATGCTTAGAAATACAAACCTTTAGATTTCTGATGCCAGGTTTGGAAATTGCATCCCTACTAAATGTTTTACAGGCACTTTGAGCTGTCTGGTGAGCCAAAGTGAGAGATTATATTCATCAGTTGTTCTGTCTACTTAATTTGTTAAGTGAAATAACCTTCCTGAAGTGGGAGCATTTCACATAGTTTTCCAAAGAACCAGGATTTTTTTTTAATGGCAACAGAAATAAAAATATTTCAGTCTCCAGCACCTTGAATAAAAATAAAAACTTGGTTTTTTTTATTGCTTCATTTAATAATTTAGTCCCATGCAAAATGAGTGCAAAAGAGGTACTGATGATCTATTTTGCACTATTTTCTTGCCTGAGTCTTGAAATGTGATTCCCTAATATGATACAGAGCACCAGCATGGTGAAACAGGTGCTGGTACAGAGCTGAGTATACAAGGGGCAAGATAGCAGAAAATTAGGGCATAGGGGCCTATCCCAATTCCCCCAAAGGAAATGGGAACTGGATTAAGCCTAAACCTCTAATTACATAGGGGTAATAGTCTATCAGAACTCCCACAGCAAAAGGGAGTTGGAACAAGCCCAAGACTCTAATTGCATTTTTTCCTTGCCATTTTTGTTCATATATTTTGTTTACTCTGGCTCATCATTACATTATTTTGTAATTATTATGATAGGATTAGTAGCCATTAAATATCTGATTTCTGAATGCTATGGCTTGTTCCTTGTCACTGATGTCCCTGATCTATGTCAGAAAGGTTTGTATATTCTGGTTGGTATAACAAGAGATAGATACATTTATCTAATTGATTGAAATGGATCAAGGCTTATACATTTCCAACCAGCGCTACAAAGAGCCATACTTCTTTTCTGTGTTCAGAAAACAATACAGTGCAAGGCCACACCAGTGCTTTTTTCTTCCCTTTTTTTTTATCCTGGTGTTCATACCAATGCCTTTGGATTTCTGTAGTGAGACCTGGATATATCTAAGGAATTTTATAAGAAAAAAGCATTACTGGCTATGTGATAAAAAGCTATTACTTGGAGAAAGTTAGAGTGCTGTCTGTCATTTTGGAGCACCCCAATACATTTGTTCAGTTTGTTCAATACCAGATTTCCTCCTGCTCTTCTAAAACTAACTCTGCAGCAGCATTAACATGTCATCTATGGTGCAGATGTTTGGAGATCTGTCCCCTCTTTGAATCCCATCCCCAAACATCCCAGCTCTAGAGTCAGAAGAGAGTTCTGGCCCATACCAGGGAACAAGAAGTGTGCCCACACTTGCAGTGGTACCCTGACTGTGCCATACTGGCAGTATCAGAACTACAGGGCTGTACAGGAGCCCTGGTACACAATGGGAATTCTCACTGACGACAGTAGAAACTGCGTGTGTCAGTCTAGGCAGGACTCCAGGTGGATGACGTCAGTGTGGCTTGGAAAACATCAAAGTAGGAAATGTATGCTGGAGCAAGGGGCATTTCTGCAGTCATTCCTCACAACATAATTTTACTTAGTTGCCCATTAATAATGTCCTGAGACAGAAGGGCGCATCTATATTTTGGAGATTTTATTGATTTTTCCTAATTTGTACTTTCAATTTGTGACCCTAATATGTAAGCTCAAAATTAGGGGAGGGCTTTAGTCAAGACAGGTGTAGGCTTCTGGAAAAGTTTTCTCACAGGAGTGGTGGAAACAGGCAAGCAAATTAGCTATGGATTTTGATTAATTAATGAAAGGGTTTAGATAGCAAGGTTGTCCAAAATAGGAAGGCTTTACTCATTAACACAGGAGTTCCCATCCACTATATCTATCTGGGGAGCTGGGAAGGAGATAATTATCAATACTTATTGGAAGGATATAGTGAATCATTGCTAATAGCTCTTCATTGCTTTCTGGGACAGAAGGACTTTGACCAATTTGGAGGCGTTTTGTTCCCAATTAATATATTTTTGGCTACAGCAGAGGTACAGAAACTTTGAACCAAATAGTAGAAGACGTGTCTGTCAATTAAACTATCCAGGAGATGTGTTGGTAAGTGACCTTCGGTTACAGAGATAGAAAGACTAAGTAACCTCAGTCACTTCACTGGAATCATTCAAGACTTAAACTGACAGAAAAGAGGAAGGAACGTCTTTGTCTTTGAGCCCCTTTTATCGCTTTTAGAATAGCGCAGCCTTAACGTGCATCTCCTAACTGCAGCAGGAAATATGTTTTTCTTTCAGACTGAATGGTAAATTGCTGTTTAGCTCACTTGACATAGTCTTTGTCGAAGAAGGCCATTTTTTCTTTTTGAACTTACAAACCTGGTTGGCAGTGTTTTCAATATGTGCATTAAAATCCATAGGGCCACATCTCACTGTAGGCTTAGCATTTGTTAATATATGGATGGGATGTTTGATTAAAACAAACAGGGTGAAATAGATAATGATAAACAACAAAAAAAAGATTAAAAATAGATCCAACTCTCTTGATTAAAACAGATTAAATTTTTAAATTTTCAATAAAGATTAGTTAGAACTGTTTCAATGATTTGTAAAAAGTAGTATGCAAAGGCCATTTTAGTGATTTGGAGTTTGCTGCCCTGGGCTATGTGGAGCCTGGGAACTCAGGGAGGCAGAGGAGTAAGCTGGCCAGTCCAGTTTCAGTGTTCAACATGACCCAAGTACACCAACACTCAGATATTTCAGGCTGTGAGATGCAAGTGAACTTGTAAAAAATGCTTCTTCAGCAGTTCCATGTGCTAGTAACAAAGGTAAGGAACCTATTTAAAACACATGCTTTAACCAAAATATTTACCTTAGCATCGTTTTTTGGGAAAAGCAATGTAAAAATACCTGACAGATCTATTTTAAAAGATAGATTTTCTTTTACCATGAGAGAAAACTACCTATTTCATCAGTGAGCACTGACACTGAGGTAAGCAGGTCTTCTCCGTATGGCTTTAATGACAAGACATTGTCATGCTTCCCCCCACCTCCTTAACAACAGATGCAAAGTATGGTACACCTGCAACCAGTGAAGTTCTTGGAGTTTTGGGGGGGTTCAGAGGGGCTGGCTCCGGCAGAATTCTTCTAGAAAGGGGAAAAGTGCAGGTTTTGTGATACAGCTTTTGTAAATAAATACTTAAATTGCATGTAATTCGACAGCTAAGCATTTCCTTAAGCACTAGTATCAAGATGCTGACTAAAAAGTAAATAATATGAAAAATTTCTGCTAGTAAAATCTTCTCTTTCCTAATATAAAAAGTGGAGAAAATACATTGTACGTGCAAAATGGTTTTTTGCCCTTTCTGAAAGAAAGAGTGTGTATGAAAAAAAACTATTCCATATTAGTTTAAGAAAAAGATATTTGAGTGCAATAATGTAAAAAAAAAGTTACAAGATTTTGCATACATCTGTAGTTCATTGTAACCAGGGGAAAACTGATTCTTCTGCAGAGTGCAGACAGACAACAATCCACTGGCTTGGACTGGGGCTCTGTGTAGGTGGCATGTTGGCCCTTGGCACAGAGTGACTCCACAGTGTTAGGTGGTAACATTTTAAACAGTTATTTAAGCTAAAGTTTAAACATTTTAAACCCACATTTCAGCCCCCAAAATCTGCAAATGAAGGTCCATCTTACTTCCTCTCATAGTGCTTATTGCAGATTTCTGTGCTTCAGTCCTAGGAGGTCATGATGCTCTCCCAGGCAGACCGAAGTCCTACTCTGTAACTCATACAGGTAGTTTGCCAGCATTTCACCAACAAAAATACAGGCAGTGGATCTGAATTCTTACTGGCACACATGAGAGAAATTGCTAAACCTATTGCAGCTGCAGATGTTCATATCAGTAACTTTGGCTTCAGTAAAATGTGGAGATCTTTCTTCCCAAGATGTTTGCAAGTTTTCTGCCATGGGTCAGTGCTATGTACCACCTAACTCCAGCTTCACAGAGTGCCTTTATGTGTAGGGAACTGAATGCACGTGGTAGGAGTGGGAAGTGTTTTGCAGTCACTTCTCTGTAAGATGTGTGCCATATACCTGCTGTAAAGGGTTAACACCACTGGGGGCTAATCACAGAACACTTGCTGACCTCAGGAGATTTCATCAGACCATGCCCAAAGCTGATTTTGTGATCAGACCCCATGAAGACGTTGCACAAGTCTCATGTGTGTTGAGGGTTCAGTTGGTTTTTGAAAACTGTTTAATGGCTGTTGTCTTTAGTGAAAAAACTGTAATAAAAATGTTATTTTCTGCTTAATGCAGAATGTTTTAACTTCTCAGAAGGTGCTCTTAGTCTTTGCTTACTCATCTGGCCCCTTGGGTTGGTCATTTTCATAGCTGGGTTCCGGAGCTGAGGATGCAAGAGCACAGCAAAGACAACAATGTACCCGAGACTGCAGTCAGTGGGAGAGCTACACGGAAGAGCCCTGCCACTGGCAACAGACCAAACTGTGACCATTAGATTCCAGTTCAGTTATAGACTTTTTAAAAAATCAAAATCTGAGATTAAGGTGTTTGGTTAACCCTTTGGAAGCGAGTACTTGTAAAAGGGGGGTGGGAGGGGGGGGAAGTTTTTTTAGGAAAGTACTAAAGTATCGTGATCTATTGTAAAAGGGCTAATAAAGGGTAAAATCAGCAACTCTATGGCTCATAATACCTGTGGAACAGGTACTTTTTTTGAGGGGACTAACTCTTTTCATACCTTGTAATAGTTACCTTACCTGTATAAAAGTACATTTTCTGTTTTAAATAATTGTTGTTATTAATGATTAATGGGCTCTGAACTTGAACTTGCCTTATTTACAATTAAGGAAATATTCAGAATCATCTCAATAGCCCTAATTTGTATTTATCAGCAATGCATTTTTAAATTCTTATTAGAAGTTTAAAATAAGACAACTTAAAAATTACATTTTAAATAGTTTCACATCTCGCTTAAATAAAAGTTTGTTACATATCTAGACTGAAATTTTAGATGTTCTGTTTTAATTTAGTGAGTCAGTTTTTGGCTCAAAAAAGGGTAATTCTGAATGGAAAAGTTATCAAAGCTTTATTTTTGGCAACAGCTTTTCAAAACGACACGAGGTGTAGTCTGCTGTGCCTTGTGTAGTTTCAAGCCCTTGCTCTGCTTCAAGTGCTCACGATTTTATTCCATCAGGCCCATAACTATCTTTGTCACCACAAATAGAGCCATCAGTGTCACTCCATTCCAAAAAAATATGTTAACCCTTCCCTGCCCAGCACCTTCTCAAATACTTGCTTCAACTCCAGCAATTCAGAGAACTAGCAGTGGAGAGCTTTGCTGGTTGTTTTGGTAACTCTTTAACAGACCATCCTGATTTAATTCCTGGTTTTGGATAATATAAAGGAGTTTTCACCAATTCTCCCTCTCTGCTCCTGGTTAACACTTTCTGTATTTGCTGGGAAAATTTCTTGCCAGCTTGCCTCTTTGTGGGAGAAGTGAAGCCTATGACTTAACAGCAAATAGACTAGAGGCATCAAGGTCACAGGTGAAATAGGTAGAAGTACTAATCTTTCTAGAAATACTAGTTATAAAGCATGCATCACAAAGACCTGATGTTGACCAGCCTTCCATGGTTTTGCATTGCCCTGACTATTTGACACCTGTAGGTTTGTGGATTGGAAGGCAGCTCTCAGCCCAGCTGTTACTTGTGGCCTGAGTCCTGAGTATGCAGGACCTGTGTGCCTGGCACCACACGGCCTGGGGGCTCACAAGTGCCCTGCTCTGTCCCTGCACCACACTCTGCTGGGGTTCAGAGGCAGTTTTACATGAGACTAAATTGCACTGCTTACTGAAGGAATTTATAAATCCTGGGGGCTAGATCGAAACAATTAGTTCCAAAAATAGTTTTGTCCTGTAAAATAGCTTTGATCAACATCAGGACTAAACATGTTTTCTGTTAGTTACTGAAAAAAGTGAGGAATTTCTGCTGGCTATTTAGAGGCTAAATGCTACAACCTCTAGTGATATTCATGCATATTCATGAAAATAGTATCAAGGAACTCAATAGGAACATTTCTGTGGATCAGAATTATTCCCAGGAGTGCCAGTTAAAATAATATGGCCCCAGCAAAATCTCCAGTTGCAATGCTTCCTCTTTTGGTACCTGGATTTTAGAGCTAAGTTTTGAAAGCAGTAAATCAAAAGTAAAAGTTAAAACTTTTAATTGCATGTTTCCAAGTGCATTATACATCAAACAACATTAAGTGTTCCAAATGAATTAAAAAAACAAGTAAAAAAACCCTTTAGCTGTAGTTTTGCTTGAGTTTCTTTTCTTGGATATTTGGGATCTGCTATAATCAGTTCTATGAAAATTAAAATCTTCAAGACAAGCAGCTTGAATCTTTAACTAAAGAAGCAAAATTTTGGACAGTACTAGAGTTTTTAAAGTAAAGAAATTAGTGATTTGATTTGTAACAATAATTTGCAAATTTAACTTTGGAATCAGCTTTTTCTTCCAGGTGAGGGAGGACCAGAAGTAGCCAGAACATTCAGAGAAGGTAACTATATAAGCTTTCAAAGCTGCTTCAGTAACATACTGTCTACTACAAACATAATTTTCACAGAATCATAAATCCATACTTTCATATGAAGAGAAATCTCATACAAGTTTCTTGACCTCCATAGTTAATTTAAACAAAATATCTACTACCTATAAATGTATTGCCTGAAATGGCATCTTTCAGGGGAAAAAAAAATCTTGAGCTTTATACAGCTTTTATTTGAATATATTACATATTGTGAAATATTGACGTACAGAGACAGGACCTCCTAATTGTCAAGAATTTGGACTTGAAGGAAATTAAAAATTAGAAAAGATTAAAAGTCAGGGAAAACATTTTAGAGTTGCAGGCACCAGCCAGATAATGTCAGTGGACAGCTTTTTAAAAAAGTGAATATTTATACTAAATGTCATCCTGTTCAGAAATAATTTTCAGGGAAGATATTTTCTTATATTCCAGGAAGTTAGACTCATAACAGCCAAAGTAGAACGTAGCATGCAGCTAAATATAAAACAAAATAAGCTCAGTTATCTAGTATAGATACAAATACAAGTATTTGTGAAATATGTTTAGAGCAGTATTTTATACCTTAATATAGAGACAAAAAAGCTGAAGTGGGAATATTGTATACATTAGCTAAAAAACAGCTAATTTTTTTTTTCCTTTTGCTGCACTTATTTCCTAACAGTAATAAAGAAGATTCAAATTATCAAATATGTCCAAAGAATAAGCATACCTAATTGTTACTGAATTCTTATGGTAAAAGTTAGGAGACAATTAGACTTTAAATTCTTCTGGACTGATCCTGCTCACCTGAAATGAGTGGTAAAAATCCATTTGCTTTCAAAGGAAGCTGAATTTCATTTCAGCTTTTTAAACAGAATTTATTAACTCTTCAGTATTCTAGTAAATAATAAAACTTCACTGTTTGTTTAAAATCAAAGTAACAAAAATTTTAGATTAAAATCTAGGCAAACAAGGACTAGCAAATACTGTTAAAAAGAGCTTTTGGGAGATAGCTATTGATAGCCTATTGGCTGATAATTTAATAAAAAGTATTCAGCCTTATTTATCTCCTGTTTTTAAGTGGTTTATAGGACTTAAATATTTTAGATTCTCCATTAACATATACAAGATGCAAAAGAAATAAAGCCCTGCCCTTGCAGAATAAAGGTAGAAATATGATTTGACAATTAAAACAATTAAATCTAGCTGCAGAATCTAAAATTTAGTTACCTAAAAATTGATATTTTAATGTTAGCGTTAGAAAATAAAATAGGAATATCTTTGCATCAAAAAAGAACTTCTTTTAACAAAATATACAAATTTGGTCTTTCAGGTATTAAAAAATTATTTCTATTTGTGAATTTAAATTTGTAGTTTAGTAAATACATTGTTTAAATAGTAATCAGAGATAACCTTTGAAGAAAAATAATTGGTAGGATTAAAACTTAAAGTTTGTACAAAAAGAAAATACTTTGATAAGGGCAAACAGTAAGCACAAGTCAGTTTGGGGTTCATCACTATCCCATGAATTCCTTTATATCATAGTAATTCATATACCTTTAAGACAAAATTGTTAGAATTGTTACTCATCCTTACTGAATATATTTCTATTAAAAAGTTATGGTTTTTCCTCTTTCAAAAATTGTTATTGATTTTTCTATAGAGAAGCAGAAAAAAAAAAGTAAATTCGATCATAATTCACAGATACTCCTTCTATTGAAGTAGACTTTTTACTCTGAAATTACTAATAGGAAATTATTTGAACATTTTTTAAAAAGTTAATTTATGTAAGGAGCTTTTTGAAAGTTATAATATTATATCTTATAACTGACTGCAGCTAGAATACAGCCTTTTTTCAAATTGAATACTGTACATTATAATTAACAAAACATGTGGATGTAGATACAGTTACAATTATTAGAAATATTAATTTGCATTGTTGAATCTTTGTGGGGAGTTTATTCTTTCCTAAGGCTCTCAAGTAGTTAGCAATGAAAACAAATTCAGATTAAAAGGATCTGTTTCAAATCTTCCTTAAAAACCTGAAAAATATTTCTAAACCTTTAAAAGTGATTTGATATATTTTTCCCTGTAAAGTATAGGTTATTTATAAATACTTTTTGGGATAAAATATTTTTTATTTATGGATAGTTCGTATCTATACTTCATGACTGAGCAGACAGGGCTACATCACAT
Organism: Cyanoderma ruficeps; assembly: GCA_008694505.1. Taxonomy (NCBI): domain Eukaryota; kingdom Metazoa; phylum Chordata; class Aves; order Passeriformes; family Timaliidae; genus Cyanoderma; species Cyanoderma ruficeps. Next base: position 11,475,836 of record VZDJ01007753.1, read on the forward strand.
TTGTTTGTAAGTTTAACTGAGACTTATTTAATAGAAAAAGGAACTAGATAAATATCCTACATCAAGTTTTATCCAAATAATAGCACTTGTAATAATTATTGTATGTTAAAACTCCCCTATTGATTGTGTATCTGGAAGCTCTCTGTTCAGTTTCTACTTAATATTCTTGGAGGTTTTTCCATTTATGGTTTTCTTAATAATAAACACAATATCTCTGTTGTTTTTGAAATTTATAATAAAAAATAAATATTGATTTTGTTTTGACATCAAGAGAAATTACTGACAGAAGGAAATATGCAGCAATTTTGCACAAGTAATTTTATGAAGTTTTAAAGTCTTTGCAGGGAAGGAGTTAAAAGAACAAAAGCAAACGAACGACCCCCCACCCCTCCCGTATTTGAATAAAAATATTTCTAAATGTTTGCTACAATTTTTTAGGAGGGGAAACAGCTTTTTTGCTTTGACACTGTATTAAAATTCAAACAATACCATTAAAATTCATGATGAGAGTTCTGCCACAGAACTTTGCTTTTCAAAGGTCTGGACAACTCCTTAAATTTAATTGAAATTACATTAAAATTATATTTTCATGTACTAAGTAAACCTAAATGTTTACCTTGGAAAAGAATAACTGCATATACCTGGTCTATGGAGAGGGGAACACCACAAAAGTGATTTTTTCCAAGGAAAAAAATATTTCTATATAAAATTGAAATCAGTGGGCATTTGGGCATTTGTTTCTGGGCATATTAGTGGTATAATCAGTACAATAAAGTAGATTTTACCAGCTAAATGGAAGGTAGGTACAGTATGATCTGTAGTGGGAGTGAACTCAGAGTTGCCTCAGTGTAGGGGCAGGACATAAATGTCAGGAACAAAGTTCAACTTCTTTGACTACAGTTTCCAGAGAGATACCACCTTAAATTTGAATTTGTGACTTGTATGTGCTTCAGTGAAATCATGGGCTTTTAAAACATATATTAACAAGCTTAAAGAAGATTATGTTATTAACTATTTCAGTAATTAGAAAGACAGCTCTCTAAGTCATAATGTAAGCCAAAAATGGAAAATAGAATTGATGTGTTAATAATAATGCTTTGTTCTTTATTTAAAAAAGAACAATTTTAGAGGTGAATAGTAAATTCTCTGGAATAAATTCACAAATGTTTATAACTCTATTACTTTTTGAAAATGTTTTGTTCTCATGTCATTAATTATGACAGTAATTATGTCATCTTTTTGCTCTCCAGAAATTATGCCAAAGTTGCTGAAAGGGCCAAAATATTATCAGTTTAAGTCCTTCCCAAATTTTTTAAAATATTTCTATATTTCACATATGTGAAAGATGATTCAATGTAATTCATTAATTAAAATTTTTCCAATGATGAAGATTCAGCTATAAATTATTACTTTAGTAAACTCTTACTTTATAATATTAATTTTTTTCTGTAGCATACCATAAATATAAGACAAAGTCCTACATTCAAAACTCCAGCTGATTATAGAATAAGATTGGGCAAGGCAGAATTTAGAATGCAGTTTCCTCATTTCTAACTGTAATCTTATAGCTATAGGAATATCTACATTAGAGGTTCCAAATTGAATACTTTTCTTCTGGTACAGTTATCTAGATTTCTATTCTATTTATTAAGAGAAATATTTTTGCCACAATTTTGATAGTTAAGGTATTTCAAATAGGAGGACCCAATTGCTTGGTCTCTGGTCTCTAAAAAACCATCGTGTCAGGATGAGAATTAATTAATACAGCTTTAATTAACTTTAAGTTTTCTCTTTCCTTTTTTCTCCCTGGTTAATTTGGTAGAGGGCAAAAATAGAACTCAGATTAGTGTAATTTTGTCTGCCATGGCAGGGGGGTTGGAACTAGTTGATCTTCAAGGTCCCTTCCAACTCAAACTATATTGTGTTTCTGTAATTTCCTATCTAATATCAAACCCTCTGTTTCTGTAAGACAAATTCTTGGGGTAATAATGACATGCTGCTACTAGCATGAATTTGTTAACCTAAAATATACCATTCATTAAATTTAATTCATTCAAAAAAATCCAGTTAATTTGCCTCAATATTTATCAGAGCTGCAAATTGGGATTTTAGTTATTAAATCTTAGTTTTAACGGTCATTATACTTATCATATAGAATGCTATTTAAACAGTCAGGCCTCATGCTTTTAAGATTTAAAGCAACCATTCAAGTCATCTTCACCACTGTTCTGCTATAATAATGCAGCAAATCTGTATTTCATGACATAGAGATTTAAGATGAGATGGTACTATGTGCACAAGAGTATTTAATTAGAACAAAAAGGAAAGCAGTCAGAATGCGAGGATATCTGGATTTAAGTGGGTTAACACCAAACTTCTTTGTTTTTGCCGAACTGAAGATAGAAAATTTCAATTCATATAGAATCATAGGTGTGAAGATGTGAAATGCTACAGCCTGTGTGATGTCTATAAATCCAGCCAGGAGCTTGTCAGTGATCACTGGGCTCATGTGACAGCAGTGACTTGTTGTAGTGCAGCCCAACTCCATCCTGAAATGGAGTCTGGCCTTGAGATGTGGATGAGGTTGAGGTTCAGGCTGAGCTTCACAGCCAGAACACAAGCCTGCCCGCCCTCAGAGCAGCCCAACTCTTGGATGGGGACCATTCCAGGTCTGTGGTACCCAAGTCCTCCAGAAATATAGGGTCAGGCCTGTTTTGGTAAAAAATATTTGCCTACATTTTAGTGCACAGTGCGGTCAGTTTCAATTAGGTTGTATTTATCAGAATTTTTGTGTAATATTCTGTATTTGTGGCTTGGAGGTCCTGATTATTTTAACTGCTTGCTTAAAAGAAATGGAAACTTTAGGAATAGAGAGGAATTATTTCTTTACCAAAGAAAAAATATCGTATATAGGACAGACTCTGTATAGATAATACGTCACCTAGCTGCTGGTGTATTTATTCCTTATGCATATGAGGTGGGAGGTAACATGAAGCAAGAAGGTATTAATGACTGCCTAAACTGGTAAAAATCAAGTGGATGCTGACAGAATCACTTACCATTTGTGGGAGTTTCACATGTGTCTCATTTTCCAAATTTAATTAAAATTCAGAATTTTTCCTGTATACATTTTCTGAAATTTCAGAGTTCACTGGTCACACAAAGATGTGCAACAGTAGTGAAGTATAGGTCATATTTTTCAACCGAATGGCATACAAGCTCTGAAGGTTCAAAAGTGGAAAAAAATGTCATCTAGGTTGTGTCAATTAACAGTGTTCTTTCCACGCTTAGTTTATTTGAGAAGTTCAACAGAGTGTAGTTTGAATTAATCTGCCCAACCTTCTCTTTTTCTTGAGTTTGTACTCTGGCAGTATGCTGGGTCCCTTTACAAAACATAGTGAGACCAGCTTCAGTACCATTCATGTGAGAGACAGAAAACCTGAGCAGAAATACCTGACCTTAACCTATGTGAAGTGTCCACTTCCTACTGCTTTGATCAGGAGTATGTTCTTGGGCCCACAGCCATTATTTACAGATAGGTCTGTAATCTATTATCATATGGATAACTATTTATCCAGAGGCCAAATTTTTGTTCTTCTCTCCCCTGTTCTGATTTCTGATTATTTTAACTATGGTTGGGTAGCTAGAGAAAAATAGCCGTGACCAGAATTCCTACAGTATTTAGACAAATACTGTAAAACACCATTAATATTGAGGTGCTGCAAAATCATATAGGACAGTAAGAAATGTCCATGGAAAAGACCAATCGGGCTTAATTTTTCATAAAAATCTATAGGATCATTAATGTGATTTTTATACAGCACTTTATTTTTTTTTTCATAGGAAAAGATCAAAGTCACACCTGTGATATTTCTGAAGCCAGAACACTGCATTTTCTTTTTATGGAACTCTACTGAATTTTGTTGCATCCCATTTAAATCGTTACATCATGCTCATAACAGCACTGTTGAAAAGTCACTTGCTTAGTGCTAATGAGTGTGTTTTGATACTTGAGAATGACTTGACTTGGCTCCCAGGAAAGGGAACCGTATATCCAAGATTAGTTGGACACAGCTTGGTTTACAACCCACGGATAGGCATTCTTGAGGACTAGATATCATACAGTTTTGGATGGTCCTCCTGAGGGTAAAAATGGTAAGGTTCTGTTAGTCTCCTGTTACTAGATGGTTTCTGATCTTCATTATGCTACAAATTTCTAGCCAAACTTTTCTTGTCCAGAGGGTGTTATTTTTTTACACTAGTGTGTTAAGAGGGTGGGAGAAGCAAGGGGTCTTCTATCTTATGCAAGAAGTTTAATATTAACTGAGTTCAATGCCATTTGCCTAGGTGCCCTGGAATGTCACATAAGATGTAGAAATAGGATTCTATGTAGAATATATGTATGAACATGTAGAATATGAAGTAAAATAAATTATTTAAGATTTGCTGTGGGGGAAATCACAGTATTTTCTCCCAGAAACAGTTGGGAAAGGACTTGGGAGTGTACAAAGCTGGTCTAAGAACAAGAAAACAGAAGCACTATTTGGCAATAAGTTGTTTTAATAGCTGAAGCTCTTCAAAATGGCAGAGAGGGAAATAGAGCAAGCTCATCAGCTGTCTGCATACAACCCAAAAGGTACCAAGGTCATAATACATTTTGAGACAGGTGAAGTCCACAGGATTTTTACACATGTTGAACGCTTCCTAGAGCTAAGACGAGTAGTGTGCAGTTCCTTCCCATTCATCCACTAATATCTGATTCAGAAGGACCAATGCTTTCAGACTGTGAGAATCATGCCCTACTTTTTATTTGTAGGATACTGACTATATGGCAAAAAGGTAGACACTAACTGATATGCTGTTAATTGATCAAGTCTGATAAATCTATTACCAGTCAGCCCATCATCAGGGAAAGTTTCATGTATCTTTTTTTAATCTTATAGGGGGGTAACCTGTGGTGCAATTCCTATTCCTGTTGGCAGGCAGCATATGCACTTCCTCATTTTGCAATCTACTATATGCAATGTCATTACATCCTTTAGTACAGTGTTTACTGAACTTTCTGAATCTGTGATTTCCTTTTGATTCACCTCCTCCCTGTCATTGTCTTGAATTCTTCCCTTTTTTGGTGATAGATTTTTGTAATTGCTGCCTGAAAAGTCACTTTTTCAGGGAGACTGGACTTACTGACAGCTAGCCAAGGTAGTTGGTAGATCAGTGGCTACCCTAGATACTTGCAGGAGCTTCTCGGTCCCCAGCTGTCAAAACTGAGATACTCCTGACAAACTTTGTGGTTTTTAATACTGTGAGTGTCATTGTCCTTTGGCAACCCATGGTTTCAGAAACAATTGTTTAGCAGAGGTAAAGTTCCCATTGAGTGATGAATTCCTCAACAGCACAGTTTTAGAGAGTGACAGAAAACACGTTTATTTAACCTGGATTCAGAGAAGGTCTGCTGATAGTGGCAGAGGACCTGCATAATTCCATAACAGCACAAAGTCTCTCTGATAACCTGAGTTACAGGTAACTTTCTCTCATGTTTCTCTACAAACAAAATTATTCTTGGTAAGGGATATGGGCCATAGAAGAGATTTTGATGTCGGCATATTTGCTTTGAATTTAAGGAAAGAATGAAAGTATCTTTTCCCTATGTTGTGTGCCTGTTGTTTTAGATCTCTCAATCAGCCAGTCTTTAGTTAGAAGTTGCAAAAGACTATGGGAAATCTGTGAGGTTGTGTTACCTTGGTTGTTTAAAATAGGGCCAGATAGCATTTATAATCCATGTGTTGTAATAGTCACTGTATCTCTGGGATGACCCTGTTGTGCAAACAGGAAGATGCTGTTCAATATACAAGCCAAAGGAGGGGTTCCAACACTCCTGGGATTCTCTCCATGGACCCCCATCCCCTGAGCTAGCCTGGTTATTGCTATGCTCATCTTGGTCTCTCCTATGTGAGTGCCCAACTGAGTTAGGATCAGGGCACTGCTTAAAGACTAGAAATAGGTAAAGACAGCCGAAGTCTGGTGTATTTGAGTGAACTAGAGTGAAAGAGAGGTGAAAAGTCAGCGATCCTAGGCTGTGCTCTCCTTACCTGTCACAGACACTGTTAGACCTGTTCACATCTCTGTTCCTCTGTTCAACCTACCTGTCATGACAGTTACTCTCCACTTGCCAGGATTATGAATAATGTGACTATTACATAGCACCAGGTGTTATGCCTGGTGCCTTCCAAAACAAATACACAAATAAGTATTTGTTAATAGTTGCTCTGCTCCTTGTTTCCAGAAGGGAAAGGGAGAGAGAAGCAGACTGTCCTTGTGATAACCTCTTGTACTGCAGCAGAATCTGTCAGAAGAGGGCTGCAAACCATTAGGAATCCCAAGGAGAGACTGCAGAACCCTTCAAAACTGCTGGCATAGCTAGGAAAGGCACCTCATGGACAGTTCCCTTCTTTGCACTTCAGGAATTGGTAATAGTATTAAGCATATTTGAAGTAACACCAACCCTCTTTCCATCATCTTTCCTGTGTAACTGTCTTTGGCCTTTCTACCACTCTCACAGTGGGTATTTCAAAGGGTTCGTTGAAGTACTTGCTGTGAGGCCTTAATAACCTTATTATTGGAAGACAAAAGATAAATACCATATAGCTAAAATTGTCTGGTTATTCTAGTTTTAGAAACACAAAAACGTATAGCAAATACTTATATAAAATTCAGGTAAAATACAGGCTAGCATGCTCCAGAAGGAAATAATTTCTATGAGTGCACCAAGAATAGCATTTAAGAACAAGGTTAAGTTATGAAGCACATCCTTTAAAGGAACCATTTTGAAATAGGCCATTGTATTTCCTGTAATTATTTATGTGATTCCACCAATATTAATTGATAGATATTTACTGGTTCATGAGTGTTCATTTAAGCTTCATCCTATGTTAAAGAAATTGATACAACTCAGGGGTTTTGCCCTAAAATCTAATGCAAGGAAAGCTGGCAGTAGCACAGTCTTTCTCCCAGGACACTGTTACTGGGGCAGATGCAGCCATGGGTGAAAGCTTGATGTAAAATCTGTGTAATAGCTAACTCCCACAAAAACACTCCATCAGCAGTGTCGTTGGACGTTAGGAAATTAGGGACAAACAAGTCTTAGATGTTGATGTTAGGAAAGAGTGAATTTTGGCACTTCGGAGAAATGTGGATGGATACCCCAGGATGCAAACATAGCAAGTTGTGAATATGTGGAACTCTGTGTTGTGATCATGCTTTCCAGTAAACTAAGTTTTCTGTGACTGAGGTCACGGGGGGGTTTTTTTGTATGGCACTGAGGGACCTTAAGGTGTGGTTTACCTAAATGAGTGAATAACCCCACGAACATGGGGTATATTTGTATGCTTCAAATGTAGTGTAAGTCTCATGTTGAACTGGCCTTGGAAACAAAAAGGATGTCTTCTGGGGAAAGGAGTGGAGACATTGTGGTTGAGAAGGAAGGCAAACACAAATTCTTTGGAAGAGCAGTTACTCCTCTTCTGTGTAGTAATATCCAGGAAAACAGAAAACAGGAATGTGTGCTACATTGTGCTGTGGAAGCTGCTTGTGTCTAGATGTGTAATGTGACAATATAAGTAAAATATACAGTATCACAGATAACTGGAATAGAAAAGTGTGTGAATGTGAAGAAGATGGGTACATGACCACAATGCAATTCCATGTTTTTATTCACATTTCATATGGTGAAATAAACAGTAGCATAAATAAAACGATAAGTATTCTCACAGGAGTTGCATATGTGAGCTTTTAGTGTTTGACTTTTGGCATGTAAACATGACAGTTTCTGTAAGCAGCTAGTGACAATTTCTATGTGTGCTTGTGGGACACAAAATGTCTATGAAAGAAGTTGAAAAGCGATTGTTGCATGGCTCCTATAAACCCCTCAGTCTTTCCATTACGTCGCAGTGTCTCAGAAGGCCTTATGTCTACCAAGGCAGGAACTGCAGTGCTTTGGTGGCTAAAGGAAGAGTCCGTTGTATGAATATGTGCTTCCCTCCACGTGTGTGAGTTCACAGCTGTGTTTTGGAGTCTGTACCATAGACAGGGAAGGTAATATAAATGGGAGTATGCAGGTTTGGAAAATATAAATGCAAGACGGTTTTTGTGCTGCTGTTGATTGTTTAGTTGCTTAGAGAATTGTGGTTTATCCGGAAAAAGTGAGGGTTACACAAGTATATGCTTTGGAAACTTTAGTTAGACAAGGTCCTGGTGCAAGACAGTAAAAGTTCTGTCTGGGCTGGAGTGTTTTTTACAGATTGCACTTGGCCCAAGGAGGAGAAAGAGTTACCGCAGTTGGTAGCAGGGAGACACGGTGTTTCCTATCCCATGCAAACCAAAGTGAAAATATGCCCTCTAATTTCCTAGGGCCTATGTCAAGAAGAGTATTTATTCCTAATTTAAAAGCATGCAGAAAGGTAAATGCAGGGACCATTTTTTCCCCCTTGAGTTTGCATAGGAAAATAATTAAAGGCAAACACTGTATGTTAAAAGGAATATATTGGTCTGCATATGGCATTCTTTTGTTGAAGATTACAGACCCAGTGGCCTGATCCTGCTATCACTGAAGTGAATGGCACGTTTCCTATTGATTTCAGGGAAAGAAAGAGCAGACTATAATCCAGCATGAGACAGGTGAAAGCTGCTCCTTTAGTAGAAGCATGCTACCCATTATATTTAGCCTTCCAAATTACTTTCTCTTAGTGTCCTGGGAAGTAGATGGACACAAATTGTTCATATTAGAAATGTAATGGCGATTGTTTAAAGATGTAAATATTCTCTTTAACATTGCTGAACCAAAAACGTGAAAGATTCTGTCAGTGCATGAAAGTGAAACTAGCTGAGAACAAAAGTGAAACCAACAGGCAACTCTCCCTTCCCAGGCTGAATGAAATGCAGAAATCCTGAAGTGCTGATGCTTAACAGTAAATTTGAATTTTAAAATTTCCTTTACTTTTATTAGTGGGAATAAGTGTTGCTAGTGATCTAGACAAAGATTTCCCCTAAGACAGATGTTTTCTCATGATGGTATCTCTTTGAAAAGTCAGAACCAATTAAAAATGTCTTTTTTTTTTCTTTATGATATTTAGGGGCATCTGTACCTGTTACCCTCTTTTTCTTTCTCATGTATTTTCCTTTTGCATGTGTTGCATCACAGACTTTTAAGTCATGTAACCTTAATATTCTGACAGAAGCATGTGCTAGACCAGGACAGAATTGATCTTGCTTTACAAAAGTATTGGTGACTGTAATCAGCAAGTTTCTGGGGAAGGGAAAGAAAAAGTATCTTTAAAAAGATAAGAAAATGATGGTCGAATGTGTTTAATCGATAAAACACCAAAAAATGAGAGGTAGTGTAGCAGTGGGAAGAGACAGACATTCAGTTCTTCCTGCCCGATCTAGTAGGACCAGCAGGAGACAAATGTACAGAGGAGTGGGGAAATACCAAACAAAACAACGGCAGAGGGTAAAAAAAAGCACTGGATGCCATGGACAAAAAGAGGGAATGGAGGAAACAAGTGGTTTAGATAAGTTTACTTTGTGCAAAATTCTTCCTTGGTTCACATTTGTCAGTGTCTAGGAAATTGTGTGTAAAAGTGTAAAAGATCTACAGTCTGCTGTAGATCTAAGTAGTATGAGGAGGGTGAATACATGGAAGGAAAAGGGTAAGACATGACAGATTTTTTTTTTTTTAAGGCAGTTTAGTCATGAATACTACAACCTACAGTGCTGAGGCTTTCTGACCATGATTTATGTTGATAATGCTTATTAAACGACAAACTGAAGCAAGCGTGGTTTTTTTTAAATTTAGGACACTGAATTTGTACTCATAATCTTAAACATTTTTCCCCTCTCTCATATGTTTGGAAAAGTTTAGAGGGAAAAGCCGGGGTGGGGGGAGGAATGGTGTATAGACAGGGATTTTAGCTGGTATCTACCTCGCAGGTGGAGGGAGGAGATAGAAGTCTCAAAACTACAGGCCTATGTAAATTCTGCAGCATCAGAAGTTAGTACAAAATAATACAAATCACAGAAAAATGGGTAAAGCAAAGATTATATTTATCTGGGAAGGTATTCAACTTTTAAAGCAGAGGAGGGAAAAGTTGCTGTCGGAAGAAATATCTCGGGACTTTGTCCCTCATGTAAATGGCTTTAAAAAAATTTCAATGTATGTGAAATATATTTATTTTTAAAATATAGATCATACCACTTGCAGATTAAATGTTGCTAATGAGATGGAGCATGCAGTGATATAGAGGCCTTTAAGAACTGAAAACCAGGCATGGGGACTCTGGTACTTCAATTGACAATGTATGGAACTAATTTTTGACATGTGTACCTGAGTTAATAAAACCAATTTTGAGGACTCAGTCTAGAATGTAATGAGAGTTTTAAAAATGCTTTTGAGACCAAAAGATATAAAGCTTTTTGAGGGCCAGATAATTTTAATGTGAAAAAATGTGCCTGGGTATACAATAATTTTAATCTATTCCCTCTTATGTTACAGAGAGCATGGCACAGCCCCTGTTCTGGGACAGAAGGACGGATGTCCGAGGGACATGGGCATCTCTTCTCAGGTAACCCACTCTTACTGATGGCTTGAGAGAGAAAAAATAACTTTTCTGTTCAGATGAAATAATACCTGACCTTTTGGCCTTCTAGATTTTTGTGTTTATTGACATTTCAGACAAACATATATACCTTTGTTTTATTTTGAGAGAGATGAGGAGGCAAAGTGTTGTGAAGGAGGGAAGTTAATGCCAAGTCCTTCTGATGTCTGATCGGTTGCAGGAGAACAGCAGTGCTGACAGTGGTATACTGGATTTTCCTATTAAAAGATGCAAATGATAGGATATTATAGAAAGATCCGTGTATTTGTGAACTGTGCTGTGTATTTCAGTTTGCTTCATGTTAGAATAGCTGATAAATTGGAAGTAGATGCTACAATCTCCAGTTGGTCAAAGACAGGGCTAGAAAAAATAATTCTTTCTAATTGTATGTGGTTTTATTGTGTTGACAAATACATTTGATGTGGTAGCAATTACAAGTAGTCTGTTTTGATTAGGTTGAAGGGCCGAGACTTGGTTTTAAAGCATGCTGGTTAATTAAGCAAGAGTCAGTAAATGGCATAAAGCTGTAGATAGGATGCTTTTTGAGAAAAATGCAGTTGCTTGAAGTCAAATTAGTCAATAAGTAAAATTTTCTCATCAGGAAGGAGTCTGTATTTCTGAAGTATCTTATACTTTGTGTAAGCTTTTTATACACCAATAGATAGAGGAACTGTGTTAAAGTGTTGGGAGTTGCTATTGTGTTACGGTACGTCACTTGTTCTTCCTGCTTTGAATTGTTGATTCAACTCTGATAATTAGGACAAGAGAGAAATGTAAATTCCATTTACCAAATGGTATGTTTGTGGCATTGAAAAAAGTGAGAGATTAAAAATGATCACAAGTCTCTAAAATCTATAATACTGTTCTGTAGCCTTTGAAAAGGCAGAAATCTAAATAATAATATTTCTACAGGCAAAATAATATACATTATCTAAAATAAAGTATAAACTGCTGTTAGAAGAGTTTTGAAATAAATAGTATGTGCAGATAGGTAGTTAGGATTTTTAAGTATTTTTCTTCCCCTATTCTCTCTCCTCAAGGAAAATGGAAGGATTTCTTTCAAATATAAAAGGAATAAATAAATACAATTGGAGGGAAACATTATGCTAGATATTTGGTGAAATTTGTTTTCTTATAAGTATTTTGGTTTTAAATGTAAGTGCTGTGAAATAGTTCAGATCTCAAAGTTTGTGGGGAGGAAATGTTTCAGCATCTTTGTTCATACCTGAGGAATCCATTTTAGAAGTCTATTTTCCCTGTTTGCAAAATACATTTTTATTAGATCTATGTATTTGGGTTAAGACTTACTTAAAATTACTTAATTAGGTTATACTGAAATTCTAAGTGATTTAAAAAGAAGGATTATGGTAATATGACAAAACATAACACTATTTTCATTGAAATTCTTAAATAAAGCCCTTTTAACATGCCAATTCAAAAATCTATAAATTTAGGGTGTTAAAATAGTACAAAATATAAAAAGGCTGAACTTATAATGGAATGTATAATCTTGTACCAGTGAGCAGGGATTTTGTAGGTACGTCTGGCACATGGCAGGAGGTCATTTACACCTTCAGTTTGGTTTTTAGCATTTTTCTTGTGGTACTGTCCTTCTTCTTACTTTATTATGTATATGTAAACACTTATAAAATGTTTGTGGTTGATTTGTAAAGAAAAAATGTAGAGAAAGAAGTAACAGTATAGGTGCGCTAAGCTAGATGGGGACTGATTGTGTTTTCCCAGGAAATTCTGAAAAATATACCAAAGTAAAAATTGCTACAGTAAAGAATAAATTCTAAAGAATTGTATTCATACTCTTTGAAATAGCGTGGCTGTGAATTGTCTTTAAAAACCTCCTGTAAGCGTTCAAAAACAGTGCAACATAAAAAGGTTTTCCAATTGTGTTTTCTCTAGATAAATCTATGGGCTTGTAGGCTGATTTCAGGGGCAGGGTATTAAAAAATGAACGTAAGAAAAAGGAGCTATGTGTGTGCTTTTCTCATAGATAAGTTGTTGGGATTTTTAATAAAAGGGAAAAGGTATATGTGTTTCTTTCCTCTGTGTTGTTTATAGTTTGAAATAAATAATGAATTTGTAGTGATTTTTTTTAAAGACGTATTTTTATAAAAAATCTGGCAGTTGGTTTGTTTTATTTATAATTTAATATTGGAGAAATAGCAGAATGTTTCTAGATATTTGCATTTGTTTCAGAGGTTGGAGCCTAAGCCAGATTTCTCTATAGTCTGTCAGGCAGTTACACGTCTGAGCATGTTACATTCTGTAGCACTTCAAATTGGAGCTATTTGACTTTATTTGCTGCATGAGGCTTTAATTAAAAAAAAAAAAGGCAAATAAAATAGAAGAGTAGGGGATGAGCTCTGCATGTGTGTGGGGGCTGTTTCNGACCCAGAGGGTTTTACTCTGAGGTCCTGCTTTTGCCTAAACTTGTGCTATCTGCCCCTGTCCCTCACTGACTTTATAAATTGATTCTGACTTTCCGGGATGTTTTTTAGTTCCCAGCAGGGTAGTTGAATGCACGATGCTCCTTATTTTAAGAGAGGAGCAAAAAAAGTGCTGTGTGTTGTTACTCACACGTATACTGAACACCTGTATGTAGAGTGTATAGGAAGGAGGGTAGAACATGAATGTGTGACTGATTTTCACATTAGTTTCCCTACAGGATAGCCCAGCATTTCCTAGTAACTGTGTCCCAAAGTTTTCTGGGGGTTGAAAAGCTATTTTTGAGTTAATTTGCTTATTACAGTTTGCCTCCTCAAACATAAATAAAGAATTCTTTTTAAAGCTCCACCATCTAGAATAAGGTATTTCACCTCCTTTTTATTTTCTCGCAGGGAGCGTGCAGTTAATGCCAGTAACAAACTGCGGTTTAGACCAGAAACCACTCTGCGGGAGTACAGAACCCGCCAAAATGTCAGCGGCCCGGGGCCCGCCGCTGGGCCGGGCCGGCCCGCGCCGGGCCGCTCGGAGCGAGCTCCGCCGGCGAGCCGGGGCAGGGCGGCTCTGCCTCGGGGGCCGCGGAGGTGCCGGGCCGGGGTCCCGGGCAGGAGCCGGCGGGCAGCGGCGAGGGGGCGGCGGGCGGGCCGGCGGAGGCGCCTCGGCGTCGCAGAGGGTTAACGGCGGCGGGGCCGCGGGGGCCGGCGGGAGTTGTAGGCTCCGCGGCATGACGGGAACCGCCACGATTCGCCGGGATTCGCTGGCAGCGGCCGTGACGGCGCCCGCCCGCTCTGGTGTGGGGGGCCCGCAGCTGTCCCGTCGGGCGGGAGCTCCGGCCCGGCCCGTCCGCGCTCAGACGCCGCGCGGGGCCGGCCCGTGCCCGGCCGGGTGTCTCGGCGAGCGCCGGCGTTACACCCGCGCCCTGAGCAGCGGCCTCGGAGCGCGGCCCGGCCGGGGGCGCGCCTCGAGCGCCGGCAGGTCAGTGGCGGTTTTGCCCCGGAGCCGGCGGTGCTGGGGTGCCCGGCCGGTCCTGGCCAGCCCCGGTATCGCCGGAGCCGGAGGTGGGCGAGGGCCGGAGCCGGGGCATCCCGGTGCTTCTCGCTGCCCGCGGCTCCGCGCCCCAGCCGGGCCATGGGGCATCAGCCCGGTCCGGCAGGGCTCGCCCGGAGCCCCGTCCTCCCGAGCGGGATTTGCTTCGGTTAAACCACACGGGCGGCTCGTCCGGGCCGGCTCTGGGGCTCCTGCCGCCCCGCCGCGCCTGTGGCTGCTCGGGGCCCGGGAGAGGCACCGGCTCACGGGCTCACTGCGTGTGCGGACCTTGGCTTCCCCTTTGCGCTGAGCTCCGCACCGAACCCGAGAGCAGACAGATGCCTTCCTGCGGCCTCCGCCGCCGCTCAGCTTGCGCGGATTGCAAAGGCTGGCATGTGGCAAGAGGGGATTGAATGCTTTTATCTGCAAGTTGGTTCTTTTTTTTTCTTGGAGTTTTTTTAAATGTGAAGTGGAAGAATGAAGGCGTTGAAGTTATGGGGCAAACCCAGGAAACAAACAGAACTTGGTAGTTTACCCCTGATAGAGGGGTATTTTGTCTCTGGATAAAGGGGGAGGGAGGAAAAGGAGACAATTATCACTGCGTGTTAATTTAATTATGCCAGTAGTTCGAAGTCAGTTCTTGTTAAACTTTTTGATGTTTTAAAGTAATTTGTTAATTAACTAGAGATAACTTGCTCTATGTATCAAATGAATGACAAATAATAAACCAGGTGGAAGTGAATTTAGTCAATTTTGTTTGTGTATTTTTGTCTTCCTCCTTATGTTGTGGAAGCAGATCTTGAAAGACAGTAGTGTCATGCACCTGCAGTCAGCTGAACTTGGGGCTGAGCATGCTTAAACTTCTCTTGGGAATGGAAAGATTCTTGTTGGGTTGTTTTTCTTGCTAATAGTAATCCTCTTGAGATTCGGAAGAAGACTTCATTTATTTGTTAACTAATAAAGTGGAAAGAAAATTACACTGTTGAGTTCAAACAACAGCA
This sequence comes from Cyanoderma ruficeps, assembly GCA_008694505.1. Lineage (NCBI taxonomy): Eukaryota > Metazoa > Chordata > Aves > Passeriformes > Timaliidae > Cyanoderma > Cyanoderma ruficeps. The sequence continues at coordinate 11,490,972 of VZDJ01007753.1, forward strand.
TAAAAAAAGAAATATGCCACAGTAAGCTTGTTTTCTCTTGCTCAGTTTCTGTGAGACATACGTGAGGAACTCTACAAACACCTTTGTGTCAGAAAGCACATCAGATTTTGCCAATGATATCACCTGAAATACATTTCTTAAAGTATGCATAGATGGTTCTCAGAAGAAAGAAAATAAAGAAGTGAAATACATGTTTTTTTTCAAGGGAAGATACTGTTTTAGTGGAGGAAAAAAGTTGTTTTGCTTATAAAAGAAATTGTTGAGTAGCCACAGAAAAGGGATAAGTGCCTTCAGTGCCAGCTTTACAACCTCTGGTGGTTTGGACTTGCAGAGTGAAGCTGGTGAAGATGGCTTGAGATACAAAATAAAGCAGAAAAGATCAAGGCGAGAGAAATATGATTAATCTATTGTAATGCATTTTAAACTCGTTAGTGTATGGCCTACTCTGTTCCCATTCTAACCATGGCTTTTCCAGTTTTGCAATAGTAGGTTTTTCTGGATTCTGTTTCCTTATTTCAGTGGCAATGCATTAGCACTGCAGTTGTGCTTTAGCACAGTAAATGCAATATACCCCCTTTCCAAAAATGTATAATCTACCTGCAAATACTGTACTGTATGAGCAGTGGAAGCTACATGTAAAAGGGGTCAAATACTTGAGGGTACCCAAAGGAAAGACAAGATTAGTAATAGGGATGATCTAATCTGGCAGCTGTTGTACACTTAGCTCTAGGACAATTTTTTAAGGGCAAAATAAGATCACAGAGAAATTAAAGGTGGGATGAAATGCAGCATTTTTAGCAAATACTGTGCCAGACTACCTTATTACCTTGTTTCATTGTGAGGAAACTTTGATACTGTACGATGTGAGGAAATCATGCAAAACAGAGAAAATTTGGATTAATTGCATTGTGAGGTGACTTTGGAATGAACTGACAGATAATAGGTGAAAGAGACTATACTGATGGAAAGAAGGCTGCAAAATGGAGTTTTTGAGAACTATTGGATTTATTTCATTCATGACACTAGTAAAAAAGTACAATAATGATAAAATCTTATGACACAAAACTGGACTGTATTGATAGGAGGTTTGGAATATCCACGTGCTCACAAGATGAATCAACACTGAGATTAATAGAATTAGATGAGATTTAGTGATGCAAATAGAAACTGATCACAATTTATTCTACAGGGGTTCATCACTTCAGTGACAGGTTGGTAGTTGGTGTAATAGCAGCAGAATGATATGACATGGCTGGGAAAATAATTTAAAAAAAAAGGTAGTGTCCTAGAAAATGTTAAGGGATGGATTTCCTGTATGTATAGAAAATATTACTATCAAAGTATATGGCATTAGTAAGACCTTATCTGGAGCCCAACTGTCACCCACATTCAGATAAATAGGTTCAAAGAGATGGGAGGAACAGATGCAGAAAAGGACCACATGCATGTTAAGAAGAGTAGAGAGGCTTAACAGAAAGACACAGAAGTGACAATTACACTGTTATGTAAGGAAGAAAAAGAATTATATGAGCTCAAGATTAGAATAAAGCAAAACAAATGTGTCTAAAAAGGATAATGGGTAGACTTTGCTGGAAATTGCAGGAAGAGCTCTAACTATCAGACTAACGATATTCTGGAGTGGTTTTAAATGAGAAACAAGTTTAAATTTCTTTTAGAAGGAAGTTTGATATATCCAGGAAAGAACATCAGTGTTGGGTTCTGCATAGTAGCGGGGAATTTGACTCTGGAATCCTCGAAATCCCCTCCCATAACACCACATTCTTGTGTGTCAATGGATTCTGAGATGGTCATGTTAATTTACAGTGGGTCTGTTTTAAAATTGCTGCTGGTTTTTGTCATATAAATTTCCTTTTATGCCTCTTAATAGCAGCAGAGTAGTTTGGTTCTGTTTGCTCTGAAGTGTGTGTTTGGTTTGGATACTATGGCTGAATTCATGCAGTGCACCTGACTTCTTGTGCCTGGATGGGCTACTTGTAGGAGTCTAAATGGAACAATTTTTAGGTAAGTTTTTAGGCATCTAGGCCAAGACAATGTTGCATTCTAAAATGTATGTATAATCAGCTTCCTTGAGATGTTACCTGAGACCTTGTATCTTTTTTTTTTCCCTGCCTCTTGGATTGTATAGTTTTTACATACAGCACTTAGTGCAGTACCGAAGAATTAACAGAAGAACCTAAAGATTACAGAAAATTGCTTTTCAGCAAGGCTGCTTGTCCTATAGACAGACAGTTTAGATTTTTACTTGGCATTTTGGCTTTTGGGAAATCTCCACAGGGCAGTCATTGGGAGTTAAGCAATTGTTGCTCAGTCATCCATTTTACTTTTATTTTTCAGTCCACAGCTGTAGCTGGTTATCCAAAGAGAAATAATGTGTTTTAAGGAGGTAACTTCCTGTTCAGTGGTCAATAAAAAACTAAGTGATAGAATCAATCCAATCATCAATTTATGCATTAAGTGCTACCACCGTCACTTACAGTAGCTGCTGAAGCAAAGGAGTGAATTGATTATAAGAATTAAACTTCATTCATAGGCCTAGAGGTGAACAAGTCATGGAAATGGAAGGTTCATTTGGTATGAGACAGTATGAAAGACTAGGAAAAAATCCAAAAAAAAAAGTGTTATTTCTAAATGGTTTCTTGTACTTTTTTCTGTAAAATGGGATTTGAGCTGCAGACACCTTGAAGCTTACAGGGCAGAAGTGTGACCATAGAGTGATGGTAAGAGTGTGGAATGAAACATGCTTGGTTGTTACTTTACCCCGATTCCTGAAAGTTACTTTCCTCTTCCATCATGAGTCTGATTCTTTAAAGAAAATAATTCTTATTCATAGCAGGTTCTTTCTCTTGTTCTTTTCTTAACCTTTTTGAATTGGAAAGAAGTCGTGGACTTCCCATTGAAATGGTAGGAACACTGTGTTAGGTCTTCAGCAAAGAAAAATTTTCTGACCTGATTTGCCTGTGTCATCCTACAAGGCTTTCTGCCCTTAAAATAGGCACTTCCACTGGTGTCATTTGTTTCTAGTCCTCTTGTGCTGTATATGCCTCCTGAAATAACACTGACTGGGGGAGCAAAGTCATGGAAGTGAGTAGCATTCATGTGATAAGGCTGATAATGACATTTGTGTGACTCAATAACAAAAGCAAAACAGCTCATATTTTAGTATTAAACAAAGAGAAGGTGTTATTGCTGTCACTAAGAGCAGGCCAGATCCATTCTTTGGCTAGTTTTATGTAACCACGTCTGGGAGGGATGTGTACATGTGTATGCTCACACACATGTATATAAATGTATACCTGCTTTGCTGTAGGTGCTGGCTGATGAGTAGAAGTAACAGAGAATCAGTATCTAGAAATACTGGGAATCTACACACTGAGCAAATCAGAGTATGGCAGGGCTTGGTTTGGTAGCAGTAAACTCAGAAAGGGAAGGTTCACTGCAGCCTGTGGCAGCATTTTTTGAGTTGGTTTTTTAATTGCTCATTATTTGGTTTTAATTATTGTTTGTAGGAATACTTTGGAGCCAGGCCATTGCTGCTGTAAATCTTCAGATTTCCACTGAAGTCTCCAGAGGGGGATAGCATTTTACACACCTTGAATAGGTGGCCTTCTGAGTGGAAACATTATTATGGTGTCTTTGGTCCTATATTGTTTTTAAACAATGGTGGGTTTGAAATGCCAATTTCTATGGTTAAAACTGCAATGGTAAAAGCCTTTAGGAAGCCTGGAGGCCAAACATTATAAAGAAATATGGAGGATTTGATGAAAAATATACAAATTAATAATTGGGATTTAAAGATAGATAGCAATCTGAGATACTTTTCTTGCTTGCAGCTTCTGTCCCTGGTAGGGTCCTAGTTGAACTTTTCTCCCTTCATATTTCCTCTAGGAATGATACATTGTGTTTAACAGGCATTCAAAGTAGAATTCATGTTTGTGAAATACTGGGAGTAGCCGAGACAAAGTCTTCTACAAGTATTGGGTTTTGGCAGGGGCACTAGAACTGTCTGGCGTGTGAATCTTTAAGGAGATACTTGAGGACTACAGATTTTTAAAAAAGGATAAGAAGACGGAGATTTATTACCAAATGTATTCCATCAGCTGCTCTGAAAGTGAATGTGCCATGCAAGATGACACTGAGTGTTGGCAGTGGTGTGAGTGCCATGCATTCCTGAACTTTGTTCATTTTATGTGGCAAGTGTCTATCACTTACCTACTGTTACAAAACTAGGTAGAAGAGACATCAAGAATTAAGCAATGAGCACACAGCATTTCATTTCTACAGATGATACTTTCAGCTCAAAATCAATGTATTTCAGTGGGTTGTAGGGTTAAAAAAGGGTAATCTGTTGCCATGGCCATATATATGTCTCCAGTAAACACATGCTGCACTTGGATTTGCAGCATGCACAACTGTTAGATTTTTTTTTTTTTTTAGTAGTACTTGATTTCCAATGTTGCTGGTGATTATAAAACCCAGCCCACACTTTATATGTGTGTCCTACTAAGCCTTTCTTTGGTTTGCATAATAAGAGGATCTGGACCTCCCCATTGCAATCACTTCTGAGAACTCTAAACAGGGAATGGCAACAAAAAGGGGCATTTTGAGTTTTAACAGGAGATGTACTTGTCAATCCATAGCAGGTAAAAGTGAAAAGTCTCAGGTATCAAATACTAGAATTTTGTGGTACCATTTGTATTGTTTCCTGTTTGTGAGGGAAACTGAACAGACTGTCTCATAAAAAGCAGTGTCCATCTGCATGGCACGTTAAATTTGTAATCTATAGACTCTGTTAATGTGCCAGCCACTGTTTAGCATTAGGTTCTGTTTGTCTTCCATTGCTACATTTGCCTGGAGTGTTTAATTGTTGAGAAATTTGGGACTTTATTCCCTGAAGCAGGCCACGTTGCTGATGCCCAAGGTTTATTTGAGAAGCAAGGAGTGTATAGCTGTTAAACAGTGTGGTAACCTGAAATGCCTGACTGACTCAATTTCAACGCTAAGACTTGTGTTTTGCAACTTGCCTTGTGCTTGCAAGTTTCTGCCCTTCTCAGAGAAACTACACCCAAAAGTGTGCAATTGCAGATGAGCGACACATCAATCAAAATTTGTGCTTAGTTGGTTATTTATTATGGCACTTCATGTAACCAATTCCATCCCTTTCGCTCAACCTGCTGTTCTCTGGCTCCCTTGTTTCCTGCAAGCTCTTCAGAGCAGGGCCAGTCAGCTCAAGGTGCCTTATGTTAGGCCCACAGGAGTCCTGTACTGAAGAAGCTGACAGTGAGAGCCAGCTGGCAAAGCCCAAGTCTGAACCATGGATCCCCCAGCACCTGCTTCATGTGTAGCATGCCAGGAGGAGGAGGGTTACATAAATACCTGCTTCTAGCATTGCCCAAATACACCATTTCAACATATGCTGGAGATGTATGCACAGGATGGGGCTGAGAATGTCTGCCCCAGCCCCTCCAGTCCTACTGGCTTTCCCTCCCATCATTAAAGCTGAAAGAAAAACAGTTACTGAGAATAAATTCTTTACTGAGGGCGATGAGGCACTGGAATAGGTTGCCCAGAGAAGTCGTGGATGCTCCATCCCTGTGAATGTCCAAGACCATCATCAATAGGACTCTAAGAAACCTTGGCCTTGTGAGAGGCATCCTTGCCCATGGCAAGAGAGTTGAAAGTAGACAATCTTTAAGATTTCTTCCAACCTAGGCCATGCTATGATACGATGATTCTGTGATTCTGTGTGCTGTACAACAGCTTCAACCAAAATCACCCCACCCCATACACCTGTGCCATGCTGTTAAAGCACTTTTCTGCCCTTTTGGGCGGAGGAGGGAAACCCGAATTCTTAGGTGAGTGCTAAACAATGTACAGACTTGGAGAGGTACCATGACCCCTGCAAGGAGATGGAGTAGATGCCTAAGGAAAGGCTGAGGATCTGGAGTTTCACAGGTATCCAAGGTATCTTGCCTCACCCCATCATTACAATGAACTCAGCAGTTGATGAGGTGTGTTGAGAGATTTGTTGGCATGTCTGAATGGTTCTTGTAGCGATCTTAACAGAAAGGACAATGAAGATTACATTCTTAGGTATTCTAATTTTTACTTTCAGTGTGCACTGGGGCAGGGTGTCTTTATTTGGATCTGTGGATTTAGGCACAGACACACTGCAGTGCTCAGCACCGCAGCAGCCAGGCCCTTTATTGAATCTGGCCTCACTGCAATAAGTGTGAGTAACGGTAAGAGAGGCATGAGAGCAGAATGACTGTACAGGGGAGAGAGCTGCTCTTGAGTTGCTAGAGTGAAAAACATATTTGTAAAGGGATAAAATTAATGCTGGGTACAAGAATGCCATTTAATGAAACAAATGACTACATTGCTCAGTGGCAGGAAAAAACGTGACACATCACAGATAACCGGCAGTCCCTCTTCGCTGTCTCGGGGTTGCTGCAGAGCAGATGGCATTTCTTGCAGCACTGGGCAGGCTGGGATGAGAAGTGGATTCCAGTGCTGAGGCTTCCTGACTGCTGAGACCCCCAAGCCACTGTGGGGACAGTGAGTGACTGTCTTGGGTTCTCACCTGTGGACTTGTAGTGAGAAGTGTTTTCCTCAGGTACCAAGAGAGCAGGGCAGGAGGGAAACATAGGAATGTGGTCTCACTGAGATGTGCATTGCTTGTGAGGTATGTGTGGTAGCAATGCCATAGAAAAACTTCATGGAAAAAATCGAATATTTCTTTTTATTGGGCGCTCTTTTATCCCCTGTTCATTGTGTTTTATTGCTCCTGTGCTATATATTTTTTTCTTTGTCTCCTTTTGATGTTGTCGTCTGTGTAGTTCTACATCCTTATTTTTTGTTCTTTATTGTTGCATTTTTAGTCATGCATCTCACTACTCCTTTAGCTTTTCTAAAGACTTCTCTCTTGTCTCTGTTGTGATCTGCTGTACAGCTTGGCCACGATCCATATGATGGAGCAATGTAGCCAAACTGTGGGTTGACCGAGGCTGCATCACTGCCCTGACCCACATTGCATCTGCAGTCATCTGGAACTGACTACATGCCTGAACTGATAAAAGAGGCTGTGGAAATACGGATCTCTGGAGCCTTGGCAAGGTATCCTCTTATGTGTATGCCTGTTGGTGTGTGAGTACACTCAAAATGCCTGTCTGTTCCATCAGCTCAGCCTACTGGGTGCTCCTTGGGGATTTGCTGCAGTCCACAGCAAATGGGAACAGACCTGCAAAGCTCATGGGAATACTGGGATTAACCCTGGAAAGGGAAATATGCCCGTTGCTCAGGAATGTGTGATGCCCATAAGCAAGAGATGCAAACCCCCTCATTTGACCTTTGTATAATTCTTTCCCTTCCAGTGAGTCCCTTTCCCTGCCTGTGACTCATCATCTTCTAAATGTAGACTGTAAGCCTCTCAGAGGACTGCCTTTCTCTCCAAGCAGGGTAGCATAAAAAATAGCAACACTTTTGAATAACCAGTGTGACTTTTTTAATACAAAAATCTAGAGGATTGCCTTGCTGTGCCTATGCTTCTCTGTCAAGGGGTTTATCAGTCCCCCTGAGAGAACAGCGGGGCAGGTTCTGTCCTGACCTGCAACAAGAAGGGTGTCCAGACGAGAGGTCTCAGGAGCAGCACAACTGCAGTGCAGTAGGCAGGAGATGTTATAATAAAAGATGGGTAGACTCTGACAGAGACCAACAAATCTTTCGTAGCACCCACGTACTTTCTTCCCTATTGGTGACCATTTGTAATTGGCAGCATCCCCTTGGCAACTGCAGTGCAGCTTGCATGAATGTCCAGTAGGAAGTTGCCTGCTCTGTTGAGCAGGTTGCCCAATGCTCATCTCTTTTTCTCCAGCCTCTACATGCACTGTCCAGCTGCCCAGTCCACTTCTGCTCTCAACACTTGGTGACTCTGGTGACGACCACTGTTGCCTTCCATCCTTTGCTTCAGCTCTTATATTGTCTTTGACTTGTAGTAGATCTCTTTTCTACCTTTTCTCTTTCCAGATACTTGTGCCATATCCGCCTGTCCTCTGGAAGACACAAGAGGGAGGATCAGCAGTGTGTCATTTATTCTGCAAAAACTGAACAGATGAGAACTGCCTTGATAGTCGATAGAAGAAAACAGTGTGATATGGCCACAGCAGGCACGTGTTCTATCTAACAATTGCACTATGATCCCAACAAGGAGTAGCCTCAACCTCCCTCTGATTACCTCTGTTCTTTTCTTTTGCTGTCACAATACAGTTTCTTTCCAACACACAAATGTTTATGCAAAAATGCCAAGATTCTATGTGCAGATTAAATTACTTTTACAAATTAAGGAAAGGCTGGTATGGAACAAGAGGAAAATTATCCCAGCATTTTGCATTTCTTTTGTAATTGAAGTCCTGTCTTTTTAGAGGATGTTATGTCAACTGCACACTTGTGTGAGTACACTCAGAATACCTCACATAGGTGAGGTCTGTGAGGGTTTTCCTTGTGTAATGACTGCAGGAGCTAGCCCTAGCATCCCACACTATTCTAAAAGTGGTGTCCAGGTGGACTAGACAATAGGTAGGCTCTCTTGGAAAAAATGCAGGAAGAAGACTTGGAGAGAGCTGGATCCTCTGCAGTGTAACCTCTCATGAATGACTGACAGAAGGAAAAAAAAAAAAGAAANAAGAAAGAAAAAAAAAAAAGAAAAGTGAACTAATTCACCATGGGGGTGGAAGGATGGATGCCTCCTGTTGTGCAATAGGACAAAATCCTGTGACATGTTCCCTCCTGTTAGGTCTGATACCACTGCTTATAATAAAGATTAATTTCTAAAAATCAACTGTAAAGCTATAGGTCAGTCAATAAGACAGTGACTTGACTAATTTTTCATTGCAAAGTATATGATAGTTTCATGCCTTTAATTGACATCAGTGCAGACAATGTGTTGTTGAATCTAATTAAATTTGAATCCCACTATGAATTTGTTTTCCACAAATAGATTATGAACAGAAGCCTTTGGTTTCTATTAATTATGTATTTTTGAGTGAAAAGCTATTTTGTGTCTATATATGTTTAACAACAGGAAATGTAGCAAACATTTATTTTTATTAAACTAATAAAAGGGTTAAACCTATCAGAGCAAATTTTCATTTGATTTCTTTGGTCTTGTTTCCCTTACCATAGATGAAAATTCATGAAGTGCAACCTCAGGTATCTCAGGATGCACAGCTCTTTGCATCAGGTGCCATACAAATGCATCTTGTTTCTAAATGAGAGCTTTGAAGTGGCAGTGGTGCTTGTAACCGCATTCACATGGCACTGTGGTCAGGCTGGGGCCTCGAGGTGCAGCAGGCAGGGTACTGCTTACCTGTTACAATTAAGGTGACACCTTACATGAGCTCTTTCCAAACGCTGAAACAGGCAAAGGTGAGGAAATATGGAATGGGATGAGGAAAGAGAAATTGCAGAGCACTTGAAGATCTGTTGAGCTTACAGTGGGCAGTCTGCAGGAATGGATCTGCAAAGGGAAGCCAGGCCTGAGGCGAGCCAGGATTTGGCATGTCGGGCTCCTGGAGGCTGCCTCTGCCATCGATACAGTGTGTGGCAAGTCATGCAAAGGAGAGGATGAGGGGAACATGGCTGCAGCCTGGCAGCTGGTACAGCTGGGAGATCTTCAGCAGTAGTGGCTGGATTTGGGTGTGACCTATTTGCCGGTCCAGGAGAGAAGGCAAGGCAACATTAAGACTACCCCCCTATGCTACTTGCTGTAAATAACTCAGATGGATGCGGATCTCCATAAAACCTGATCTAGAGAAGGTTTCTTACTGCTTGAGCTAAGGTCATTGTCAAATAAGTGGTATAAAAGGCTTGTTTGCTAGAAAAAAATGTCGGCACTGAAAGTTGCAAGACGCTCCTTTTGAAAACAGCAGTCCCCTATACCTCAGCTGGTCTTCTCTGACATTTTAATTGACCCACACCTTACACCAAATTGCCACTGATTTTTCAGGTTCCTCAGCCCCTCCTGCCGTTTCAGCCTGTTGAGGCAATATATCTCAACCATGAGCCATTTCAGGGCTTCAGCCTCCCACAGCCTACACCTTCCCACCTCCTCTCCGCCCCAGGCTCCCTCCTGGGAGGGAGGGAAAATCCCGGGCCCCTAAGTGAGGTACGGGTGGCATGGCCCTAGTAAATGCCTGGAGGTGGGATAGAAGGTACTGGGGCTTTGTGCCCTTCACCACGATGAGGCACCGACGGGGTGTGTGTGTGTGTAATTTCAGAGGGGTCTCCTACACTCCTCCCAAGTCCGGGCGTTCCTAACCCGTCCTGTGTGGGGCTGTGGGAGAAAGGTCGTGCCAAACGGGCAGGTGAAGGGCGACGGGGCAGGGTAAGTCCAGGCACGGCACAACAGGTGGTTAGCTCAGGTGAAATATTTCAGGAAGCCTCTGTTGACCCTGATCTTGTCGGGGAAGACAGATCGAGGCCAGTCGGACGGGACAGCGCTGCCCAGCCCCACGGTGCGTAGGGTGCAGTGGCAGCTGGGCTGTGGTGCCCAGCCCCCAGCCCCGCTTTCCCGGTGCGGGTTCCCTTTGCCCGGGGGTCCTTGCGGGCCCGTGCCGTGCCGTGGCCATCGCGGCGCAGCTCCGTGGGCCAGCGCAGTGCGGGGCTGGGGGAGGGGAGCCGAGGGACATATTCGAGTGCGAGGCGGAGCCTGAGCATTTTATGAATGGGCTCATATGACGTCAGTGGGGGCGGGAGCAGGGGCCCCGTCTTCCACCAGTCCTGCGAGGTTCCTGGGCAGTGGGACCAATCGCAGTGCGGCGGCCGGGTGACGGCCATGCTCGCCGACCAATGGCGGCAAGAGAGCGGTGCCGACCACGTGGGGCGCAGGCCGCAAGTAGTACGGGGGCGTGTGGCCGCTCGCTGCCTGCCCCCCCCCTTCCCGGCGCGGCGGGGCCGGGCGGCCCCAGGGCGGGCGGGCCCGGCCGCGTTGCCGGGTTACCCCGTGGCTGAGAGGCCCCTCCGCCAATCGCGGCGGGGCGGGGGCGGGCGCCGTGACGGCTGCGGGGCGGCGGTGGCCGGGAGGGCTCAGTCCGGCCGCGGCAGCCTCCGCAGCATGGTGGCTCCCGCCGCGCTCCCGGCCGCCGGCCTCTTCTACTGGGTGGGCGCGCTGGGCGCTCTCTACGCGGCGGCGCTGGCCTCGTACCGCCTGCTGGCCGGACTACGCGTCTGGGTGCTGGGTAGCGGCGCGGCCGCCGTGGGGCCGGCGCTGGGCGCCTGGGCAGGTGAGTGCGCGTCCCGGCCGCCCCCGCCGCGGCTCTTTCTCCGGTGCCCCCCCGGGCCGGGGCAGGAACCTCGTGGGGGAGCGGCCTCGGCCTGGCGGGGAGGGGGACGCGGGCGGCGGGGACCGACCCTCGGGGGGACCGGGGCACTCTGGCGGAGTGCCCGTGGGGCGACGGCTGGGTCTGGGGCGGGCCGGTCTGGGACAGCGGCTGAGGGACCGGCGGGCTCCACTGCTCTGCCGGGTGGGCCCCCGCTGAGCCGGGAGCCGCTCTCAGACTCCCCGCGAAACACTCAGGGCAAGAGCGCGCCTGTCGGGTCGGTCCTGCGAGAAGCGCCGATTATTGAGACTTGTGGGCGGGCGGGCGGGCACGGCGTGTTTAACTTGGTGTCTCCGCGCCGCCGGGCGCGCAGCGCGGCTCCGGGGCCGCGCAGCCGGGGCCGCTCCGCAGTTCCCAGCGCGGCCGGTCGGTGCGCGCCGCCCCCTCCGCGCCGGCCTCGCACCTCATCGCTGACGTCAGGCCCGCCCCGTCCCCGCCGCCCCCGGAGGAGCGGCCGCTCCCGGCGCAGCGGGAGCCGGGACCGCGCGGCCCCGGCCCGGCACCGCGAGCAGCGGCGCCGTCCCGCGGGCCGACGGCGGCAGCCGCGGGTGCCCCGGGAGAAGAGCTGTGCTGGAGGGCGAGGGAAGAGCCCTGCCGAGAGCGGCGGGCGAACAGCGGAGCGGCTCGAAACTTGTGCCGACCCCGCCTGCTCCTGCGGCTCGGCCCCTCCTGGGTCCCGCGCTCAGGACGGGGCTGAAGCACAAGCGGCCCTCTGTGCAGGGGTGACAGTAGCGGTGGCCGGGAGGGGGTGGCGGCAGCATTTAGCTGGCATCCCCGGAATGCAGGAGCGCTGTGGAAGTACAGCAGAGGCTGTTACCAGGGTGTTTTCTGTACTACGCTGCTCTAACTTTTCTCAGTACTTATATTCCTGGCCGTAGGAGCCACGCTGGGGAAAGACAGTTTCTTCCATCTGAGTCTGCCACTGCCATTGTGGCCTTTAAGTAATGATGAGACGATAGCAACGGCTTCTCTGCTGGTGTAACAAGGGAATTTTCAAATCCATTTTTGGAAAAGTCATTGGAAAGGGCAAATGCTGTGCCTGATTGGGAATTTGTAAGGTGGGACACAAAAATAATTGTAGCGTGCAAGAGGTGTGAGTTTAAGATGAGATGACAGTTTAAAAGGCTGCAAAAGATACTTCCATCCCTCAAGGGGACTAGGAGGATATCAAGTGCTCAGCTGCTGCAGCTGCTTCCAGGTGTCAGACCTGTAGGCAGAGCAGCCCTGCAACAAGCTGGTTGATTGGTGGGCTTATGGCTGGGCTCTCCCATAACCTCTACTGCAGCCAACACAGAAAGTGTGTGTGAGCATATGGCTGGGTCGTTGAATGGCTGCTTGTGTGAGACACCAGTAAACCAGCACTGCTACTGGCAGCATACATAATGCCAGAGCATGGCATGAGTCCTGTGTGCACAGGCTTGAAGTGCAGCAGCCATGCCTTAGATCAGTTACAGCTTTACATACAAATAACTAAGGCCCAGGTCTTCCTTTCAGCTGGAGAAATGCTACACCTGTTAAAGATATGGCCTGCACAGGACACCCAAACCTTCTTTGGCTTTCTAATATTAGTTTTGAATATATTACTGCATTATCAATTGCCTGCTGGCTTGTCACAGTAGTCTTGGTGGCCACTTGAATTTGTTTTGCATTGTTTCAAACGTGGAAGTTTGCAGTGCTTGAACCAAATGCCAGCTTATCAGCTGGAACCACAAACTGTAAACAGCAGATCTTCTCACAGCATAACCTCAAACATCCAGAGAATTGCAGTGCAAGTGTCCTTTGTCTCTGTTTTGTACAAGTGCAGGCAGCAGTGGGCCACTGTATGTGGCCAATGGCTGCTCACAGAAATTGTTCTTTCTCTGCCAAGATTGTGATCTTCAAGGCAGGGAGGAAGAGGAGCACTGGCAGCGCAGCTAAATTCCGTGTTTATTGCTCTGCTTTGAAGTGGCAGCATTGCTCCAGTCTCAAGGAGAATGGAGAAACAGGGTGATGATGCCTGCTGTCACTGTGGGAAGTGGCCATCATGAGTTAGCTGTTGTGTGTGCAGTGTGCAGCTGGTGCAGGTGAGATGCTGCTTTATTGGGGCAGCTGCTGTAGTCTCCAGCTGAAATGAGAAGTTTTCTTAGTCTGAATAAGTACTGGGGTGGTTTGCCCTGAAGTATGTTGTGGCTGGGCAGGCTCTCTGTTTTCTTTCGTGGAAAGGAGGATGGAGGCACAGCTGCAGATATGTTGGGTCACCTTGAGAATTAGCAAATTACTAAGTCATATTCTAGGAAGAAGTGTGTTTCCTTTTTTCCCTGATATTTTAAAAACCAGTGGTTTTGATGCTAATTGGCTGCTGTAGTTACTGTGTCAATGTATTCTTTCCAGTGCACAACTAGAGAGCAGCTTTATAAAAACCCTAAAACACAAGTCCTTTTGGAAGGACTACTTACTGCTCTTTAACTTCTGCATGTCCAAAATTGGGTTGCAAATTCCTTCCATGTTTTCTCAGAGGTTGGTAGGGGTTTTTTTGGTTTTGTTTTTTTTTTAAATTTTATTTTATTTTATTGCTTCTGTCTATGCTCAATCTAATTTACTGGTATTTAGAAGGAGGGGATATGAGGAGGCACAACTGTATGAACTGGTAATGTACTCTAGGAAAGTTAGGTTTGTACTACTTGAAATAGCACCTATAGCACCTCTTTTGACAAAAAAAATTCCTACAGTCACAATTATCTGCAAAGGTCTGTATGCAGCTTTTCTGGTTTTCTCTCCATATACCTTGCATCTGGTTTGTTTTTTGGCTACGGTACAATGAAGTTCAGTATGGAAGTTGGGTGGATGTGTGAATGTGAGATTTCTGGGTGCATCCAGAGAGACTATACAGTGAAAACTCCTGGGTTGTATGTTCTGTCTTTAATGTGCCTCATAAGTTGGTAAAAGAAGATAAGAGTAACAGCTCCTGTGATTGAGAAACAACGTAGCTAGATAAACCATGGACTCAACTGGACCGGAGTGCCAAGGAGTCATTCTGAATTCCCCAACAGTACAGCAAAGATGTGGCTGTTCGTTCCCCTGCCTTCCTCTAGGCAGACAGATCTGTTGGTAGTGCTGATTGTTGTGCTCCATAGTGATATTTCCTTAGGTTGGATGAGAGTCCTATTCTTCTCCCATTGATGGTAGTGGCAGGCAGCCACCTTGCTTCTCTGCCATTGAAAATTGGGTGTTTTCTGGAGTACAGAGTGTCTGGAGCAGGGATCTGTCTGCTGCTGTTAGAGCTCCCATTTGGAGAGTTGCCGTGTCTCCTATTTTAGGAAGCCGCCTCTTTTTCAGGAAAACATGAAATCGTTTTTCTGTTCCTTCCCTTCAGTAACTTGGCAAAATGAATTCAAAATCCTATGATAATTTAGACTGGGAGGGACCTCAGGAGACTTGTAGTCCAACCTCCTGTGTGGAGCAGGGTCAGCTGTGTAATCAGACCAATTCAGTATATGCAGATAATCGACTTTGTATATTCAAAACACACTGTTAGTGCAAGTTGGATTGACCTGGTGCTCTAAAGCATCTGAGATTTGGTTGTGTCAGTAGATGATTGTGTGGATACTTAAACTTTTTGTTTCTTTTTTCCCTGTCTCAACACTGCAAATATTTTGATTATAAATGTCGGGTCTGCCCCCCCCCCCCCNNNCCCCCCCCCCCCCCAATTTTCTGTAGCTGAAGCAGTGTGTTAACTGGAAACAAAGTTTATTTTGATTGTGTGATTGGCATATGACACTTGAAGAAAAGTCCTGCTTTCTTTCAAGCCTCACAGTGGCTTAGAAAAGCATCCACTTCTTCCCCCAGTGCCTCTGATAGAGTAATGGTTGAATAATTGTACATTTAGTGGATACGAGATGTCTGATAGTGGAGATGCTTTCTCATGTGGTGAATACAGCTGTACAGTTGTATTTGGGCCAACAAACGTTTGTGAAGACGAGCTTGCCTTAATTAAACTTCTTGGAGTTTATTCACTAACATGCAAAATTAACTAAATGTGGGCAATTTGCTCTAGGTTTCTTAAAAAAGAATTTGTGCGAGGTTGTTAATCAGGATGGTGCTCTCAACTGCCTCTAACTTTCTGCAATTTGATTTTAGACAAAATCCCTTTATTCAGCCTTAAACCATTCTTTTCCTGTGTAAATATTTATCAAAAACTTACTTGAGCAGCAGCAAAGCTGGGTGACCTTCTCCGTCTTGTCAACTTCTTTTGCTTAACAAGGGCTATGCCTAGTCTGGCATCTAAACATAGAAACTTGTGCACCAGGGCCACTGAGAGTGGCATGAACAATGTATGTTACTGGGTACATGAGCAGTAGAGTAGACACTTCTTTCTGTCTGTACAGCCAGGTCTTTTAAAAAACTAAGAATACAGGGGCAATTCCCAAAATCTGGTTGTCTAGTAAGTTGAGATAATAACAAGCTCTATAAATCAGACCTTATCAATAATACTATTAAATAAATAAGATGTGATGCTTATGTCATGAGAAAGAAGTCTGAGAACAGGACTGGCTGGATTTTGTGCTTGTAAATGGTTTGAGTTAGATTCTGTCTGAAAGGTAACGCTTTCTGTGGTCCCTAGAAATGGTGTCTTATGAAACAGACCCTGATTCTTACAAAGTTCTTGGGGTATCTATCCTTAATGAAGTAAGTCAGATGGTAAAATATTTTAGTTACCCTTTAAGAACTCTGTACAGAGAACATTTACTTCCCTGATCTGGTGCTAACTTGTCGATGACTTAGTTCAGCTTTCACAATCAGTGTCATTTTTCAAACTCCTTAGCATCAAGTGAAATAGTTGTTATCTTAAAGCTTCTTGTTTTCCTGCAAGTTTCAGGTCCAGTTGCACAAACAAGCGCAGTCTTGCTTTGCAGGTGTTTCACAATAAGGTGCAGTGATAAAGAGTTGACAGACCATGTCACAACTGACTATTGCGGTTTTAAACAGCCACCCTGCAGCAATGTGTGCTGAGGGTGTAGTTAGTAGGGAGATGGAGGGGAAGGGAGTTTCAGCCTCTCTCAGTGTTGCTCTCCCTACAGGATGTGAGAGGAGAGGCTCTGCCCAGCTCTCCATTTTCCCTGTGCATGAGTGCTTGGCCTGTGTGTGCAGAGCTTTGGGGGGACTTTTGGTTCTTTCTCGTTCTTTAGCTGAATCACTTATTCAGGGATTTGTCATCTTCAGCACTTCAGATTCATGGAGAAGGTTTTCTGGCCTTGTTCTCAGTTCTGGACGCTACCCTTGTATGAAATAAAGCATGGCACTTGTTAACCTGAGGAGTAATGTGAAGAATATGTGAGAATATGTGTAGACTGAATTGTGATTGCGACAGCTCAAGTGCAATGTGCAAACCGAACTCAGAGCATGTTTTGTTTTCCTGTATGGCTATTGCAAACTGCTTCTGAAGGATTACTGCACTGAAGAGTGGCTCAGAGAACAGTCTGATGCAAGCGTCCTAATCCTCTCTGTTCTTCCCAGGAGTACTGTGCTCTGGCATGTATGGCTTTTTATTTTCCTATTTGCCATGTAATGTTTCCAAGTATCCATCCTAAATGTTCTCTAGTAAAAATTTAGCTGTCTGCCTTCAGTCATCAGTCCTTCTCATAGCTTGTAATTTAGAAGACTTCTGTCAGTGTATCCCTTCAGCCTGTGCTTTGTTGGACTAAGCAAATGATTCTCTTCCGGAGCAGTCCAGAAGTGGGATCTCTGACCCTGTTTCTCCAGACTCGGCAGCTTGTGCTGTGTGGTGTTTGAGGGGGCTGTAACTCCTTCAGAGACCTTGCAGCTCTTGATGAGTCAGGGAGGCTCTCTAGTGTTTTTTACATAGGCTACTGCTATTAACATACCCTAAAATCAGTCCTGCTTCCTAGACAGTATAAAGTAATGAACTGTACTCTGTTGTTTTCTACAATTTTCCTTTCTGGCGCTTGCTTACTTCTTTCATTTGCACATGATGTTACTGACTGTTTTAAACCTCTACTTAGTAGGATTGCTCACCACTTACTGCATTAAGGGCTCCTTTTTGCACCCTTTGGTCGGAAGAGTAGAGGGAGAGCAACTGTTCAGAGCCCAGATGTCTGGAGTCCCAGTTCTGCTGTGTCCTTGCTGATGGACTTCAGCCCTTCCCTTCTGGCTCATGCCAGCACACTAAATGTGTATGTGTGGGCACCACCAGCCTCAGCATCAACCAAGGTCTGCAGCTGGATTCAGAATATGAACTGACTTTGCCGTGTTTAGCTGCAGGAGCAGAGAGATGTATATGGAGGAGGGTTAAATGCTATAGTATGGTTTCTCCACCTGCAAAAAACCTAAAACGTAAACCACCAGCTAATGGTGAATGGAGGATAGATGTCTGCATGAAGGTGAAAAGAATACCCATCTCTGATAAACAGCCTGAGAGGGAAATGCTTGACAATTTATTAGCCTAGAGATGAATAGCTGTGTTATTTTAAGCTAGCTCATTCATTCTCCCAGTCTTCTGTGTGTTTCAAGGTAGAAATACTTGTAATGGAAACTGGTTACTTAAAACTAGAGAATTTATACGGGGATATAATCTAGAGTAATATCTTGGTCCAGTTTCTTTGGTTTGCTCTTTTGGCCAGTGTGCTTCCCTCGCCTTGGGAAGATTACATGTGAGGTGCCCTGGTGACAGCAAGGAAAGGCATTATGTAGAAGTAGTGAGCGAATGTCTTCAGCAAGGAAATCCCGGCTGGAATTGTGTTGGGTGTTAGTGCCAGTTGGGTAAATGAACTCCTGTGTAAGGAACAAGTAAGCTGGCAGGAGGCCAGGAGGGACTGAGGGCAGAGCTGAAAGTGTCCTTTAGGAAAACTGTATTATTTTTTGGTAGGTGGGTGAAACACGGTGTTCTTGGTCTTGTGAACATATTAATTCCTAATCCATAGGGTGAGGATGACCATCTCTGCTATGGAAGGGAAAACAGTAGGAAAGTATCTTTCCTGATTATCCTAACAGAAATGGCAAAGGTGATTCTTGAAGCCTGTAAATGAACACAAATGTGGGATAAACACTGTAACTAGTAGGTAAAGCACCCATGTGTTGGGCTTGCATGGTTTCATTGCTTACCTAAGTTGCTGCTTCTAGCTTCAGATGACTTCTAGTGCTTGCTTACTGGTAAGTTTTAGAAAACCTGGGTTCTTAGAGAAAAGAAAAAGATTTTTTCAGATTGAGTACATTAATATCTGAAAATGCTAGAATTAGGGCAATACAGGTTCCTTCCCCTGTAGTACATTTAATTGCACAAAGAATTCTACCTTAAATCTGCTATTTTTGATTCCTGATTTAAGCTTAAAATAATATATTGTTTTTCAAATCTCTGCAAGTTTCCAGATTCCTGGAATTAAAGTCTAGAGCAGTGCACCATCACCCACTGGGTGAGTCATTAGCAGTGCTGAAATCCTGTTCCGCAAAAAAAGTGGCTCCAGCAAACATGGGAAGAGAGCTATATGCAAAATTTCCTACTGAGCTTCTAATTCACTCCATTGCCATCAGCAGCAGATGGTGACACCTAAAAGCCTGGAGTTTGGTTGTAGGTTTTGAAAGAAACCTCTTGTTTAGCAGTTCTTAAAACTGGAGTTGAGAGGTCCAGAAGCTGAGCCTCAGGGAAAATGGTGCCTGTCCCATTGTTTCTTCTACTTCTTTTCCCATTTTTGTTACTCTCCCTGCTTCTTTCTCTCCTGAGGGCTCTCTTGTGTTTCTCTCATGATTCAGTTGTAGGAGACAGCTGGGTGGCTCAGGTTCAGGCATGGTGTGTGTATGTGCAGAACTTACTGTCTGGTCAGCTGTACAGATTTGGTTTTGGTTGCATGTTTGATTTTTTTCTGTTTTTTACACCTCCCTTCTATTTTGTCCTCTTAAGCAATTGTGAGCCACATGTTCTTGAAGGGTGTATTCCATCAGTCATGTCTCCACTTCTTGAGGAGCTCTGTACTTACTAGACAAAGAAGAGCAGACTTGAGGAGCTCAGCTCTAGGGCTGTTAATCACAACAATTTTTCCAAAGGATTTTCATGTATGTTAGAAGGTTACCTCAAGCAGAAAGGGGGAAAACTGTAGTGAGAGAAGGGGAACGGGAGGTGATAAGCTCAATGGGAGAGAGGTTTTTGTTGCTGATGGGAGGAAACTGTTGTGCAGAGACTAAAGAGTCTGGTCTCCTTACAAGGCATCTAGTGCCTGCTTTTAGGTGGAGAGGTTTGCAGATGTGTGTGAAGATACATATGGATCCAGAAAGCAGAAGGCAGGGAACTATGTCTGCTTCTGCAGCTGCTGCTACTCAACCAACACTTGCTTGTGCTTGCATGCTGCACTTTCTTGCACTCTATTTCACCACTGGATCCTTGTTCCAACAAGTCCTGCTTTCACATTCCTTGTCTGTGACTGGCTGATCTGTTTCTCCAAAACTCTTCCATTATTCTCTGGAAGACCCATTTCCCATAGGCTTCTGCCCCTTTGCTCCCTTCCCCGTGATTCTTATCCTGCCAGCAAAGGTGCTTAATCTATAAACTTGTTATTCTCTATTATTTTGCATAAATATTTTTTTCTTGAAAGGGATGTATATGCCCAGTATTCTGCTCTCTCAGTCTCATCTGCCAAAGAGCTCTCCATCTGCAGAGTGTGGATTCAGTATGGCTTATGAGTAAGATCTCGAACAGGAGGGAGAAGCAGCAAGGATAGGGCAGTAAAGGATCTCTGCACTGCTGGAAGAAGCTGCTACCCTGTCTGTAGTTGAACAAGGGATTAGAGTAAGGATGCCTTGCAGTTTGTTCCTGCCCTCAGTTGTCCTGCATGTCCAACCCAGTGTTTGTGTGGCATGGCAGAAAGGGATGTGTACTCTTGTCAACTTACAGGTGTGCTTAAGGGCAAGTTACCTGTCCTGATTCAAACCTCAGTCTTTTTCTCCTGGTAGACCCAGATCTGTGGCAGATCTATGACAGACCCAGATCTATTTTGGGGCTCTCCAGCTTTGTCTTTGTTCCTAGATTTTGATCTAGAACACTCCATTTGGTGGACTGGTTCTTCACCTTGGGTGTTCACTCTAACCTCCAGAAGCTTGTTCATGTTCCTTTGCACTGGAATCACTTTGCTGACACTCTCACATGACATCAGCTTATAAATGAGATATCTTTGGTCACAAGAGTGAATGTGTGTTTTTACGTCATGGCTTTCTGATGTAAAAGGCTGGTGTGGAGAGAGAAAGTGGATGGAGAGCTCTTATCTTGCTGTTTTCCTCCTTATGCTGGCACTGAGGTTGGTCGGTCTGTTTGGTGATCTGGTTAAAGAGTGTGCCCTGCAGAAAATTAGTCCCCTGGGGCTGTTTATGCTCCGTAGACTGTTTTGGCCATATGAATTCCAGTGCTGGTGCAACAGAAGGGAAACTTGGTAGTATTATGGAAATGTATGTTGAAGATGCAGTTGAGCCCAGTGGTCAGCTTGAGTTGCTCTGAGACCAGGCTACTGTCAAAAGACTTGCAGCTGCTGTGGTCGCTGGCTGGGAGCTCTCACTGCTTCCCTCAGTTGATGTGTGGAGGTGGTGAGTCTGCTTGTGTGGGTGACCTCTAACTCTGCAAGGAAGACCAGCTGCTGTCAGCTGGGTCAGCTTTCTGAGCTGCCTGAAAAGTAGTTGGCAATAGGGTGCTGAGGATGGTTGGGTGATGTCCTGCAGCGAAGCTGGCTGAAACAGCCTGAAACTGCAGGAGAAGCCTGTTGTCAGTTCTGTTGCTTGGTCCCTTGATGGGCTGTTCCAAAGTCTTGTTTTGCTTGGTGGTTTGTGGGTGAAGATGGGGTGGCACGTACCTCTTGTGTGTTTGAGAGGATTGTTTATGAGTTGCAGAGTATGATTTTGGAAGTCCCTGCTAACAGGTTTTAACTAGCTCCTTTTCAAAGATTAGGATAATGGTGTTATATTGGTTTGATAGCTAGGATTATTAATTTTAAGAAATAAACCTCTTTGTCATTCCTTCTACGGTAGTTTATAGTATTGTTCTTCCTGTGAGCTTGTCCTTGGGGACAGACTGCTTGTGTTTGGCTGTGTTTCAAACTCTTATTCTGGTAACCAAATTCTTGATGTTTTACAGTGTTTGAAAATGGTGGGGTGGGAATCTGTTCATCTGAAAGCCTTCGTAAGCAAAAAAATTTTAGTAAAATGAAAGAGGTGGATTTTCAATGTGCCAGCTATGCAGAATTTTGGTAGCATCTCATCCCAGCTGGATTTGTCACTTGGTTGCTGTTGCTGGTTATGGTTAAATCAAAGTGTAGAATTTCTGAGGTAAAACATTTCTGTGGCAACATATGAAGATAATGCATTTGTTCAGAAAAACGTGTGATGTTCCAGCATAGACTAGCCTGTTTCAGTCACCCTTAGTAAGCTTTAGATTGAAACTGTGTTTCTTGTGCACTAACCTAGAATTAGTCTCCTCAAACTGACTTTCACCACAAATTCTTTACTAAGTGAGGAGGCAGATTTGAGTAACAAAATATCTTTTTTTTATAAATGCATATTGTTTTAAAGTAGCTGTTATTGTAGAAGTTGGTTTATATTTTCATTTTAAAGCTTTACTTTGGGGGGGAATTAGTACTATGGGATGCATGTAAGTAAGGGATGCTGATTAAAACTTTTAATGCCCAGTGTGGTACTATATGCACATATTCTTACTAGCTGTGGATTTTCTGCAGTCTGTCTTTTGCTGTTATTCCTAAATCTTGAAGCAGTGATCCTGTTCTTAAAAAGCTTCCTCCCCCCGCTTCCTTCTTTTCCTTAAGGTATCTTAGTTCCTCAGCTGCAAGCCACTTTCTCTAGCCACAATAGCCATATTTAGCAGGAATGGTGTGCCTAAATTCACTGCTGTGACAGTTTGCATGTGCAGTGGGCAGCTTTGCCTCTAACCAGGCTATGCTGTGCCCCAGCTGGCCTATGTTTGTCCTGTGCATGTGTCCTGGCACTTGTGGGGACAGCAGTGTTTTGGTGAGGTGGTACTGGCTGTCTGAGTGTGTGGTAAGAAAGGTTTACAGGACCTGAAGGAGAGCAGCAGAAATGCTGGAACATTGGCAGGAGGGAGCTTTGTTCAATTTTGAGGAGTCTTTTGAGAGAGAGGTTAGAAGAACCTGTGGATAATAAAGCTGTTTTGTCAGTCTGGTTCTGATCAGTGGCTAAAGGTGCCAAGATCAGTATAGACACATGTGGTGAGAACAACCTCCATTGCTCTTTCTGGTGTCTGACTTCCAAAGGAAGTTTTCTCTTGGACTGGAGAAAGAAGTTCAATTGTTGGCCCTTAGTCCCACTCAAAGTGGAGTTGGGGGAGGACTAGTGAAAACCTTTTCTGTTGTGGCACCTATAAAGTTGTCTAAATCAAAGAGACTTTGAGAAGTTGGGATAGGAGGGCTGCAAGAATGGGATGTCAAAAAAGGAAGGAAAGCACCAAGTAGAAGAGAGATGGGGCAGGAGGTACCTGAAGTCAAACAGGGAGCCAAGGGGGTACAACTTATTGAGCATGCTGCTTTCCAGAGCATCCTGGCAGTTAGTGGAGGCTGGTCTCCCTTTATAACATTGCATCTGTGGATAGGGGATGTTAATGAAAATTCCTCTGAGCTACCTTTTTTCCGAGCCATGGCTGCTGGTTTGCTTGCTTGGGACAAGCTGAAGAGTCCTGTCAGCACTTCTTTGAGTGGACTCTGTAAATAACAAGGGCATTGGGGAGATTGCAATGAAGACCTTGGAAGGAGGTTGTGGTGGACCTTGATAGCGACGTGCTGCATTTTTGATTTAACTCTCCACAGAAGTCTCCACTTTGTTAGAGACAAGGTGAATAGTGTTGTGCGGGCGTGTGTGCCCTGCTGCCTTGTGTTTGGGACAGGAGCACGCAGGGCTGCTGGCCACGAGCTAAGGGCGAGTTCTCTGTGCGGGTGGATCCCGGCGTGTGAAGGCCGGCTGCGGAGACCCGCGGGGCAGGCGGCAGCGGGGGATGCGGAGAATGCTCCCGGCTGGGCCTCAGCTCAGCTTGGCCTGGGCTGGGCGCACTGGTGGCTCCGCGCCGGTCCTGTTGGAAGCCAGGCGCTCGGGCAGTGTCGGCTGCTGGCGAGCGAGGATCCAGAGCCCCGAGATCGCGCGTGCTTGGTATCAGGGGCTAATGGCATCCTGCGCCGTGCCGCGGGCGTGCTGGGATCAGTGTCCGGGAATAGGACGTGCTCCTGGCACGCCGGGCCGGGCCTCACGCGTGGGCGCGGAGCTGCGGCTGCAGGGCGCCGGCGCCCCCGAGCCGTCCGTCCGTCCGTCTGTCCGCCCCCGCCCGCCCGCCGCGGCGCAGCAGCGCCCCCTGCCGGCCTGCACGGCGCGCCGGAGGTGCGGGCGCTCGGGGCCGCCCGGCCGCCCTCCCGACGGGACCGGCCCCGCTCCCCGCTACCTCCGGTGGGCGGCGGGGGAAGCCCGCCCCGCTCCCAGAGGAGCCGCTGCCCGCGGGGAAGGGCCGGCCCCGCTAAGGGTTAAGGCCGCCTCACCTCAGCCGCCCCGGCCGCGGCGGGAGGGGGCGGAGGAGGAGGAGCGGTGCCGTCACTGCGGCGGCTCCCGCGCCGTTACCTAACCGGTGACATAACGGGCTCCCTCCGCTCCGCTTAAGAAGCGCCTGGGGCCATCACGGGGGCCGGCTCGCAGACCCTGCGGGGCGGCGGTAGGGCCAGCCAGTGTGAACCCTGCCGGGAGCGCATGGCTTCCTCCGCCCGTATTGCCGCTCCTCCCGGGGCGCCCTGGCTCCCCGGCCCGAGGGGCGGCGGGCTGCCCCGTCCGAGAGCCGGGCGGCGGCGGGGGAGCGCTCCCTGTGTCCTCCCCACGAAGTTTCCCGGGCGGGCAGGGGATCGGCGGGGCCGCCGTTCACCGCCGCTCCGTGGGAGCCGGCGTCCCGGGCCCGGGGATGCGCGGCCGCCTCGCGTGACAGGGATACTGCCAGGGACACTGGCGAGTCCACGTGCGGCCGGGGGGGCCGGGGCGGCCTGCGCCAGCCCATGCAGTGCCCGCAGGCGCTTCCTCTGCCTCCCTGCTCTGCCAGGGAGAAGAAAGTGCGTCGAATCAATCGTTACTGAAACATTTAAGGAGGCTTGATGGGAGCCTCGTTTCCATGGGAAAATCTGGGGAGTTTTCCACAGGGGGAAATACTGCAAGTTTTCATAGGCTTGCAGTGAAATATAGAAGGCATCGGTGGGCGTTTCTTTATTTAGAAACGGGAAAGCAAAGGCAGTGTTGCCCGAGTTCTTCCTTAAATCTTTAAGGCAAACACCTCTTGCAAACCAGTGCCGATACAAATAAAACAGTCAAGGATTTCTAGAGCGCTTTAACGTAAGAGTCTCCCTAATGCTTTATGGTAATTTATCGAGGGCATTTCTCATGAGACAACTCTTGCCTTCTAAGTTGATTAACTTGGGCGTGTTAACATTATTCATTTCCTCCCCCCCGCCGACGGATAGAAATACTTAATTAAAGAGAACGTAATTAAGAGCGTGAGATGGAAGGGACCTCTGTGGAGCAATAATTACCAAATATGCTCATTTTAGCTAAAACTGTATATATATTTTAGGCTGAAGAAATACAGAGTGGTGTTCGGATTTTCTGGGTTTCCAGCACCGCCCGGTCGCCTTTCAGCGCCGTGCGACCCCTTTTTTATGAATGGTGGGGCTGTGCTCGATTGAGCAGCCGGGCGCGCTCGCCGCCGCCGCGCCGGCTGCGGGCAGAGGGCGCTGCCGGGAGCGCTCGGCGCGGACCGGGGCGCGTCCTGCTCGGCGAGACGCGGCTCGGGATGGGCTCCGCGGCTGCGGGGCACCAAAGCGACGGGATCGGGTCGCTTCCAGTTCAAACAAAACCGCCCTGCTGTGTCCCCTTCCAGTGCAAAGGCTGGAATGCAAAACGTGGGCTTGAGAAACAACATACTGCGGAGCGCCTCGCGCTTGTTCTAGGCAGGGTGTCTTTGGAAGATAAGTTTATTGGCGTTTCGACAACTTTAATTTCTGAGGGTTGTTGTTTGTATGAACTGTCTATTGGAGTAGATTGTTTCTCATCATATTTAGGTAACTTTCAAAGATAGTAAAAATTCTTCTAGTGCTACTTCTCTACATTTTTAAGGCTTACCTTTATAGGATCTTGACAGCTGAACAAAGGCTTGCCAGCTCTATGGCATCTTTTATATGTGCTTGTCTTTGCATCATTTTAACAAAACAGTATCTGCTAAATATGATCCTGAAGCCATCTTAGCCTCTAACAAGCCGTGAGAAACTATTTCCAGTATATCTGAGAGGGTTCCACTTTTTTACAGAAATAAAGGTGTTATTTAGAGTTAGAGTTTGTAAAAGATTTAGAGCCATTCCTAGCATAGCATAAACATGCTTACGAGCTTCTTGTAGATTTTGGTGTATGTGCAGCTGTGCTTGAACCTTCAAAAGAGGACACCCTGAGGGGTGTTTTCCTCTCTCCCCAAAAGAGCTGCTTTAGCAGTTGGTTCCAGTAAGATTGCACACATTCTTCATTCCAAAGTAGCAAGGGAGAAGGAAAGAGGGGTTGTATTTGATGATAGTTTGAGTCTTGGATAGCAACAGGCAGCTTAAATGGTCGAGTCCACTTTTTTTTTATCCTTGGGAACTGATGGTTTGGGTGACCTGAAATTTTGGATGTTTCTGGTGATGAGGACAGAAGCGTAAGATTGTACCAGAAGATCCAATATTGTCTGTAAACAATATGATTTTGGTTCTTGCTTAATGTGAACTACCTTGCTAATTAGCTCAGGTGGCTTCTTATTCTAAAGCCTTCCATTTTATTATCCATTTTGAGTGCTGGAGACTTTCACCTGTAGTGGTCGGATTAGTTTCAGTCTGCATTTATCCTAGACAAGGTGCCTACAGATGTAATAAGGATTGTGAATGTCCTGCAGTCACACAGTTCTGCAGCCTCAGGTGAGGAGCAGTGGGCTGGGTGAAATGGGAGCAGCTCTTTCAGCCCCTTATGACACTAATGTTTCTTACTTCTGTGTCTAATGTGACACATAATATGTGGCTGCTGTGCTCTTACTTCGTAAAACCATGAGGAACTGGCTGTGGAAACTGGTCTGTTCTTCTGGCTTGTCATTACTCCTGCTGTGCTGGAGTGAAGCTGAGGCACGATTGTACACTTGTTTTCTGCCGTATATACATTAAAGAATGCAAGTTATACATAACTTGCATTCTGCAGTTGCTGTCCTCCTGATGCCTTCACAAAGCCTTGTAAAATTCCCACTGTGATGTTTCCCATCCTGCTGTTTAGGGGCATCAGATATGGAAGTCTCTGTGCTTCAGCCTCCTTACTTTTGAGCAGGTAACACATATGGGCATGAGTTTTGTTGCCACTTCAGCTGTTCTGCAGAATCCTTATTTTCATACCTCTGTGTCCCTGGAGCTAATGCTGCCGTCTCAGTGTACAGCTTGTTTGAATGTTGCTTCTAGCCAAAATGAATAAAATATCACTGGGTGTCTTCCTGCTCAATTTCTGTTCTACTTCTGAGAGTCAGGATCTCAGAGAGAGAGCTTCTGAATGAAATCTCACCAAGTCTCACCTCTTTGCAGTTAGATTCCTTTTTTGCAGATAGCCTGAAGATCTTACAAGTTCTGCTGACATTGGCTTCCCCTTGCTTGTGTTGGTGGGGGAGGAAGTGAATACATTGTGTGGGTGGTGGGGAGGCAGACCTTCACCGCTACAAACAAGAAGTTTTGTCAAGCTTTCCTCCTTCTGTCTTTCTTGCGTGGTACATGGCCTGATGAGAACTCATGAGGAGGGAAGATCTTGGAGCTATCCTTACACAAAGCAAATGCTTTTGCTGTGCCCAGACCCATCTTTATACCTGCTCTCTCACAACGTGTTAGTGCACTATGGGAGCTGAGGTGTAAAACCTGGGAACATGACACACATATAGGAATTTCTCCTGAGCCCTAAATGCTGGCCATGACTGATAAATGGATGGTATGAAACAGGAGGTAAGAGTTCTTATATGTCTCCTGCCTGTGTTAATAAGTAAAGGACTCAAACTCTGCAGGGCAGCAAGTTGGGCTCATGGATTTATATAACACATACATAACACATTTTGTCCATGACCACACATTCAAAACATAAAGACTTTTTTTAGAACTGTTGGATGGTATTCACTCACATGGGCCCCTGGAGATAAGAAGTAAAACAAAAGTAGTTTCTTGGGTAGTTCTGATTTTGGGATTAACTCTGGGGGTTTTGGGAGGGAGCAGATGGAATTAGAATTTAAAAGGGGTCAGTGCAAAATTTAGCAGTAAGCTTGACGTGTTACATGGAGGTCCACATGGCTATTGCAGAACATAAAGGATCCACAGATCCAAAGGGCTGGAAAATCCCTATTCTATTTTAAAAACATTTTTTAAAAGCCCTGGCATTTCAGGAACTCCTCTTGTTTTTTAGAATTTTTAGCTGTTGGAACAGTTACTTAGCAGAAATTTGTCTTAACAGTTGTCTGTTAGACACAGGAACTTCTAAAAAGATCTCCAAGAATGGAAACAGCTTGAGGAAGGATTAGATGTATTAGGTTTGTGGGCTTTTCAAAGTCTTCACAAAAATTCAGCAAGGAAGCCAAGCTGCTTCATATTTCAATAGAAAACCAAGAGGTCAGAAAATCTCTGTACAATGTTGTGTAACTTTCTTGTCATATACACTGCAGGGCAGGTGTGTTTGCTGACAAATGTATAGATACAGATTTTCTCTTCACATGCAGAAATCTGTCTCTTTCTTGGAAGATGAAACTTGAAAAGAGTGACTTGTGTGGGTAGTAGGCTGGTGCAGAGAATGGGAAGGTGATAGTGCAGGGATATTAGGTGTCTTGAAACACGTTTTAGTATGGCTTGGGCTCTTAAATTAAAGGTTCTGGGAGAGCCCTTGCAGCTATTGCATCACTTGCTAAAAATAGCATCTATACTGCATAAGGCAGCCTGTCTGCAGTGTGCATAGTCTTGAGAATTTAGTGCTTCTTGTGAATGATGTTCAGTCATTTTTACTTCTCAGCTAAGCACATTTTTAATCTAAACTGTGATAAAGAATGAAGCAAAGGGTTTTATTTTCTGTCTTTGAGGGTGGGGTGAGTTTCAAAATAACATTGTCCACAGTTTTGTCTGCAGCATGATTCTAAAAATACCTTTTTAAGCTTACTGAAATTACAGTTAAAATGCACTGATAAAGATATTTTTATATTGTAATTGTCAGGGGAGGGGAAGAAGATGTTTTTTGCAGCATGAGGTATTCTGCTCTTCTTATCAATCACTTAAAATGTAGCATTTTTTTTTTAATGACAGTTACACAATGCAAGTGAAATATAATGCTAATCTGAATTCTTACTTAAAAAAACCCCACAAACCCCTAATCCCTTCTCTTGAAAATAGAATATATGTTGTACAGTGCTTTTTTCCTTTTCTTATTTTGAAATCCTAGTCAAGAATCACCAGCAAAGGAGTGTGTTTGTATTCCGGTGGTGTTGCTGAACCAGACAGGTCTGCAGCACAGCATTTTATTTTTAGACTCTAGGTTGCCATTTTTATCCTGTAAAAAATATTCATCAGCGTCTGGGTGACAGGCCATCAATTTTTTTAAATGTGTCAGACCACATTTTTCCATCTCTCTATTTCTCCTTTTGTATCGTGCTATATACATTTCTTCTTTGGGGGGAAAGAGAGAAGGGGAACAAGGGTACAGATTTTAATTCATGCATTAGATTTTTCAATTCACAGATCTTTAGCGTCACACGGTTCATTCATCTTCTGTGCTCGGCTGCTTACGCAGCTTTGCTTATTGTCTGCAGAGGGTGAACTGCTCTGGTGCAAGCAGCAAAGGCATGGGGTGGGCAAAACCACCCTCCTGCTGGTCTGCTCACCTCAGCTGCCCTCTCTGCTTGCCCCAAAATACCTCCATGTGGCAGTGCTGTGGAGAAATAGTTTCATGTATGGTTCTGGGGTGCTGGTCCGGTATAAAATTACTTCCTGGAGAAGCTATTCAAGGTCTCTCTGCAATAAATGTATATGGGCCAGCTGACTTCTAACAATAGAAGATGGGAGATCTCTTTTGCTGTGGAATACTGAGAATTGTTTAGTGCCTGGCAGGAGGGGCTCAAAGCCACACAGTTTTTGGATGGTGAGGCAGTAACTCACTAAATGTGAATCTGCAGCACAAATTCCATGACAGGGGTGCCACACTGCAGTTGCTGTCTAGGGTGCTGGACTTCAGAGCCTCCATAGTGCAGCTGTCCTGTTTATGTGAAGAAAACCTGAGGCTTTCTTGAAGAACTGCTCTTTGTCCTTGAAGAGCCTCTAGGTTGGCAGGGAACTGTTGTCATCAGAGCAATTGGTAGAGCTAATGGCCCCTCCCTTTTTTCCCCCGAACCCAAACATGGGAACCTTTCTGAAGCGGTGACAGGAGCTTGTTTTTGAGTGGCTCTTCACTGCTTTTGGTGGTGCTGGAGAGGAGCTGTTGCTTGTGGGAGGTGGAACTCAGGAACAACTGGCTGCTGAAGCCGAGTTAGCTCGTAACCCAAGGGGGCCTCACCTATGAGGGTGATGGGTTTCTTAGTGGTCTGGCTGCTTACTAAGGCTGTGCCTGAATCATGTCATCTCAAATGCGTCAAGAGAACTGAGAGAAGCCAGAGAAAAGGGTGAATATACTCTGTTAGTAGCTGAAGGTCTAAACCAACTCTGTCCTGATTAGTTTTATTTACAATTCTAAAAGCTTTTGAAGTCTTTGGTGCACTGGTACCCAAGATGGCTTGTTGTGGCAGGGCCAAGCTTATGATAAGTAATAAAGGTATTCCCAAATGTAAGAGCAATAAAATTTATAGGATGGTTGGTTACTGATACTTTCAGAGTTAGAAGTGGAGATTTAGTATGCTTAAAACTATATATCCACACATGCTAAACCTGTTTTAAGAGGGAGAAAATGGATAGGATTTTTGTCATATTTATAGAGACATTGCAGGTTGAGATCTTCCTAAGGAAGGTTCTCAGGTACAATTGTGTGCATTTGTGTATAGGAAGGTAATATACTGAGCTTGTGGTGTGACTGTAACCTCCTTACATGTTTGTAATTAAAAAGTTGCTTATCAAAGATACACTGTATCATATTTCTGCTGCTTGAGTTAATACAGCACTTTCTCAGGGCTAAAACTTGGGTTTGCTTCTGCACAGCTAGGTAGCTGTCCTGATTTATATCATCCCTGCCTAAATATGGAAAATTTTAATTTTTGCATATCAGAATTTGGAAACCCTAAGGAAGTGGCTTTGTGGAAAGTAAAGTGGTAGGTGGTGTTCCAGAAGAAATTAAGTAGCCCATGTGTTTGATTTCCTTCATCTATTTTGACTATGATAGGTTTGAAAGCACAATGTAAATAATTGGTTAAAGATTGGAGACTAGACCTAAAATATCATAAAGGGTAATGATCTCCAGGCTGAAGGAGTTTTACAGGAAGAGGAGGTGAGGCAGCAGCTCTCTGCTTTCCTTCTCAGGGGCTGTGCTGCAAGGAGATTTGTCGAGTGAGAGCAAGGCTGGATGAATGTATGACTCCAAGTCATTCCTTAGCTTTTCAGGAGTTCAGAAGGCTCCATATGGAGTCACCCAGTGGTTCTGGGAAGCTACTTTAGGTCTGGATGGGCTTCTCAGCTGAAAGCTGGCAAGCTGTGTTGTGAGAATGTATTCCTGAGAGTCTCCATAGTCTTTCTGTGCTTCCCAGTTTGTCTATTTTTGGTATATTGTTGATGGAGTGAAATTCTGCTCTGTAACTTACATTTGAAATGAAGTTTTAATTCTGGGAGTAGGGAAGGAACATGGTTTTTCTAATATGTGGAATATAGTTAGTTTGGTATTTGAAATATATTTAATTTTTAAAATTTAATTTGCTATCTGTAAACCTGTAGTCCAAGGGGATTCTGATAGAGGCTTCTGTCAAAGGGTTTCCTAAATATCTAATCCTATAGATGTTGTTATATCTGTTAGATTTACCTGTTTAGTAATACATAAAAAAACTTGAAAATCCACAACCTCAATTTAAAGGACAGAGAGAAAGTTAAGTGAAGTGACCACTGTCATTGCTTGCCATGATCTAGAGGTAATGGAGAAAGCACCAAATCCCAAAGTAGCAGATGAGTTTCAAAAAGGAGATGATACTGTCCCTTGTAGGATAGAGTTCAGCTAGGTGGCTTCTTGTTACAGTCTGTATTACATGCTAAAGCTTTACATGGATTAAAAAAAATTATTCTAAAATACTTCAATAGCTTTGTCTCATGTGGATTTGTCTGAAATCACCAGCTGTAGTCCCCTAAATTGCAGAGCTGCAAGCTGGAGACAGGAGGAGCATCCTGGAGAGGTGTCATTATACTTCTCAAAATCTCTCCTCCGTACCTCTTGCTGACCACTACCAGAGCTCAAGTGTTGGGTTAGCTGGATCTCTGTTCAGAGCTGGAAGATCTGTTCTTGGGATAAAATGGTTACACTGTGAGAAAGCTTAACTACACTGTGTTGGATTTTTGCCCTTTGCATCCAGTACAAATGGTTGGATGTCTGCAAAGACAAAGGAACAGGTGAATGCTAACATGGGGTTTTTTTCCTAATGACCTGGTGCATTGGATGTGCCAAGCTCATACAGACTGATGCATTATGCTTGAAATGTACCCCAACCTTCATTTAAAACTTTCTTCAAGACTGTGTTTTGTATAACTGCAAATAGTTCAGGTCCTAGTCATGAAGCTGTGAAAGGTCAAACAGTATTTCAAAGGTGCAGAGAAAAGGTTGTATTTAGCACTGCACCAATTTCATGCCCACGGTCTGATCTTTAAAAAGCCATTACAAGGTGGTGGTTTTTTGTTTTTTTTTCATGCCCCAGATGGAGACTGGTGTCCTCACTGTGAATAGGGAGGTGCTTGAGTTATTGCAGGCAGGATAAGGGGTTCAAGAGGGAACCTCTTCCGAGTTCCAATGCTTCATGGAACCAGAGTCTCTGCTCTCTTAGGACCACTGTGCGTTTGACTTGCAAATGGTTTTTGTTTCATATATTGCCAGCTTCACTTAGCCTCTTTCTCATGAAGAGATGAACAGACACCCTCTGGAAGTCAAATTGTGTGTTGAGATGGTGGGGGAGGAAGGATAATTTCTGTGATGCCCTCTGACAACCTGAGGAAGTGTAGAACCATGCAGTCCATAGAATGTATCAAAACCAATAAATAAATTACAGTCAGGCTTGTTTTGTTTCCCATTTTCTGTCTGATGCATTAGATGGATAGTAATGAACAGATTCTTTTTGCAAGTTTGTAGCTCTATTTCCAGAGTAGCTCTATTTCTATTTTCTAGTTCTGGCTTGACCCCCGTCTCAGATCTCTTCCAGCAGGTCAGGTTCCTTGCCCTTATTCTGCTCATCAGAGTCAGAAATAGGGTTTCTTTTCCTTCTTTGAGATACAGTGATTTCCAGTTGGTCACAAACAACCAACTTATGGTGTCTTCCCAATGTTAGCCTAAACTTTTCCTTTTCTGGTGATTACCCTACAGGAGCTTATGAAGAGCAAACAAAACCTTTTTAAACTCATCTCCCAGAACCACTAATTCTAAATCATCGTAGCAGCCCTTTTTTAAAAGTTCTATTTTGCAGCTGTTTCCATTTAAATCACTTAATGTATTATTGTTTCTTATTACTATAGGAAGCACCTCAGTGGTTATATAAGTTGTCTTTATAGCTGCATCAGAAGGACAATTTACAGACAATTTTATGTGCAGACACTGATATACCTTATATCAGATAGAAAGACCAGATACCTTTTTTCCATTCCTTACAATGGTCACCTCACCTCTAAACAAAGTTAGTCTCAAGTGCGTATCTTGACATCTCTTGTGTGTGGTGTCTGACAATATTATGTTCTATTTCTGTGGTCTCTAGACCCATGTAGCTCTTTGCAGTGTGACACTGTGATCCTTTTCAGGAGCTAGGTTGTCTGTGAAGTTCATGAAACATTTCCTTCTTTGTGTGGTGGTCACTAGTAACAGTGCTGAACAGGATTTGTGCTGACATCACTTCCTGAGGAGTGTAACTAGTCATCTGTTTTTAACCTGATAAAATTCTGGATTTTGTCTGAACCATTGTAGCTGCCTCCCCAGGCAGCCCCTGATGATATTCTAAGATTCTTATGTTTCATCATACAAAATTATTTTCTTTTGCCTCATAGGTCTGGAGCATTATTCTTGTCTAAACTGATCATACCTTTTAGAAGTTTGACACAGTTTGCCTTCTGATTAAAAATGGATCTAGTGCTGCATTTTATACCAGTCTCCACTTTTTCTATGCTCAAAATTATTCTGACACCTTGCATAGCTTTGACTTGAAATGAAAATGCCCACAGTTAGCCAGGATCACTTGTTATCCTCTTCTGCTTGCAAGTGTTGGTTCTTTGTTGCCACATCGCTAACTGGAATTTATTTTTCTGCCTGCTACAAATACTTAGTGAAAAAGGGAAAAAAAAAATCTCAAATTTCTTCTAGTGACTTCTGATGTAGAATCTTCTTTCAGCATTGCAGGCTCCAAACCCAGAGGCCATTCTTCTGGCCGCTTAGTGTCTTCTCAGAAAAGTGACTTATCTATATGTGTTTCCAGTGGCAAATACACTGAAGGCCTTCAGATGGTGCCAGTCCTGAGCTATCTGATCTTTAAAATGTTCATGTTGTATTTGTGCCCTCCTAGAGGCAGGAAGAACCAGAAATGGTAATTTGAATGACCTCTATGCATGTGTTTTTTTGGCCTGGTCGTGCTTGCCGTGACAGTCAGCATCTGTCACGTATTTCACAACGATGAACAAATGAGAGGTTGTTTTTGCTGAATATTAATGCTATGCAGTAACTCTTACTGTAATGTCTTATGGAGCACAAAGCAGCTGTAGCCTTTGCAAATGCTTAACTCAACTTGAACTGGCTTGAGCAGGTGATCTGAATAACTTACTTGCTACTGCAGAAAGTTTAATTCAGGGCAATCTTGGTTTCACCTGACATTTTCTGGATCAAAAGGCTTGCAAGCAGCCGAGGATGAGGTGGGGGCTTCTGAACAGGACACCAGAATTTCCCCTCTCCTCCCAGACTCCCATGTCCATAATGCAGCAGCCCTTGACTAACAGGGAGAAGAGACCTCACAGCAAAGACTGGAATTTGAGTGCTTAAAAGACAACCAGCCTGAACTGGGAGAGTTCCCATAGAGGCAATTGGAACTGGCAATTCATGACTTTCATGAATTCTTGAAGGAATTTCTAGATTGCTTTTAGTGCTTAAATCTAAAGAATCATCAGAGTGCACTTCCCAAAACCCTTGCTTGCTGTAGTTCTGGGTGAAATGGGAACTTGTCAGTGCTGTGGTATTTATAGAATATTTTTCTACCCACAATCCTAGCTCCTAGACACAAGCTGTTACCAAGTAAGTGTTTGGTTTTGGGAATTGAATCTTTTTCTGTAGCCTGTCTTTTCAAAGCCTGACCATTAGGTGTTAGCTCCTCTGTACAGGAAAAAACCATTTATGTGGGGAAAAAAAAATATATATACAGAACTTTCAGGATTCCAGCTTGGGTACAGATCTTTCTGATGAGGCTTCCTATTTCAGCAGTTAAATTAAGAATAGATGTGAAGTTTGTATTATTTTTTGGACGGAGTTTTCTGTTTTTATTTAATAAAAATGTGGGGAGTTGCTGCTGTCTTATTAACTTGCAGCCGGCATGCTTATCTTCTTTGTTCTTTGTTAAATATGAGCTGGCATGTGTTAGACTGCGTTAGCGTTCACTCTTTGGGACTTCAGTGGTTTCTAAATTTGGTACTGCTAAGCCCGTGCCCTGTTTGCTTGAATCAATTGGGGCTGCTATTTTTAGCAACAAAAGGGAATTGAAATAGCAATTTTCTTTCCATGTAATGGATCCCCAAGAGGAATACTGATGTAAGCTCTCTGTCATCCTGTATTCTCCCCCTCCCCAAAAGCACTCAGACGAAAGGCAGCTGTCATGGTTTGCGGCTGTATTAATCTTTAATCAATCGAGTGTTTTCTGCATTCAGGTGTTCAGGGAAAAAAAGGGTCACGACTAAGATCTGCCTGGAATAACTAAGCACTCATGCATGGTCTGTGCAGTCAGAATTTGTGGATAACGCAGGGATAGATGGAGCAGCTAAAAATAGTATATGCTTCCAGTGTTTCTCCAGTCTATTTTTGATGCTTGATTTTGATAAGGTTGATTGGAGTCTTACTAAAAATAGCCGTTTCTAGCAAGCTGAGGACAAAAAGTAGAATATTTTTAACCAGCACAGACTGAAGTACTTTTGTTGGCTGGAGATAATCTAGAAGCTTGGTATTGGTCAAATGCCAGTGATTTATATAAATCTGTAATAAATGAAGCACTGCTTGATGCCAAGCAGGGATAGTCTTTTCTCCCCTTGCCAGCTTTTGTTTTCCCCAGGAGCTGTCATATTCTTAATATAGCCTCCGTGTTTTGTAGCAGAAGAATCTCGAGTCTTCAGTTATTTATGGGCTGTACTTTAAACCTCTGCTGAGGTTAGTTGTGCTGTGAAGTTTCTCTCAACTGGATTGCTTTAGCAATACACAGAGGGTCCTAGTTCATGTTGATGTGTGCTGCAGCTGGTACTGTGCCATGACAGACCCTCACTCATATCGGGGTTCAGTCTTGCAGGACAGGGATGGCTCTTCTGTGGGAATGGAGGATGATGCAGACAGACTAGATCTGCAGTGACCATTTTGACAACAAATTTGAACATTTCTCAGGGGATCAGAAATGTGGCTAAGCTACCCTCCTTGAAGTCTGTTAGCTAGCTTAGTTTTTTGACAGGAAAGGTGTAGGTATTCCCAAATTGCTGGACCCACATCTGTCTAGGGAGAATAACATTGCTGGTGGCCTGAGTTCTCCCTCCTAGATGATGACATGCATGAGTGCATCTGCAGTACTCTGAAAGATTGCCTAAAAACTCAGGCTGTTCTGAATGAAAACTGGAAAATGGCTGAACCAAAATGAATTTGTAGTTTGAAGAGACTAGTAGAGAACATGCGTAATAGTTGCTAGCTTCACTATGCAGGTAGTCAAAGCACTGCAAGGAATATGTCTGCTGCTGTTTGCTAGAGGCAATATGGATAAAAGTATTCTGTGCTTTATCTCCATTAGGCATCTCAAAAGTTCATTTTGCTGTGGAAAACGTGTGTTTGTATCTGAAGGCAGGCTTGATCTCTTTAAGCTTTTTTTTTTTCACTGTAGTCTAACCTTGAGTTGGGGAGTCACGAATCTATAATCTTGTTTCAGCGTGATTGCTCTGCAGAACTGCAGTAGAATTTTCTATGCTTGCTGTTGCTCCCTCTCCCTGTGTCAACACTGGTCCTTGCTCCCGTCGTGAGACGTGATGATTTCTACATGCCTGCCTCATGCTTTACTGCACCACTCTTTGCTTTTGTTTTAAGATGTCCTGGCTGGATGAGAAGCAAGTAAAAATGTTCTCCCTGATCCTTGAATACTCAGTTCAGTCAGAAAATAGACTGCCAATGGCTGCTGGGTTCTGGTTTTGCTTGGCTCTGGAACGGTAGTCCCTTTTTTATGAGCAAGGAATACATTTCTGTTATACCTCTTAGGAGGTGGTGGATGTTTTTTGATGACCTCTTATTTGGCAACACAGTGGCTGTTACTTCTTATAAACTGAAAAAACATGTGAGTTCCTCATGCTGTTGGTGGTACTTTATCTCTCATATTTAGCCAGGGGCTGTGGGATTTCTGAAGGATGCAGGTGATGTTGGAAACATTTGTGTATTGACCCCTGTGTAAAGCTTTTGGAGACATATCTACATTTTTATCCCCTAAAGGGATAGATTAAAGTTACTGTCCAGTTGCACGTTTTCCACAGGCTTGGTCTGTGGCTTTTTTAACAACAGGAAGGCAGTTCCCTTTTAGTGCAAGATGACACTTCTCACTGACTGGTGGGGTTTTCTAACTTTGTCAAGGGTTGCCCTGAGTTTGGTACTGGCCAGGAAATGTTGCCAATGCTTCTGAACTACGCCATACCTGTTGTATATGTGACAAAAGCATTGAAGCATTAGGAGATGAGTTGGCTAGATGGTATTAAGGTACAGAGAATTAGTGAGTTGTGTCTGTCAATAACTATTCTAGTAGTAGAAGCTGTGGTGAGTGCCTGTGTAGCTGTATCTTAAGTTAAAGAGATCACTGCAAGAGGTCAAAAATGTGTAGTTAAACTCCAAGTGGGAGTTGAAAAGTGTCTGTGGGGAGGTGTCTGTTTCTTTTTTGTGTCTTCTCTCCCCACAACCACCTAAGTAGCAAAATCCTGGCACAGCCATTAGGGCAAAGATGCTGTACTGTCCCTGAGGTGAAGATTTGGTGATTTAGGGAAATGATTACATGATGTATTAAGGATAATACTGTAATAAAAAATTTAACTGCTGATTTGTGATCTCGTGCTGATGACTTGTATATATGCAATGGTAGTTGAAATATCTACAGCCTACATATGGCATAACCTCCTCCAGCAGTGTGAGCAGATGATGCCCCATACTGCTGTCATTGTTTGGAGACCTTGATACTGCATTGGCAGTTTCTTTTTGCACCCTATCACTGCATCCGAAGCATGGGCAGGTTCACAGTCATTTGTTCTAATGTGGTGTACACTAGTGGCTAGCATGAATAGTGGTTTTAGTTTAATCAGATTTCCAGCTTCTTGTCTACCACTTCAAACAGTGTAGGGTTTGGAATATAAGACTATCAATGCAAAACTGAAGTGAAAGCCAGAACTAGAGGATGAGACTATACATACATCTGTCACCAGTTATAACAATGATTATGTGAGGCTTACCCAAAATTTCATTTTCTAGAAGAGCAAGAGGTGTTTCCTTCAGTGTGCTGGACTCACTAGTGCCAGGCTTTGTGGACTCTGACTCAGAAAAGGAATTTTTAGACAGGCTTTTTTGGAACTTAAAAAGGATTATGTATATGTCAGCTCTCTAGTTATGCATATACTGGTTTCAAAAAGGGTTCTTGAGATGGGAATGTGTTAGGTGAAGACTAATTATTTTGTGAAACACCATGTATCCAAAGGTCTGACCAGTGGGAACTTCCCAGGGTAGAACATCTCCAGTGCATGTATTGATTTCTTAAGAGTGAGCTACTCTCAGAGTATGTCGTGTTACTGGATACCTTCCCTTGTTTTTTGTCCCCTGACTTTTAGGGCTGTAGGGGAAAAGGCAAAGATGGGTGTTGACTTCTTTGTCTAAAATTAGCTAGTGGTGCAATACAGGCTTCCATTCAGGCAAACATTTACTTGGTGGGCTCACACACAAGTTGCCTGGGCACTCTTCTTGCTTCTCTCCTGGAGACAGCAGATGGCTGAAGTGGGAAGCTACTACAGTTAGTCTGACTACTGAGTAAATGTGTATAATCACACTTAGGTGCTGGTGCAGCTTTCTTGTATAGACAATAACTTATTTCTATCCTACTTGCTCTGCTTTCTTTAAGCTCTGCCAACTGCAGTAGCTTGTAACTTTTGTTGGAAGGCAGTCTGTAGAAGAAACAGAATTCAAAAGCTTAATCCACACTTGGAGTCAAACTAGCTTGGGAACCTCAAGTTGATAGTAGAAATTTAGTTAAACTGACACAGCTTTGGAGTGGTTGAAACTGCAACATTTTTCTCCAGTATGTTAGCTGGAGATGAATGTAATCAATATGAAATTGTAAGTGACTTCCTAATGTACAAGCTTTAGGTAATCCAAAATGTGGAGGAAGATAAGGTGGCTGAATCTTGACTTCTGTGATGTTGGTCCTATCAGTTGCCTTTACCCCACCTCTTCTCCCTGCTTTTACAATGTAGGGTTTAAGTTTTGCTTTCTGCTCTGGCAGATTCCTGCCAGGGCAGCCTTTCTGACCCTCCATACTGCTCACTAGGATCCAGTAAATGAGCAGAAAGCAGAGCTGGCTGAACTGGGTGCTACTGGTCAGTAGCAGGCCAGGTCTGTGTTAGTGCATGTTTTCCATTGCAGTCCATGGGTGCCGACCTTGATGGCCACTCCACTAATGCAGGTCTAGATGGGAAATCCATTTGCTTTGAATGGGAGGGAACTGAGCCAGGTAGCTTCTCTCAAAGGGTCTTAGGAAGAGAAGTGTGGCCTGAAAAAGATGGGGTTTAGGTTAGATGCTGGAAAGCAGTCCTTGCGCTGTGTTTGTTCTTCAAGATGGTGTGGCAGCATGGAGCAGAAGGCAGTTATCCTTCTCCACATGGAACCACTAATTAAATGATGGGCTCAATGTCATCTTGTGAGGAGTTCCCTTATTGCTAAGAAAAACTAGCTGCATACTTTATCCTGATGCCTATGCCTTTTCCTGCAGCAGGAGCAAAACATGGGTGTACGTCAACCAGGAGTCTGTTTCTGTAGGTGATGGCTCGAGCACTTCTTTTTTCCTTATGGGATTTTGTAATTTTTATGTACATCAGATTTATTTAAATTTTGCACGTTCTGTTCTGAGGGTACTTTAACCTCTGAACTGCAGGTTATTTTAATTTGAACTAGGGCCTATAAAGGGAAAAAACACATGCTGTTACTCACACTTCAGTTAGAAATCCCTGATCTTCAGCTTGTGTCTCATGCTCCAGCTGATTCCATTACCATTTACCTAAGCAATGGATTCAATAAATGAGTAAATATCCTTGACTGAAACTACTTGTACTTTACTAAGTCTTTAAAGGGCTACGGGTGCTTTTTGGAGTCCCTGCCTCATGTAGCATGCATTTTTGGCTGCTGCTGCTACAAGTGGAATAACTTGCAGTGTCAGAAAACAGTATTTTAAAATGCTGAGCTTGTTATCTAGGACTAAAACCATTAAGTCCATAGATTCTGAGATGGACGGAGAAGAAAAAAATCTAAGTGTTGTGGGGAATGGCTCTTCTTTAGATGCCTCACTAACTATAGTGAAAGAAACAAGCCCTTTCACAGAGTCCCTGAAATTGAATGTTTTCCACACTGGGTCAGCTTAGAACTTGTCCAGCTACTGTTGGGATCCTTGTGGGGAGGGGTCCTGGTACTGTTTTCACTGTACTCCTGTTTGCTTCGTTGTTTTGCTGAAGCAACAATGACTGTGTGATAATACATAATGTGAATCCCAGGTCAGCAAGGCTGAAATTGAAGCTTGTTAGTCCTTGAACTAAAGGGATCATGCTGTCCTGCAGGACTGTCGTGTGTCTGGCTGAATGGATAACAATATTGCGATATTGGTACAAGTTTGGTCACAGGAAATGGGTTCCTGGCAATGTATTCTTGCTATCTTCCCTAAAGTCTGGTTTTTATTGGTCATTTGGACCCTTGCTTCACCTTTCATTACATGGCTTTGTTTCTGTACCAAAACTGTCACTCACCCTTCCATAATGGTGGCTGGAGAGGAAGTGGCAAAGCAGTGCGACACAGACACTTGGTTCTCTCAATAACATTCCCTGGCACTGACAGTGCAGCGGCCAGAGCTGTGTTTAGTAGCTGGAGCATCCCACGTGTGCAGTATGCATATCCTTGTCATGCTGGAGTTATGGCATCTTGCAAATAAACCCTAAAACCAGGGAGGGGGTAAACGTATATGCATTATCTTCGTCTATGGCCATCTGTGAACTTCATTGAAATCAGAGATATGACTGGATCTTTCCTTCTAGCCTGTTACTGAGTTGTTGCTGGACCATTCAAACTCAAATAGGACCTTTGCTAACCATTTCATTTTTTGTTATTACATCTACTTATTTATAGATAGCAGGCACAGAGACTGTGAAAGGGTTACCACATTTCCTAGCTGTTCTTAATCAAACAGAAATATTCTGACTGCAGTTTGCATGCCAACTGTTAGATGGGATCTGCAAGCTGTAACTTATCAAATCATGTGCAGACACATCTCCTTCCGGTGCTCTGAAGGGAAGTTATTGCTGAATTCCAATGCCAGACAACACCTCTCTCTGCTGTGAGTTTCATTCAGGTAGAGGGTGACCAGAGAGTTAAACCAACACTAACAGTTCACTGTCCTGAAACCTCAAACAAGTCCAGTTATTTGGCCATGGTTACA
Source organism: Cyanoderma ruficeps (assembly GCA_008694505.1). Classification (NCBI taxonomy): domain Eukaryota; kingdom Metazoa; phylum Chordata; class Aves; order Passeriformes; family Timaliidae; genus Cyanoderma; species Cyanoderma ruficeps. Next base: position 11,532,504 of record VZDJ01007753.1, read on the forward strand.
CACAGCGATAAGCAGTGGAAGCACAAACCAAGCTGTTCTGATCTGATAAAAGGATAGACAGAAAAAGTCTGGTGTGTTCTGTGCCTACTTGGGGAGTGAGAGCAGAGAGACAGGTAAATGAGGTTAGACAGGAGAGCTAAAAATACAAGGATGTCGAGGTGTAGGCATTGGATTTGGTGAGAAGAAAAAGCTGAGAGAGAAAAGAAGTGGTGCTGAATGTACTTGTGCAATAAGTGGTTGGAAAAGCAGTTTCTGTATGGAGGAATTGCTGTTTACTGAGATGATCAGCTACTAGTGTGGCGAGAGCCCTAGAATAATCTGTCAAACTAATGGCATGTTGAGTCACTCACAGCTTCTTAGCTTGTGGAAAAGAATCCTAGAAAGACTTGAAGCTTGACACAGATCCAGTCACCCACAGGTGAAAAAGTTTAAGTTGTAGAAGCCCAGCTTGCAACTGATACCTGGATCAGTCACTCACACTTGCTGCTGGCGAGCACAATGGTCATAGGGATCTGAAATCTGCTGGAGGAACACAACAGAGAGCTGTTGCCCATGTCCTAAAATCTGTTTTCTTGGATGCTTACAGAATTGGTGATACCCTTCATTTTACTGTATACTTAAAACTAAGTTGGCAGCTGGTTTAATAGTAATAAATGAGCTTTTTTTTAGTAAATGGCTTGAAAATCTCTCTTAGTCTGCAAAGCCTCTGAAGAAGTGTTAGGACAGAGGACTGGCTTGAGAAGGGGTGCTGAACCTGATTCTTGAAACATGTTAGGCTCCTAATTCCATCTTTCTCTCATTTCTTACCTATGGAAAGGTTTTAGTGTGAGTTTTTTTAGTGATTTCATAAAAGTGGTACACCTATTCCAGAGACCTTGATGTGTTTCTGTCTAGAATGAATACTTTAATAGCCTAGAAGTTAACACACTTGTTGTAGTTACTTCTGTGAAGCAACTAACGTAGATTTGTCTTTTTTTTTTATTGTTGCAGTGGTCACAGGAGCTACTGATGGGATAGGAAAAGCCTATGCAGAAGAGGTAAGAATTCTTACCACTTGGAAGTCTGTCTTCATTCTTGGCAATATGTCAAGCTGTCTCTGTCAAGCTGCATGCGGTATCTCCTGACCTTATCTTAACACAGCTGTGGAGAAAAAGGTCTCCTACCTTGCCTCTCTCTAGTAACCAGCCAAAAGTTGTGTCTCTTTTTGTTAGTTTCTTGTTAGTTTCTCTTATTTTGGACTATATTTTCAGCTCTTACTTTGTCCTTCAGTTTTTATTTTTAACTTTTTTAGTTTTGAAAAGAATTTCAACTTTCTCAGCCCTTGGTATCTCCTTTTGGTACTTCCAGGCACTGACTAAATGGCATTTACAGCTGCCAGCCGTATGTTCCAATTATTTCCTCTAGTCCATGAAGTCTCTGAAGCTGGATTTTACCTTTATCTCTTTTACTGTACCTTTGCTCTTGATGGGTATGTGGGCTCCAAATATATTTCATATACTGGGATGTATTGCTTAAGACAGAAAGTGCCTGTTCGTATAGGGTAATTTAGCCCATAAGCCCAGAGAACATAATGACAAATAGTGCTGACTGCAACAATTTATAGCAAAAATAACTCTAAACTCAGCATTAGTATCGAAATGAGCCTGTCTGTGCTCATTTTTGTGTTCTCTGAAACACCAGCGTGATTTTGTGTGAGATCAGCTGTGAGAAAATCCCTTTTCTTTGAGGAGTGTTTTGCAAAGCCCACAGGGAAAACGATGTTTCTTTTCATGGGTAGTCCTTGTCCTTTGGATTTCCTGTCATCCTGATGTGCCTTGCCCTGCCACCTGCACCCCTAGCCCCCAAATTCCTTTCTGCTTTGCAGGAAGTAGTACCTCATAGTATTGGTTCAAGAAGGGGGACTTGGCTGCAAAAGGAATCAAGCCTGGTGCCAGCAACACCTGATCCAGGCATATTGCTCACAGCTCATAGGTGCCAGGTACCCCAGTTACGTGGCACGGAAGAAAATGGTGCAACACTTAATTTTAACTGTCAAGAGCAAGTGGAAGGAGGTCACCGTGTCTGCAGCAGAGCATTATCAGGAGGAAGTCCTCTCGTGTGGGAAACACCCCTTGAACATCATGAGGAGATTAGTTTCGGGGTCTATGTGTTAAGATGCTGGGTGAATAAATCTACAGCTTGCTTTATGTTCTGTAATGCCTCTAAAAACTAGGCTGCTTACGAGCATGAATGTCTGCTGCTGGCTGACTCCTGCATTCAAACCCCCATTGGGAAAGCCATCATGAGTGTGAGATACTGTTGGAAAACCATGTCTGTTACAGCTGCCTTGCAGTGGTTGCTGTAAACACAGAGCATCCCAAAAACACCCCAAAGGGTAAAGATACCCATTCTTGGGCTACAGAATAAAACACACTGTACATGCATTGTATTTATTATTCTTGCTTATGTATTTATTTAGAATAAAACACAAATCCATCCTTTGACAGTATAGATAAATGCAGAATACTTGATGAAGTCAAGTGTGGATGTAGAGCGAAATGTGGAATAACTGAAGAGACGTCTCAATCTTTAAATTAACTTTAGAGATAACTTCAGAAGGCTGCCAGCAGAGGCTTGATTTTCTACTAAAAATTCCCTTCTGGCTACTATAAATTCCACCGGCATATGGCTGCTTGGGCCCTGATGGCTGTGATTATAGTCATGCAGACAACTTCGTTTTCCTTGGAGGAATTTGTGAGAATTGTAACTATGTGTTGAGAATTGCCTCTTTGAAAGTTTGATATGGTCTCACTGGAAAGTGATGGACAAGCTTTATGAGTGCATGGAATCTTGGGTTATACTCTGCTCTGTAGATTATTTTCCTTTTCCAAGCAAAGAACAGTTTTTACATTTTCACTCTTGCTGTATTGAGACCTTTAATCTTTGCCCAGCACTGATATCCTTACCATTGCTAGATCACCCCTTTGTGAAAGGTTTCATGTTTTGAGGATATGGTCAGGAGTCAGTATTTGTTGCCCCTCTATCATTATCTTCTGTTTGCTTTTGAAAATCGTTAGTATGAATTCAATCTTAGCCGTATTTGTGTGCTAGTGATAAACTAGAGGTTGTGATCCCATTGCATACTCTGCAGTACTCTACTATGTACATCTGTTTAGTATAGAGTTTTTAGAATCTCTTGCTATGTCTACTCTAACAAGAGCTTTAACCTTGCTTTGGTTGGCCATTGATGCTGTTGTTTTCCATCCTGGAGACAAAGGGTTTAAACAGCGGCTGTGTTTTGTTACCAGAGTGGAAAATGTGGTAGTACTAACATGGCATTTAAGGAAAACAAACACCTCCATTCATCAGCTCAATTAGAATGGTGACCCTTGCTTGTATCAATCCTTAGGCTACAAGAGTATCTTCCCAATATATGGTACTCTGGGTGAGTTTTTGTGTTAAGTTTTAAGGTCTTGTCATTCAGCCATTTCAGAACCCTAAGGGTATTGGCCAAAGGGACAAGTGTAATAACAGGTTATCTACAAAGCAAGTGGGTCTTCCTTGATTCTTATATAAAAATGTAATTAGTAACTGGGATCTCGGGGGTTATTATATCTCTTTGGATGATTGTGGTTTTTTCCAACTGACTAGGTCTCTACCAGTGAAGGCAGTGTGCTCATCAAGCACCTTAATTGGACTTGCTCTCAAGTGCTGTATCTTCTCCAAGTCTGATTACTTGTCTTAGTGATGTTTGTTCCTAGTTACAGGGTCTTCTGTTGGTTGTGGGTCTTAGAACTCCACTTGCAAAAGGGTTTCCGGTTTCAGATGTACTTCTCAAAATGCTTTTAGTGTGAACATAGAAGAGGTGTCTCTCAAGCTCGCCCTTCTGGTGGAAATTCTCTAAATGTGGTGAGGTTCCACTGACTGGATGCATTGGCATCGCTTTACTTCCGTGGCTTTTGAGGCAAGTATAGCTGAATACTTTTCCATTAAGCCCAGGTACCTGCTAAAGCAGTCTGAGACCCCAAAGGTCATGACTGCTGAAAGAGAGCAAACTGTTCTGTCGGTACTCTGGAGCTTTGCGTCCATGAGGAAGATCTCTGGGGCTTTTTTGCCTCATGGGACCACAGTTATTTTGGATTCTGAGTAGTTGACTCTCAGATTGTCCTAGCAGGTTAGGTAATCAAGGCCTTCACTGCCTCAATCCTGTGGAATGAGAATGGTATTCCCTTCTTCCTGGTGCCTTCCAAGCCAACTGTGGGCTTCATGTAAAGTGTGTTCCAGTGAGCCAGGTGCTTATCTGCAGGTGGCTGGATGTGTTCATCCCTTTTAAACAGTAATTCTTGTAGCACCATGTCATTTCCTTGAGCAGAAGGCTTAAGTTGCCTGTAAGCCTGAACCTGGCAGTTGTTTGCTAGTGATTCCTGTGGTGTCTTTGGTTTCACCACGCCTCACTCTATGCTCATGAGATCCAGTATGAGATTTCTGCTGCTTAGAGATCACATCTGGGAATAAAGTATGGAGTTCACTGATGAGCTCTACCATACCTCTGTCTGACAGAATCACTACTGCTTTGCATACTCCTGCTAGAAAAGTAGATGCCATGAAACCACTTCAGGTTGTTGCTGTACAATGCTGTGGTGTTTTGAGGTTTTTGGGTCTGTGTGTTTTGTTGGTTGGTTGGGATTTTTTTGTTGTGGTTTTTTTAAATTCAATTGAAGACCCATTCTCATCAGCTTCTGAAGGCAGCGAAAGAGTTTTTTTTATTGGAGCGATGACAGCATGCATGTTTTTATATGTAGGTCTTAAGTGTCTGAATGGCAGTGCCACTTTGAACTGTGGATAGATATATTGCCTCTACTTATAGTAGTCACAAACATAATTTTAATTTTAAGTAATTCAGATACATAAATGTCTTCCTGTAGACACTTTTCAGTTGAGTTCTTAGAGCCATTTTAAACCTGCAGTGGTAGGTCTGATTTGATGACCAGGGCATGCTCTGGCCACAGCTTAAGTTCCACAGATAGCTTCCCTAAGAGTTTCAGAAGTAAATTAATCTTAATACCTGTAAGTAGTACAAAGTCAGAGTGGAGCCTTACTATAGGGAGGAAGTACTGAGTTGCAACACGGGTGTTCAAGTGGATGTCTTAACTTGTCATTTTAAACTTCATTATGGGTAATTAATGTCTTTGCTCTGACTTGCAGAGGTAGTGTGAAAGTTTTGTAAAATATCTACTATTTGTTTTCTATAAGTGTGCCTATCCACCTATATAAGTTGACTGAGAAGATAATGTGGTGTGAAGGGAATGAAGTGAGAAATAACATGGAAAAAACATGGAAATTTGTCCTGGTTTTCCCCTTTGTGTTTCTATTTAAAATTGTATCTTTTTCAGACTTGCTGGTCATATATGGTTGTGATATTTGATGAATTTTGCAATTCCTTTGATTAGCGTACTAACTTAGAAGTGATTTATGACTATTCTAATGTCTCCTGTTTTGTTTTCTTGCAGTTAGCAAGACGTGGAATGAAGGTGGTTCTAATCAGTAGGTCAAAAGAAAAACTGGACCAGGTTTCTACTGAAATAAGTGAGTTAAAACTTCTTCCCTAAACTTCATGGGCATGCTTGTATATAAAAGCAGTTGCATGTGAATTTCGTACATGCTAATATATACGCCTCTGATTCTGAAATGGTTTACTCTTGTGCATAGTGCAAATGTTACAGATATAAGTAGTAAAGGCCTTGCAGATCAATTTTACAGCTGTTCATGTTTAACTTCTGAGAACAATAGGGCTTAGTTCTGGAATAAGTACTCCTAAAACTGTTTGTCTTCCATAAGAACAGCTTACAAGGCCAGACTGAAATACCACCTATTCACGTTGTAGCTGCCTAAAATCATAGTAAGGCAAGAAACATGCAGTCATTTCTCCATCTGAATATTCCCTGAGTTTGAACAAGTTAGATTTCATGGGGTCCAGCCATAAGGGTGGTTTCTTTGCAACTAGAAGCTGTTCAAGCATTTTCCTTGTGTTACTTCTTGTCTTACCAAATTTATTGTGTGTAGCTTACACCTCCTCCCTCTTTTTTGTTTTGTTTGAATAAACTACTCAAAGATTAGATTACAGACCTGTAAGATCTTTTGAGGTGATGAGTGTCCATAGTCATAAGAATATATGGAATGAGTTAATGTGTCTAAGAACCTGTATTAGGGATTGTTTCTCCAGAACGTGTGTAGTAAATGGCTGTAATGGAAAAATAAGAGAGCAACTTTAGCGTTTCAATCACAAATGGATGTTTGTATAGGATCAGTTAGGAAAAAGCTTCCTCAAGTCTCTTGCTGACAAATGATTTTCCAATCAGAGTGAAATATAATCTAACCCACAAGAATTCCTCTTCTAATCTATATCTCTTTTATTAAGGCATATTTCATGCAAGGTTATTAGTTTGTGCAGGGTATGTCAAGATAAAGTGAGAAATGTAACCATGTGAAAAGGTTTTGATAAGTAGGAGTAGGAGTTGTATACTATAAAGCAGGTTTCTCATCATAATGATGTTGAGCAAAGAAACCTTTAAGATGATGCTTCTGTGTTACCCTCCCTTGTCTTGCTTAGGCTTTCTAAAATGGTTTGTGTACATAATGCAGATAATGGTAAGAACTGCTCTCTTTCCAAGGTCATAAATGTATAATTTTGGCTTAAGTTTACTAAAATTTTTTGTGAATTTGTTAGTGGCACTGCTTTACCTCTAAGTAGTGGCACTGCTTTACCTCTTTACCATAATCCTGACTAAGTCAGTCGTCAACACACTGCCCTGTACTAACTTGTGAGGGACTGCTGAGTGAAAATAAGGGTGACTGAAAAACTCAAGATCTTCAACTTGCTAAACAATAGCTGCTGTACTAGATCTGTGAAAGTCAGGGCATACAGTTCTATTGATATCAAAGTCACTGTTTCTGATTTTTAGTGTCCAATGTAAGATGGCATAAGAAAATTATTCTTTTCTATGTGTATGTTTAAGTTGTAGAGAGCATTCCTTCTTAGAGCAAAGCCGTCAGCAAGTTCTGTCTTCACTGATTTGAAAGTAATTGGCATTGTTCATCAGTATCCTGCATTTAAGGGTGTCACTGCAGTGTCTGGACCTATCTGTGACGCTCTGATCAATCCAGTGACAGTGTAAATGCAGCAGAATAGATGTCACTCCCTGGGTGAGCTGTATGGCTGCTGATGCTTGCTGCCAATACATAAAGAAGCTACAACAAGGTGGTGTTTTTTGGTGGTTCACTGCAGTAGCTGGATGATAGTTTGCTGCATGTGTGTGGGCATGTGCAGTCACGTTTCTAGCAATGTTACATGAAGTTGTTTTGCTAAGTCAAACTGTAACTGAAAGAAGTTTCTTCAAATAATCTTGTTCTGGAATCAAACACCTATGCATGAAGTGACAAGCATCCTGAAAGTGGTCATAACCCTTTCTGTAACAGCCTGGGTATCTCTCTCCCTGGGAATTAAGCATGATGCTGACACAACAGATAAATCTACTGCTTTGAGCTTCAGCACTTACGTGATAGCTGCTGGGGGAGGTTCTCAGATTAAAAAAATAGGTACCTGTACCTATGTGAAGCAGGCTGTAATCCATAATTACTGTTAGGCCTCACCCAAACATTTTTCTGCTTCCTTTCCTAAACCATTCTGAAATGAGATGACTCACGCTGGGTTTTCAGAACACTTCTTTTGACAACACTGAGCTACTGAAAAGTCTGCCTTGTTCATTGTGGCATATACTGAAGGATTAGGATAGTCTGCATGATGAAGCAAGCCTGAGTCGCACTCTCAGACCCTGCTAGGTTTTAGCTGGACAGAATTGTCTAGTCTTCAGTCTTATGTGGTCTCTGCAGTCTGCTCAGATGTTGTCATATATAAGGTGGGTGACTTTTTTAATGCTAAGGGTGTAATTACTTGAGTGGTTCCCTTGCAGGCTTCTCAGGTAGCTTTAAACTTCTTTATGGTGGTTCATTGATCTTCAAATTGGCGTGAGCTTGCTGCTCTTCTTTAAGGAAGAAGGTCTGTTTAACTAATTCCAATTCTTTGAGTTGTGTGATTCTGAGCATGTTTTTGGTTTCCTCCTCCTTTTCACTAATCAGTCTCATGCTTATCCTCCTGAATGGAGGCAGAGCACTCTGCCACAAATAATGAGAGGGCTTTTGAGGCTCAGGTGTGTTCATTCTATTTCAGAAAAGTCTTCTGCTTATAGGGTAGACTTCTACTAGGAGTGACATCTATTTACGAAATGCAAGTTGTATAACCACCATCATAAGGGAAATACTGATATGTCTTTCTGTATGTTAAATACCAGCTGACCTGGAGTTGATTTTTTTATTATGTGCATATGCACATTAAAGTGACTGCACTGATGTTACAGGAATGTCAGATGTTCTGAATGTGCAGCTCACTTTGAGCAACAAAAATTAGTGGGTTAATTACAAGTGTTTAAAGACTTTAGAAGACTTTTCATTGTGTTTTCAAGCATGTTTTCAAGCTATTTTTTTTACAGAGTACATAAGTGTTATACGATTTGCCATGAAAGAGGAATTCTGCTATCTGTTCCCTAAGAAATAGATTATCGGCTACTGACTGAAGAAAAAAATTAGAATGTCCTCTTCAGTTGTCATGGACAGCCTTTATGAGGAATTATATAAGTTTTATGGAAATAGATTTGATCTTTTAATCAAGTTGTCATGCACAAGCACAGACTATTAAGGTCACTATAAAAAATGCTTGTCTAGTTTAGTTCATGGTGCTTCACTGTTCCATCAGTTTTCTGAAGTGTCTGTTGTATTGCATTGTTAAACACTTCCGAAGGTTCAGGGAGGATCAGAAGAAAAATATCTCTGTGAATGGAGGCAATTGTTTGAGTGCCATGTAATGAGTCTGTTCCTTGATTCGCTGTATTTAATAATGAGCATGGTCCAAGACATCTCAGGTGCTCTATGCCAGCGGTTGGTTCTCGACCCATGGATTTGCAGACAGAAAACTTCCATTACTGCACTGGATAGGTTTGTTCTGAGGAGAATTGAGAACTACTTTGCTGTAGAAATTCATTACTTAGGGGCTGCAATATGAAGAATGTAGTGCAGACCAGATAAGCAAGGAAAAAACTTTAGTTTGTCTATAGGAAAATTTTCAAAAGAATTTGGTATTGGTGTCTGTTGTTAGCTGGTAGTTTCACAGGACACGTCATGGAGTTGAGCATGAGCTGCAAGAACCAGGAAAAAACTGTTATTGCTTGCTAGTGTTTCTACTTACAAGTCTAAGTAGCTACTTACTCCTAGGTGAGTGCATATGAAAGCAACATGGCAAATTTTGAGTTTGTCATCAGTTACTATATAATGAAAGGAAATTCCTATTTACTGCTTTAGAGTTGGTGGTTTTGTGTTACATACACCCAGGTGATAAAATTGGCTTCAAATATATTGTTTGAAACGAGAGAAATCAATTGTTTTTCCAGTGTATTCTCACAAATTAACATTTAATTGGAATACACTGTAAGCCTTTCGTGTTGTTTGGGAACTAATGTCCAAAACTTTGATTCTGCTACATGTCTATAAGGAAATACAAGTTTCTTCTATAAGGAAATACAGGTTTTTTGCAACTAAAATCTATGTAGCTATTTCATTCCGATACATTTCCTTACCCCAGTGTGTAGTGTATCTAAGTTGTTGCTTGGTTGTGGTAGTTTCATCTTGAGCTATTCTCTAACCCTAAGATTTTGGGTATTGTAAACTGATGGCTGTTATGCTTATACTCAGGATCTGTTGTGTTCTTACAACTTCGGCATGATTTTTGAGTACAAAAATGGGATGTGGTGCCAAACCCAGAAATGTTTCTTCCCCATTTCCTGGGCAGGTGGGTTTTACAGTTTTCTTCTGCTTTCTTGGTAACCAAGTTGTGGGCAGCATTCTGATGCTGACCCCTGTGCTTGTGCCCCATCCCTTACCATGACCCCCTGCAACAAATGGCCCATGCTCCCATGCCAAATCTGACCCCAGCAGATGCCCTCCTGTACCTCCCTTGGAGCACTTGGCTCCTTCATCTCTACTCTTGTCACCAGGATTTCCTCCCTGCTGCACCCCAGTAAATCCTCCTCACATTTCGGAGTTGGCAAGTAGGAATATTTGTGTTTAACAGAGGAGGTTGAAATGTAGACAAGCTCTGAGAGGAAGGGGACGTCTTTTTACTTTTCCTGCACAAAAATGACAAGGTTCACTTGCTGGAGCTTAACTTGAGGAGTAAGTGAATCCGGCAGTTATTCTGACCTTTTGTGATCTATTTTAAGGTAAATGAATGTGTTTGCAGCCTTCTATCAGCTGAGCCAGGTTCAGCTTGACATACTTGAAATCCCCGTATATTTCTTGAACTTGACAAAGTGACTTCAAATATTTTAACTTGTCTTGATGCACTGAAGTCACCTTTCACATAAAGTTGTAGTGTGAGGATCTTTGATTCAAAATGAACTCTTGGGTTTTATTCCTGAAGAAAGTTTCCCTTGGATGAAGTCAAGGAAGTTCTCTTGGTTTTTCCCTTATGTGAGCCACTTACTAAAGGAGCAGTTGGCAGGCACTGTAGAGAGCAGACAGAGGATTCAAACTGAATTAATTTTTATTAATTTGTTAATAAGTTAAATAGATGAACCCTGATGTAAAAGATGGAGCAGTTGGAAAGGAAGCTTATTTTTAGTTTTTTTCTTCTTTAGGAAGAATTCTGCTTCCATGGTTTTGGCTGCATTTTTTTTCCCTTAGTCCCTCTTTTTTATCATCTTCTCTTGAATTTTCTCAGTGACATTTTGCCCGGATTCATTTAAAGAACACGAGCAGAATACTTAGAGAGGAACACTTGACAGATGTCCTGCAAGCTACACGATGCAGTCCAAGAACTGCTTCACCTCTTAGGAGTTTTTGAGGCAGCAATCTGGTAGGACAAGCCACAAGTGAAATGTTCTGCAGATGACTAGTGATATCCTTGCAGAAGGACTTTGTTTCCATGTGATCTGTCAGCCTATGGGATAACAGACCACGTGTCACAGGTGATTTTAAGGATGAAAACTGGGAAGTTTATTGGTCACTGTTAAGGGTTCCACAAAGCAGTAGGTGAGCTGGCAAGCTCTAGGAGGTGGTTTTCACACCTGCTAGGGCTGAGTGAGCCTCTTCCAGAAAGAAGGTGCTTGCTGTGAGCCTCATTGCCAGTGTGTTTCTATGAAGTGTTTATTAATGGTTTGTAAACCCAGAAGGTCCAGGGGAAAGATATGTATGAAGGTTATTTAAATGTGAATTAACTACTTTGGGTTTCCTTGTCTGAATGTAAACACAGCTGAAGTAGCCTCTTCTTCTCCTTGCATACTCTATATATTGTACCTGTAGGATCAGGACTAACTTTGGAACCTAATGGTTTCTTGAGTCTTAAGCTTGTACTTGTTAGGTAATTGGATCAATGGGCAGGTGACTTCCTTGGTACTTTTGAAACCCAGACTTGAACAGCCAAGAATTATCTTCCCTTCAAACATTCAGGGTCTCTGCTGCCTTTGCCTGGCAGTCGTTGTGTGAGGGCTGGCTACATTGCATTCTCTGTAATTCTCAGAAACTTAATGCCTATCTCTGCTAAGCCTTTAGGGATGCCAGAGCAAGAGCCCTTGTGCTGCTCTCTGGGCCATTAAACACCTTTTGTTAACATGTAAGCTGCAATCTATTGCTTATCACGTTCAGTGTAAAATTAGCTGAACATCACATGAAAAGATAAGTATTGGATTGTTTTCACATTGGACTGAGTGAAAGTCTGATTTGCAAATCTGGTTTAAGCCAGTTGGTGGAAGCTCTATATTCAAGAGATTTAAAGTTGGGCCTTTAAAGTGTTTCTGCAGAGAATAGTCTCTCTCTGGCACAAGAAAGGACTATGTGGTGCAAACAGTGCTGTTTTCCTTCTGCAACTTTCTTCTGTGAGTGTATATTTTAGTCTTATGTCACTTTTTTAGCAGGTTAAGTTCCATTACATCAAGTCCTTTTTATCTGTCAAAGCTGTAAAAATCCCTGATAGACTTCTCTGCTGAGGAAATGGTGATAATCACTTCTGTTTTTTTTCAGGAGTATGTTGTGGTGAGGAAAAAAAATGCTAGTTAGTAGCTTTTCATAGAGAAAGGAAACTCAGTTGATTTGTTCTGCACAACAAATTCTTAAAAAAAAAGCTTGAATATGAGAAACAAGTAATTTTCAAAATTGTGTAGCTACTGGATAAAAGTATGCATGCTGTAACTCCTTAGGCATGCGCCACACTTCCAGTGCTGAGCTGGGTACTGTATTTCTTTGAGCAGTAGATGTGGACTAATTAACAATGTTTTCCCTTAAAAGTAATACTTTGGAGACCCCTGAAAACTTGTGCTTTTAAGTGCCTGACTTTGGGATACAGCAAACATTTTACTATGGATGCTGAATTGGAGGTATAAACGATAATGCTGAATTAACCTGGAAACTTGTTCCCCTTTTTAAATTTGTTTTAATTCAAGTAGAGTGACTGACTTAAATGTCTTGAAATTGACTTGAGAGTAAGGGCACATTTTTTTTTTTTAATCCATGGCTTGATACCTTTCAGTCTCTATAAGTGACGCTAAGTTCTTCTTACAATGTATTTTTTCTGGTCTTTCTGAAATTCCTTCTGTTGAGCCTAAATCTGAAAAAAAGGTGTTAGTTTTTTTTTGTTTTTTTTTTAATAATTGCTTTTCTATTAAGTATATGGCCGAAGAATTTAGGCTTCATTTTGCAAAAAGTGATGCAAAATTCATGTTTACGTGTATATACATATCATAAGTGTACACACTGTCACAGACAATAATAATGACATTAAGGGAAAGGAAATGTTACAGGAAGTATGGGAAATAGTCCTTATGCCCTTCCTAGAACGATTAAGGAAATTAAAAATAGCTGTCTTCGTGCTTAGTAAAAACAAATACATCCATGAATATAAAAAAAAATAAACCTGGGGGGGGGGGGGCGTTTGAAAATAGTGTTGGGGAAGTAGGAGAGACGGAAGGGGAGTTTGAGATGCTGCTTGCTACACAATAGCAACCTTCCCACACTTCACGTTGTGCTTCCCCCTGAAACAGCTGGGGATTGTGCCCTACCCGGCTCCTTGTGCGGTTCAGCCGGAGCGGGTGTTTTGGGGTTGCGGTGAGGAGAGCTATTCTGGGAATCACGACTCCCGGTGGCACGAGGGCGGCCGCACGTGCGGTGCCTGGGAGCCTCTCGTGCCTGGCGCACTGGGCTGAGGGGGAGTGCGTGGGGAGCTCCGCTCGCCCGGCTGCCTGCAGTCACGGCGGCATTCGCAAACACCGCCGTGCCTTACTTGAGTGTGCAGCCCCCCTGGCTGTCAGCCTCTGCAGCTGTTTGTCACAGCCTGCTTGATTTTGTGTTTTTAGTTAGCTTGGTAATTAGAACAAGCTTGATTTAGAAAAGCTTGCAATGCTGAGCATAATATTTGGGTGAATGGCCTTATTGATTGATCCTGTGTTGCTCAGAATGTGTTTCTGACTTGGTTAGTGTGTCTTAGAAATTGTAATATATTTTGATGTAATGGAAGTCAGAGGAGAGCAAATGGAGGCAACTATTAATAAAGTGTCTTTTCCGTCTCTTTTGTAGTACTGTATGTACACATTAAAATTTGTACACCCCAATGGCACAATGGTTTTTGGACTTTGGCTTGGAGAGCCGAAGTCATCTATGAAAGCTGAGAAGTGAGGAACTGACTTTTATATGTCTGTGTATGTTGAAACTTAACAGAACATTTTAATTAAGGTCTGTCGGTTTTTTACCTGCTCTAAAGTTCTATGTGATTGGGTTTTTAAAAATACTCTTTCAAAGGAAGCTGTTTCTATGAGATTACATGTGCAACTATTGCAGTACGTAATGAATTCCCTGGAAGTCCTGCATGTGTTCTTGAATGAAAGGAATTGAAACTTGTTCCTAGGTGCTTGACCAAGTGTTCATACGCACATGCTTTAAAAAACTTACAGAAACATTGCGAGTACTGTTAAATTGTAGGCAGGCATCTTAAGCTATGCAGGGATAGCATAGCCTTCCTTTGCAACAGGTGCAGCAGAGCTACCTTTTAGGGATTTCTTAGGTTATCGGTGTTCAGCTTCAGAGTTTCACACCCTTCAAAATGCTCAGAAAAAGCTAGCTTTTGTTATACCCAGCTGATTTTAATATGCTTCTACATGGTGAAAATATCACTGTATAATAACAGTCTGCTATCACCAGTTTGGAAATACTTGATACTTCTGGAAAACAGATTCCATCCATCCGTGACACTGTGAGTTACCTCTGTGAACTCTGAAAGTCCTAAATTAGATACATTCCCAAAATGAATGGCTCTCCCTTAGAACCAACCAAACACTTTGTAGAGCTCTCAAAAGCCACTCTATAGTCTTAAATTCCTCATCTCTGTCCTGAATAGATAGACTACTAAAAAGCAGGAGGTTTTAATGTTTTGCTTTCATCTCTCAGCTTCTTAACCTATATTGAAAGGTTATAAACTCTGTTTCTGGAGACTGGGTGCTGGATGAGTTTTGCCACTGCAGTGATACTGGAAAGATGGCATCTTTATTTATGGATGTAGTTGATTCTCCTTACTTAAACAGATTTGTCCTCTCCTGTATGATGAAAAATGGAGAGCTATTTTTCTGCTGCTTAGAATCCCTGACCATCCTGAAGCTAAAGACCAAAAGACTTTCTATGTTTCTGCAAGCATTTACATTATACTGTATCACTGTGATGGCAATATTTATATGTGGCCTTGAATGTAAAGTGGTGAGATGCTTCAGTTCTAGCAAGAGTTTTTATTTTTAATGTCCCTTCCCCGATCTTGAAAGAACCATCCCCGTTACCTGCTTACAGTGTGGGCCTTGTATCCTGAACCTCTCTGTTGCAAAGTTGGCTGGATTTGTGTCAATGTTCTTGGTCCAAATTCAAGCTGCTATGGAAAACTGCTTTGAAACAGGTGGTTCATTAACTAATGTTATTAGGGATGTAGCTTTCCTGTGTCCCAGCAAGTCTTTGTATGACAGACACCCTGACACTGGTTCTCTCTGGTAAACCGAGCTGTTTCTCCTGACCACCAATCTGGTGTCTGTTTGCTGCTGCATCGAAGTACACAAGCTTGTTCCTCTTGGGGAACCTTCTTTCAAGCCCAGTTTATCTGTATCTGAAAACTTCCTTAGCATTTTCTTTGCCTGTCAACCAAGATTTCAGTTTAGAAGGGCTGATGATTTGAATTACTTGAAAGCTTAAAAAAATTTTAAAACAAATTTTAAAAAAATTAAAAATGTTTTCCTCCTAACTATTTTACAGTTCTTTGTTGTTATTTAGGGTGTAGCTCACTGTAGTTTCTAGCTTTCTGCTTTATTTTTTAAAATTACAAATGATCCTTTTTTCCCTGGTTTTCTAGGTAATGTGGTGTTATTTTGCTAGTGAATCTTTCTAGTGTGTCCTACTTTGCCTGATAGTTAAGATTAGCATTTTCCTTGCATAGCAAGGCTGGATACATTTCCTGTAAGTCAGACATATCTGGTCTTTGGAATTAATTAAGCTTTTGCTTCACTTACTGATGTTATAACTGACGATCTTCGATGAGAAATCAGGCTAGTGTTGTCCTGTTGGCTGTTCTTCAGGATGGTTGTAAGGGGTTTTTTTTATGCTTCTTTTGAGTAAGTAGCAGCCTAGCTGGGGTTTCAGACACTATTTGGAGTCCTCTTCTGAGGATACTGAAGGTAGTGTGTCCTTTAAGGGCTTATACGTGAAAGCATTTGTACTTCTGATGGTGTGAAGGATGTAGTTAAATAGTGTATTTGTTTCCAGACTGTCTCATCCTGTATTGTGCAGAAATGCACAATGGGAACATGCCTCAGGAAGTCAGTAGTTCTTTTACCACTGCAAAAATAGGCATTTTTTTCAGTTATCTTATGTTCCCCTTTCATTGTGTATCTTACATACTGCATGACCACCGTATCAGACTGTGCTCTGCCTCTGCCTCTGGAGTCTGTGTGATTGGGTTGCTCTCTGGGTCTTGGGAAGAATACATCCCAGTATCTTCTGCAAAAGTTCACTTGTCTTGTGCAGTGTTTATACCAGCCTGCTCTATCACTATTGGGACTGTTGGTTCATTCAGCCTTTCCACAGCTGTGAAAATCTGTCCATGGTCAAATTTACTTACTTCTTAAATCATGCTGTGATTGCAGAAGATCATGTCTGCTTTATTGGTTTACCGGGATACTGTTGAGATTCTAACCTGAGATTTTCTAGCATGTCTGTATTTTTGAATAACTTTTATGAGACTTTGAAACATCTGGAAAATATGACATACGAAGTACAAAAGATAGAAAATGGAATAGTGTAGATTAAAACACTGAGGGTCCATCATTAAAAACAAATCCTGGCCCAGTTGGTAGCTTGTAAATTATCAGATCTCTTGGCTAAGGTAATACAGACTCTGTAAATTAACTGGACATGTGAATGTTTAGGTTAAAACTTAATTGTAGGGTCATACTGATTTCACCTGGCTTTTTTAGTAAATGAGATGATTGGGACACTTGTGTGTCACAACTGAGAATTGTGGTGGTGATCTGCTGAATTCCTTTTCCCATCCTATGGGTAGGTGATGACTGACTGTTGCACACCTATTGATAACATGGTGGTATAATATTTAGTCTCCTGCTGAGAAGCATTTGAAATACCAGTTCCCAAGACAAAACGTTGGATTCACTTTTCAAAATATCATCAGGAATGTTGGACATGCTGGCAGGTAATAGCTCTTTCAGGTCCTCTAGCTGTGACTGCAAAAACTGGCTTATACCCTCCTTTCACTCCCCGTGGCTCTCAAGTACCTCCTGGTCCTCAAGCTGAAAGCTCCATTAAGGAGTTTCAGATTTTCTCTTTGGCAGCAGTAGCCCAGACACTCCTAGATACCCTGGATTGTAAGGACATAGCCTATTTGCTTCTTTCTCTATTACTCTACATCTCAGTGTCTTTTTTGCAGATAAAATAGGAATGTGCTCTACTCTCTCTTCTAGCCCATCTGTTTGAGAACATCTTAATCCTTAAGATCAAGGAAATTCCCTTTTGCATTTTTTCATGCAGCGCAGAGCACACCTGCTCTTCTCTGCACCTTGTGCTCTGACTGCTAGACCAAGTTTGCACAGAAGTGACTTAATGCTCTTTGCATTGTGATTTGACATAAACTGGTTTTTCAGGTGTATCTCTGAGGTAGGAGATCATCCCACCTATTGCAGGTTCTGGGACAGAGCACAGGGTATGCAAAAGTTACAAGATACCTGCAAGCTGTTGTGAAATGGGGAGGGAGGGTTTGGTCAGCTGGTGGTATCTGCTGGGGCAAGACAAGCCTTGCATGTTTGCGTGAGCAACTGCACAAAGACCTTGTCCTCTGGCTATACCAGTGGGCAGCCTTCTACTTTTCACATGTTTTTATATGTTGTACTGTGCACCCTCTGCCCACAAAGGGTGCTGCAGCTTTTTATAGGTGTGTTGCTTAACTAGCTTAAGTGTAATGGCTCTTTACTAATTTTCTCTAAAGGCTCGAAGAAGGGTCTTACATGAATAGTAGTGTGAACACTTTTTATTTTTGTTTTCTGTTTATAGTAATGTGTATATAATTTATAGTATTATTTCTATTTAAAGTAATCACATTTGTCTTTACCTTGCCCTCTTAATATCTCTGTAGTGATTTGAGGAAGTTTTGAAGATGGATTGGTAACAATCCTAATGAAGAGTGTTTAGTATAAAAAGGACAGTACCAATTCAGCAAGTTTGTGAGAATGGTGTTTGGGTCCTTTAAATAATTTGCATTTCACAAAGCATCTTAGTGGCAGTGAAGACAGCGGCAGATCCCACAAAACAGTTAAAAATGACACGTGTGTAAAGTGTGTGACTTGGGCTTTGCCCATCTGGTCCATTTGCACGTCTGAGATGAGCCTCTAATGTTGCCCTTAATTCTGTGTCCTGTAAAAAACCAAATGTGTGTGCTAAACATTAGAACAGCTGTGTTCAAAAATAGACCATTTCTATGCCCCCCCTCCAGTGTTGAACTTGATTTTCTTCTGACGCGATCACAAGACTGCTGCTGCAGTAGGGGCTTAATGCTATTTACGTCGTCATTTGACATAGCAACATCTCTCAGGGGATTTTTAAACAATGCAGCTGTTCAGGGGAGATGAAGAGGTTGAGGATGGGAAAAAGAGCAGAAATAATTTCATCTGCCATTAGGGATATTGGCGGGGGGAGGGGAGGCAGCCAGCTAACCAGTGAGTTCAGTAGATTCATGATTCTGCATGAATGGATGGCAGGATCATGGGAATCACGGCTTTCCCTTGAATGGGAAGGAGCATCATGGGAATCTGGCTGCTTCTAATCTTTTTTGTGAATGATTCTTTTCCTTTAACATGGCACTGGTTTTTATGAATGGCTCTGGGGGCAAAGTGCCGCAAAATCCTTCTCGAGCTGCATACAGGTCCCTAAAGGAATGCTAGGGTGGGAGTCGGGTGCAGCAGAACAGAGATGCTGCGATGTTAAGCTACTATCCTGCTCTTTTGAAGTCTGAGAGGACATTGTGCTCCTTTTAATTCAATATAATTTAGCTTGATGAAAGCAGAGTTGCTTTTTATATGAGGTATTTTTACTACTTGCCTTCTTCTCTTTCAAAATGTAGTTGCCTACATATATTTTTCCTGTTCTAGTAAGGCTGGAGATGACAGCACATCAGAAGGGCTTTGGAATGATCAAATTTGAAGTTCTGCTCTTCTTGTTCACCCACACGTTCCCTTTTTGTTACACATTCAAAAAACTAAACATTCAAAAAGTTTTATGGGGCCAGAAGTAAGAATGGAAGGCAATAAATAATTTTTCTGCTTGGTCTGAAGCAACTCATTTGCCATTCAGCTTAAGTTGAAAAAAGGTGTTCTTGCCAAGCAGTATGTGAACACTGTTGTGTACATGTGCTTCCAGATTTCTCCCTTTTTGTTGTTCTATGCAAAGGTGTATAATTTGCTATCTTGCCACCTTTCTTGTCCCTTACAAACAGAATGTGCTGAATCATTTGTGAATTTATGTTCTCACCAAAAGTAGCTTAATGTCATAAGCTTCTGTGCAGGTAACATTAAAATTCCAGGATTCCTGTTGCAGAGGTGAAAATGTTTACATGTAATGCTAGCTACTTAAAATGTTTTGTAAACCTCAGTCTTAATAGCTGAATGGTAAACTATTTCAAACTTAAACTTCTCAAAACTTTTTTTGTAGAGGAGAAGTACAAAGTGGAAACAAAAGTCATTGTGGCAGACTTTGGAGCAAGAGAAGATATTTACAATGGAATCAAAGCGGGATTGGAAGGCTTGGAGATTGGTGTTTTAGGTTTGTATCTGATCTTTCTAAATCTTTCATTGTGGTGTCTTGTCTTGACATGCCTACTAACTTCTTCCCATATTGAAGTTTATTGAAGCTAATTCACAAAAGCTATTATTTGTCTGACTAAGGCTATGTTGCTGCATGCTTGAGATGTTTTCTAGCTTGCTGTTGATACACTACAGTGATGAGACGGTGCTTGCGTGTGTGCCTGCTTTCTAGGAATTTGTGATATTTATTGAATGTGTTCAGTGTGTTATTCTGTGGTTGTTAGAGGCCTTTGACTGCAGCTTGTGACTGCACACACCGTGATGTGAACACTTGGAGCTGTTAAGACTGGAGAAGGTCTCTCTCCGGGGAGACCTTGTTGTGCCCCTTCAGTAGTTAAAGGAGGTTTGTAAGAAAGATGGGGACACTTTTTAATAGGGCCTGTGTAATGGGACTGTTGCAAGGGAGAAATGGTTTTAAGCTAAAAGAGTGTAGGTTTAGATTAGGTATAAAGAAGAAAAGGTATTGAAACATTGGAGCAGGTTGCCCAGAGAGATGGAGGATGCCCCATCTCTGGGAGTGTTCGAGGCCAGGTTAAATGGGGCTCTGAGCAACCTGACCTGGCTGAAGATGTCATGGGGATTGGACTAAATGGCCTTTAAATGTCCCTTTCAACCCAAACTATTCAATAATTCTATGGTCTAATGCCGCCTTAGATCCTAAGCAAGCTTTACATACTTAGCTTAGGAGATACTCAATTTAGGAATAGAGCCCTGTGGGAGAACCGTGAACTTTTAATTATAGAACTGTTGAAATTCAGTCATTACAATAGAACATCAAGTAACTGTCTCCTGCTTCAAAAGTCTTAAGCCTTTTCTGGCCATGTCGTAAGCTGTGTTTCTTTTGCTGTTAGGAGTGCAATATGCCTGAGTACGGTTTGCTACATCACAGGAGTGTAGGTGGTGTGGGAGTCCTTGAAAAGACAAGGTGATCCCTCCAGTTACTTTGTCTAATGTAGAACTGAGGTGATTTCATGTAGGTATTTGATCACAAGCTAAGAAAGATTTCAACATTACAGCAGTTTACCTGAATCTTTTTTGAACAGTGGGGTAAAGACAATTGCTTATTGGTTTTCTGTTTTTTTTTTCCCTTGGAAACACATATGTCTGTGCATATCCTTGTATTTCTATAGTTAGTCAATATAGGGATGAGTTAAACACATGAAAAAAAAATCATATGGCTCAGACATCTACTAGTACCTGTCATCTGACAAAGCACTCCTCGCTACAAAACTCATTTTACTAACCTGAAGTGCAGTAATAGGAACTGCAACTGTGGGGTATTTTAGGTGTATTTCAAAACAAATTTGTTATATACATGATAATATGTATGAACTTTGTTGCTAATAGATGAATCTTGTTGTACAATGTTTGAAAATAATGCTCAAGAAAATAGTGTATATAAAAATGCAATTAAAAATAGCATTAAAGATAAACCCCAGAATGCTCCCTACTACTTCTGATAGACTTGAGTACCTACAACTTATGGCATCCAGTATTTAATTGCTATAAAAATTCAAAGCCATTGAAGTAACTTCAACTGCCAAGGATGTGTTTTGCGTAAAGAGTAGTTGTGACACAGCTGTGAATGCCTTCTTTCTTGTTTCTGAAGGAACAAGTTCCAAAGAAACTTTGAAGAGTAAAATTAATGTACATTCTAATCTGTCCTGTCAAAATCCACTCAGGGAGTGTAAGGCTTGCAAGCTGCCTGTCACGTAGCAATTGCTGCAGAATAGTAGATGGTTTAAATGTCTCAAAGCACCAGCAAACCTTCTACTGTGCAAGGCACATATCCACAGTGGAAGGGGTTTTATTATTTCTTAGGCTGTGATTAGGTTGTGGCGATTTACAAAATCATGAAAATCTGACTTTTTATAGCCTTGCACAAACTGGGCACTAAAGCAGTGTGTGAGTGTGTCAAATTTTGTGTAAGCTCATTACAGGAAAGCAAAACATGTTCCTTAAACAGAGCCTGCTTCTTGCTTTTATTTGTGTGTGCACCTTGGCTAAAAACATGGTAAAAATAGCAACTGAATGCTCTAGAGTTGTGTATTCTCTAGCTGAGTTTCTCTGCTTTTTTTTTTTCTTGCAGCCATTGTCAGTGCAGGTTTACAAAGGCCTCCCTTCTAACTAATCACTAGCAGTTTTATTATATCTTGTGCTCAAGATCATCAGATAAGGTGATACGTAGGTATTTTCTTTCCCCCCAGTTATAGCTGTATTGATAGAAACCATTTGCCAGTGTAATTTTTCCACACAGATGATGGCTGCTCCAGAAGGATATTGTTTTAATTTTTTATGGTAATTAATCTCATGCTTTAGTGCCTTGTATTTTAAATTCTGTAGTATTTGTTGCAATCCAGAACATTGGTTTTGTTGAGCTGTGTTTTTTCATGTTTGTGTGAGGGAAAACATGGATTTAAATGAGAACAGCCATAAGGGTTGACTTCTCAGGTTCCAGCATATTTTTTTCTTTCAGGTCTCATCTGGAACAGTAGGTATGAGAAGCACTGGTAGCTCAGCACAGTTGCCAGTGATCAATGCTGATTATTTTGTAACCTTATACTTGGAGACATAGGAGTCTCCACACGTATTGCTCAAGAACAAGCTTCTAATTATGGAGTTGCACAGAGTCTAACTAAAGTACTTACAGATTGAAATCCTTGTAAACTTCTTATTTGGAAGCTTCTTCTCACCCACGTAGGAAGGCTAAAAGAGTTTGCATAATGTTTTGCTGTGTGTTCAAAACAGCGTCTGTCAGTGACTTCGAACATGTGCTAGCTACAGCAATATGTTAAACAAGCAGAGGTGGGAAATCTTCCTTTTGCCATTCTTAAATAGCTCTGATTCTTGAAAGGAGTTTGTGCTGGACAGTATCTTTTTCTGCTGCTATCCATTTTTTTCTAGTTAAAATATGGTGGTGTGACCCAAACCATGGTTTTTTAATGGTCTGTCACAAACTTGCAGCAGAGATGATTGCAGAAAGTGAAAAGGTACATATCTGGGACCCAGTTTGCAGTAAGGGGTGTGAATTCCGTGTGACTGTCTCTGTGGCATGAATCATATAAGCATGCTAAATTTGGAGAGAATTACCAAGGTTTGTGCCATAACCCTGCCGCAGTTCATAGCCAAAATCCTTTCCAGAGAGATGGAACAAAAATAGTTTATTTTTGGATGAAAAGAAGAAAAAAAAATAGGTTCACTCTGGCAGTAGGCAGGATCTTCTTCCTTTTAAAAACTTTTCGCGCTTTCTAAATATAGCAAATGTCTGCTGGGAATTTGCCAACTTCCCGTTCCCCTCAATTCCTCACCTCTGTTTTTAAAGGTTATCTAAAAGTTAAAAATTTGAAACACACAGCATGACTAATGAACTTCCATAAATACACTGAGATCTGGACTAAAAGAGCTTGAGGGAATTCTGAATGAAGTTGGTGCACTTTGCCAGAATCTCTTCCTCCTGTTTCTTGCACATCCTGCATCCCTGTTGATATTTAAATTATCTTTGAGGCTGGGTCTTAAAACGATAGCTTTTGGGACAGATGGAGGGGCTATTTTATTTTATTTTTTGAAAAAGGCATCAGTGCCTTTTGACGACGTTTCTTGTCCCCGTGCAGACTCCTGCCTGGAGGTGCACAGTGCTGCTGAGCATACATAGCACTTTGGGATTCTCTGGGGTGTAAGACACTATATAAATGTAAAATGTTGCCACAGCAACCACATGTCACGCGATTCACTTGCGTAAGATGAACAACAGATACTTAGGAAGCGGAGATCCCTTTTGGTTGCTGCTTTTTGTCTCCACATCAGTGTGCTCTATGGAGTTCGAGGCTGCAGAGCAGCACTGTTTTCGAGCAGAATTAGAAGTTTTCTCCTGTCGGGGCTGGGATTTAGAGAATGGGTATTGGTTTCACGTCCGAGAATAAAACCGTGCCTTGTGAAAAGTACTGAAAAAATAAATAAATCTAGGGGGTTTAAGTAACTCGATGCAGGTGTGGGGGTGACGGGGCGAAGGGTTTCCCGCGGGGAATCTCCGTGGGGGAGGCCGGGCGGTGGCGCGGGGTCCCCGTTGGCGGCGGCTCCCGCGGGGCGCGGCGGCGCTCGGGGCGGGGGTGCGGGACGCGCCCGCCCGCCCGCGCTGGGCTCTGCCGCCACCTGCCGGCCGCGCCGCGCACTGCGCCCGCCGCTCCCCGCCCCGCCGCTCCCTCCGCGGGGAGTGCGGCTCGGCTCCTCTTTCGCTTGATGTATTTATTTATCGGAAAAAACGGTGTGAAACGGCTGCACCTGCTGTCCCGCCGGGCAGCTGCTCTCTGGCCCGACACCCCGCGGATACCCCCGGTGGTGGCAGAGGCAGAATCGTGCCCCCCCCCCACCCCCGCGCTGTGGGGCGTGGGTGCGAGGTGCTAAATACGGCAGCTTGTAAACAATGGGAGAATTAACGCTTCCACATTAAAATGGCCTGTCCGTGTGCTCCCGCATTCCACTGCGTGTGCGCGGGGATATTTATAGTTAAGGAAACTTGGCCAAAGCAGTTAGAATGTGTTAAACACAACATTTTAAGCATTTCATTGCTTGAAAATTGTCACTAAACAGGGAGCATCCAAGTGATCTGATTCATCCTTTTCTTTCAGTCAACAATGTGGGAATGTCCTATGCTTATCCTGAATATTTTATTGATATTCCAGAGCTGGAGAAGGTAAGTACTTTTGTGGTACCTTCTGGTGTGGTTAGCAAATATTACAGAAGTATGTAGGTTTGGTTAAGGAACCCACATAATGAGGTTTTCTGATTGCAGTTAAGTGTTCAAAAGCTTGAAGATTTTCGTAAGCAGCATAACACAATGCTGATTATGGCAGTCTCAGTTTTTGGTGGCATTCTTTACTTACTTTTCCTTGCTTCTTCTCCTCCTGTCCCTGGTCTCATCTGGCTGTTGTTTATGAGCTGCTTTAGCTTGTGCTGGGGGGTTTCTTATGTGACTGAAGGGGAGGAAGCAATTTCATGGATGAAAGCTGCATAGTCCACCACACTTACAAAGCTTAAATATGACCATTTTAGGCAGTTCAGAATGTAGCGACAATCTTGGTTGCACTGGATACATTGAAAACTCTGATTATGAACAATTTCACTGGTGCATGATTTTCTTTCTGAAACCACTGTAGCTCACTGAGTCCACTATGGTTTTGTGTTTTCTGCTTAAGTGTTGTTAAATTCATCTGGTGTTTGGTTCACCTTCAAATAAGCTTCATAATGTTTAGCAAAAAAAAAAAAAATCCCAGTTTTTAACCTGCTGAATAAACTTAGTCACAAAAATGGTGATGAGTAAAATACAGTAGTTAATTTTAAAGCATGTGTAAAATATAACTAATTATTAAAGTTTGTAAGTTCTGCAAATAGTGTTATAAAATAATTTTACTGTGATACACCTGTATTAATGCAAGTCCCTAATCAAAGATGAGACCTGACCAAGAGCCATTCACAGACTTTGCGTTGAAAGCCTGTCACTGTTCTTGATACTTAAGCACGTAGGCAAAGAGAAAAGGCAGATAATTTATCCCAGCACTTAAACCCAGAGGATGTATAAATACTGTTCAAATAACTTAAAATGAGTAAACCCCAAATCTTTGTGTTTTTGCAGACGATCGACAAAATGGTTAACATTAACATCATGTCTGTTTGTAAGGTAAGTTACCAACACCTCTTGATAACTCAAAACCAAGTAACAAGATTCAGTTGTCTGAGGGAATTACTTTGACCTGTTAGACTACAGGTTCACTTTTTGTCTTGGAGAAACCCAGGGGTTCTGATTGTCATATTGGACTGTTCTGATTTTTGTGTGAAATGTAATTTGTTGCAAAGATGCCTATTAGCTATTTGAAAGGGGCAAGGTAGGTACATAAAACAGTACTTAATGCTTCTTCACAGTTGTTCCTCTAGTCCTTCTTGTTAATGCTTCATTCTTCTCCCCCTGCATCTGTGTTTCTTGGGGTGGGCAGCCCGTATCTCTGCATGCCTAAGGTTTTTGTACACTGTAGCGAGAAGGCACTTGAATATTTTCTGCAAATATATGAGCAAGAAGGAAAACCAAACTCACAGAAGCATGCATTAACTTTACTTCAGAAGTTACCTTCACTTTTTGATATTTAAACTGAAGGTTTTATTGAGAAGAAATCAGCATGACTTGAGGCTAAAACATATGGCTGTTCTCTTGTTGATTAACATGACGTCCATTCAAAAATGGTTTTCATCCTGGTATATCAAAGCTTAAAAAGGACAGAGGGAATAGCTGCTTACACGTCACAGGGACTCTGTTAGTGAATTACCAGTGTGTGCTAATGAAACTCCTTGTGACTATTCAGTGCTAAACCTTCTTAGGCATAACAGTGTATCTCTATTAGTTGAGGGTTAACCTTTTACCTCAAAGCTAAAATATTAGAAGTTTCAAAGATGGCTCAAAAGATTTGACTTTTTTGCAACTCTTCTGATTAGGTCAAGTACTAAATTAATCTAGTAGAGTTCTTTTTGGAAGCCTAAACAATGGTTTTCATGTGAGGAGGCACAGCACTTCTTAAAACAATGCTTTGATAAGATTCTCACACTTTATTAAAACATAGACAAACAGTGAAAATGTAGCCATTGCATGACTGAATGGGAACTGATCATGTCAGCGTACTGCTGCAAGCTTCTACTTTTGTGTGTTTTATTTGACATCTCAGAACTACTTGTTGGAAAATTAGAAATGCTGTAACAATGAGACTTCAGAAACCTTTCACCTGGAAAATGACTGTGAGCCTGACAAGTAGGGATTTTCTAGTTCACCGAGAAGGACAACCCATGGTGTCGTCCTGTCCCCCTGCAAGATTTAATCAGCGAATTCAGTTATTAATGAGTTTCTTAAAGATAATTTCTCTTAAGGAAGTAATTTAAGTTAACAGAGCTGCATCAGGTGCACATATGAAGAAGTGTCATGTACAGACCTCTTCTGCTGAGGTGTGAGGTCTGTGGTGTGCCAGCAGAGGGAGTGCACTATTCAGTGATAAAAGAATTTGGGGTGTCAGTCTTCCTGAGAGCATTTTGTTAGAGTAGAAAAGTTACAGATGAACTTCTTCAGTATGTATTTCTGAAGATGGGAGGGTAGAATAATAGTTTAACACAGCATACACCTAAAGTTCCAGAGATGCAGCTAGACTATGTTGTTTTCCTAAGTAAACTAATGTTTCAGTTGTAGTGTCAATGTTCATCAACAATTTAACAAAATTGTCATACAGCTTTTTGTAAAATTTGCATCCTCTCAACCTCTTCACTTTCTAAAATGGCTGGTTTTGCACATATAGAAACTTACTGAAGATCTGCTTGCTGTGTGTTAATAGTGTTTTTGCTTCTGTTTGAAAACTTTTTTCTTGACTGTGAACAACTCCTGCTACTGCATTTAATCAGAGTTTGAGCATAACATTCAAAGCTTGAAAATGTTTTCTCCTGCACGAGCGTATTGTGTAATTAAACAGTAGGCATGCCAGATGCTTAGTGTTTTGGGGAGAAGAGCACATTAGAGATGTGTGCCATCTGTAAGACACTTTTTCAGGAGAACCCATAGAAAAAGACAATCATGGTATAAAAAAAAAGTTTAGGAAAAGTCTGTATATCTTTTCACTTAGACTTTTAGGATGTAATCCTGTGAATACTTAGTTCTGTTTTTGAGATTGATACCATCTCTTATATATGTGTGTATGTATGTATGTATGCCTATATATATGTCTGTTTTTTAAAAACAATAGTAAGAACATTCTCTTTTCTTGTCCGACTGAAAGCATGAAGTTTGTGATGGAAGAGAGCACAAAGTTATTAGGCAAGAAGCTGAAGGTCTGCTGAAATGAGAATGTCCTGGAGAGGCAGAGCTACTACCCATTCAGGCTCTGCCCACAGTATCTCCAGATCTTGGTCAGAGGTGTCATATAACCTGTGCTATTATGTTCTAGAGTATTGGCATCCACTTCCTTGCGTTTTGGACCAAAGAAGAGCCTAAAAGATGATGACATCCCCTTGTCCTCTCAGTAACCTGCACCATGTGCCATCAGCAGCACATCTAGGACAGCACAACTGTTCTGGTGTGTGTGTCAAGTAACTCCAGTTCTGGCTGAGGACTTGAAGTGGGAAAGTCAGGATAATTACCACAGACTGATTCTGCAGAGATGTTGAAATCTGGTTTTTTGCCATAAGCATAGGTAGTTTTGAAGCATAATGCTCATCCCTTAACTTTTTGATCCTTCTTTTTCTTCATTAGTGAGCTCATTGGCTTTCCTAGGGGACATGCAGTGTGTAAGAAGGGGTACACTGAGAGAGAAGGCGACATCTTCACCTCACAGGACAAATTTTTAGCCTAGTTGGTCCTGCTGCTTTGTATTATTCCCAGCTACAAAGTATCTCATACTATGGAATTTTGGCAGGTGTTTTGAGAACTTTTTTCCTGTCAGACCTTTTAAACCCCGTGTCTTTCCCAAATCCTATTCCATGCTGCTGTGTTTGCTCCCATCACGTCCTTGGAGCACTCTTGGATTAGATCACCCATGAACCACGCAGTCATGCAATTTTGGGCTTCACTCAGTCTGGCAGGAAGTGTTGACTACTATGATGTGCCTTTAAAGCACTCTGTACATCACTGAAGATAAGCCATGTAAAATTGCTTAAAACATGTTGGAAATCTCATGTCTTTTAAAATACTGGTTAAAAAATTTGACAAAATATTACCCTGTCCCCCAGCCAAAGTAGATGCTTTTTAAGCAGTCTGGGCAATATCACATTTTTATGGTGATGTGCAGTGCAGGAGTTACTCTGGTCTTCGTATAATATACAAAAAAATAAGTGTTACAGGTCTTGATGCCATAAATAGAACCAAGATTTTTCATTTGTGGTATTTTCTCAGGAGAGCTTGAGACTTAATGTAGTCATATACAAGGATTGAATTGACAAATAAATGAAGAAGAAGGTGAGGTAGTATATGTAGTTTCATGCTTCTTGTCATAATCTCATCTCAAGCTTCTGAAGGGATTTAAATAGCAGAACTTTAATGATTGTTGGTAGCAGTTCAGGTAATGTGGGTTTGTATTATAACTTTTTGATATCTCGTTGCATTTCGAGACGCAAATATTAGTAGCATTGAGCAGGTCAAAATCCCTGGGTTTTGTCATTTATCAACAAGTGTTGAGAAATCAAAATTAGAGTTGCTCTGTATAGTTCTAATCATAGTTCCTTTGTATTAACGTCATCTTCTTGAGTCAATTCATTTTTGTATTTTACAGCCTTTAGTTTCACTTCAGGAAACAAACTTGATTTGTCTATTGGCTTAATGTCATGAAAGCCAAGGGTGCTCTAAGTGCTGTCCAGTGAAAATGTGGATATGTAATGAACACAGAGAATAGCTTCAAATGCTTTAGGGAGCCCTTGTTTCTCCTTTGAAAGCTCCAGGAGTTACTTGGTATGGAAGGAACTGCAAGTTTCTTACTTCTTTTGCAGCATCACAATATGCTAATTGTATTGGGAGTGAGGCATAAACTTATGTTCTCTTGAAAAATGAGAAGGACTAAATAGTTGAGGGAGTGCTGGCTTAGCGGTTGGTTAAGCAAAGAGCTGAATTGCTTTGTAGGCTATTATATTCTGGGGGGATGCAAATTTTAGGCTTGCAGGCCAGGCTTGGAAATTGGCATTTACAGATGAAGCAGGAGAGTAAATTATGTACGTGTACATCCCTTGTGTCTGTGGTAGTCTTCATGATGATGACTTTACTCATATTTTATAGTGAGTGTCAATACAAAAGGCTAATAGGCCTTACAACATCAAGGATTTTTGTTGTCATTTTTGCGATACTTTTAATTTTCTCAAGACTTCAAAATGCAAAAATACTTCATGTTGAACTGAGAGATCTGGTGTCATCTGCCCCTGTAATGGAGGAATACTGAGAGGTGAATTCCACCATGTTGTGAATCCCAGGCAGGACATGGGAATAACTACTACAAAGTCTGAAACTGTTGAGTTTAGGAAAGAAGGAAACAACAGAACCCACAACCAATATACAATTAAAAAGAGGAGCAGAAGTTAGTGTATTTGAGAAAGGGGAAATATTCTTAGGCAGACCTGTGTGTAGAAAGAAGAAAAGCCTGGGGAGCAGCAATCCTGAAAAGACAGTAGGAAATGACATCTCTCTGCAGTGTGCGTTCAGTTGGGCTAGTGCAGCCTAATACCACATCTGTAAAGGTACCTTACCAGAATTCAGGTGGTAGTTGCTTATCCCCGGCAAGAACCATATATGAATTTTTATATTTGCTGTGGAAAGGCTCACAGTAAGTGGAACATAATTCTGAGGACAGTGGCAATGCTGACTTGTAAGAAGAGATCACTCTGTGTGTGTGTGTGTGTGTGTATTCCAGTCTAGTCAAGAGATTTTTTTACATTTATATTCAAAGTCATAATCAAAGAGGGGGTTGATGATTTGGCTAAGTACATAATATAAGTTTAAAACAAGACAGGCACAGTTGCCAGTTCTTGGAAAAGGAGTAAGCGTCCTGTGAAGGTGGTCATGAGTATGGTTCAGATGGTCTGGAGGGAGAAATTCAAAGCTGTGGTTTCCCACCTTGCTGACTTTGAACCTGAGAGTGTGATACACAGAAAGGTGGATCAAGGGAAATGTAGCTGTGATAAATATTTTTAAGCAATAGTCAGAGGAGCACTGGGGATTTTTGTTCAAAGTACAAGTAACATTGAGAAATTCAGGAAATCCTAGAGTTCTGTGGCTTTCTGTAGATTTTGGGTTGACACAAATGTGTATTTCGCCTCTTGAAAAGAGCAAGTTCAGCCTTATTATTTGAGCAGTCTTTGTCCTGTGCAAAGGGCAAGAGGAGAAATACAGTTATTTTGAGAGCTTTAATTTTTAAACTTGACCCCAAAAGTTTGTGGCTCTAAATAGGGAAAACTTTCCGTTCTGAAACTGTTGCTCAGAGGACAGTCAGTCACTGAAAATGAATGGGGCTTGTTACTTTCATAGTTGCCTTTTTATGTCTGGTGCCCCTGACATGGCCACATGGGTTACTGTGTGAGCTGAGCTGATCTCAGGTTTACTTGCTAGTTTTTACAAATAGAAATAATTCTTGTTTGGCTTGGGGTACAAGCTGCATTAGGAAGTTACTGTTTCAAGAGAGACACAGTAAAAAACTTTGCAGATGCTGAGAATCGGCCTCACAATCAATTTAAGCACCAGTGCATGAGAACAGTTCGTTAGTTTTGCAGTGTACTGTCTGCAGGCAAGGGTGCCAATTAACTTTGTTAAACAGCTACTGCATTTGTGAACTTGTGTGAATCCTCTGCCCAGACACTCTTGAGTTGTCTCATGGTAGTAGCAATGATGTTTTTGTACATGAGTGGGTGCACCACAGGGGATTCCTGATCTTTAAAAAGTTATGTTGCTCTGCCTTGTTAAAATTTCACCCCAGGTTTGTGAATGAGGGAAGCGTCTTAGCTGTATAACACTGTAGCAAATTCATCCAAATTTTCAAGCCTCACCCTTTGTTGCGTTTGTATAGCCCTAAGTTAGAGAAAGGGTATCGTTTTACCCTTTCAAAGTGGAAAGAATGGCTTGTAGTTGTAACATCATAGAATGTTTTGTCTCTAAATATACAACTGTGGTATTAGATTTCTGGCATTGTATAACAATTGTGGGACCCATAAGGTCTGAAGGATGACTTTGAATCTTTACCTCACCTTTTCCTGCTGTATTTTAGTAATCTAAGTAATATCACTCAAAAGGTAGTTAAAATTTTGCATATTGTTATTCTTTCCAAAGGCTCTACTTCTGAGCTGTTGCTTGGACCAGGTTGAGAAAAGACTAAAACACCATGATAACTAAGAATGGGAGATTTTCCTCTGAAGAAAAATCAGTGGAAATCCATGGTTATAACTTCCAACTATATTTGTTAGTCCTCTAATATCAGCTTTTAATTGTAGTGCCTGCTTTAGAACATAAATTGAGCCATAAGTCTGTGCATTCTTGTATTTGCTAGTAGGAATCTGTGCTTTGTTAGGGTAAAAGTGGTGTTACTTTTTCTACAGCTAGGAAGTAGAGGACAGGTTTGGTGAGGAAGAGTGGACAGTGCAACCAGTGCTTGCCAGGAATGTAATAAATGCAGTTTCAGATAAAAGGACATCAATAAATGATAGCTGTCTATAAGAGATTATTGAACTGGTCTATAATCAATCGCTACCTTAAGTTAATCATTTGACCTGAGCATTCTGGAACTTGAGATCTGGATGCTTAGGTGTAAAAGAAGTTCACTTAAAAACAAAGCAGTGCTCCAAACTGAAGGAACTATACCCCAGACTCTATGGTAGCATTATGTGTGTATGTGAAATAATTGGAAAACACAAAAAAATAGAGTGCCACAACCACTCTTCATGGCTGTGTGCTAAACATAACTTTTAGCCAGATTCTGTAAAATATCAAAGATTAACAACTTCTGATGTTGAGTTGTCTGTCCTGAACAAACTTGTCAGATGCACATGTTCACTCTGCTCTAATCGAAAATTTCAGAGAGAAAAAATGCTTAGTTTTGGATGAGCTGGCAGTTTTTGTGTGGCCTAACTACTTGTCTGGAATTACTTGAGTCTTCAAAGTCTTGGGAAATTCATATTTTCTGCTGTAGCATTCATATTTCTGTGGAAAGTAGTATTCCTTCAGAAAAAAAGGTCATGTAAAGGAAACCTAACCACCTTCAGTAATCACCAACTGAAGGCACTCTTTTTCGGGTAGCTCCCAACCTCTCCTTTAGGCTTCCTGACACTTCCTTCTACCTGTGTGAAATTGCTTTCAAAGAAGCAAATACTACTGTAAAGTTCTCTGACATCCTACATGCAAATTCCTATAGGTTGACTTGCAAGGCTTTGCCATTTATGAAATAGACACCATTACAGAACCGACTATCTCTAAACAAGACCTAGCTAAAATTTGGATTTTTTTATCTGGGAGATACTTGTTCAGGTCTTAGATGTTTTGGTTTTGAACTGCCATTTTTCATAATGTTTGAGGTTACAGCTATTGAAGACGAGTGTTAACCAGTTTAGCTGTTTTGGATAAACATACAATGCAAGCAGGGGTGGACACCACTGACACCATTATTAGCAATACAACTACATTTCTGCTATTAACGGTTTTATTTGAATTAATGCTAAAAATATTTTACATATGTGTGCAGTGTATAAAGTTGCCAGACCTGGATATGGCTGCAGAATACCCTGCCAGCATTTTTCCAATCATGCACTTTGAGCGTGCAGTTGGCTGGGTCAGGTGAGTCTGACTCAGAGCGCTGCCTTCTGTTATCTTGCTCTTTAAAAATAACGCTATTTTTACATCAAGATACTGAATAGTCATAAATATTTTTTTTTCACACATCACAAGGTGTAAAAATACTGATAGAAATTTTTGCTTTATTTCACAGAATTTTGAAATTCTCTCAAAATAAGAATTTTAGTAAAACAAAAGGAAGTGATGTTGAGTATGAAATCCAGTTTTGCCATCAGCATTTTTCTGTGGAAGGGAAAAAAATTGATTGCCTGTCCAGCTGAACTTCAGAAACAAACCATTTAATACAGTTGGTAGTGAGAAACTTCTCGATTTCTCTCCAAATTGTGTACCTATTGCTGTACTTAAGCTGTTAGTGGCTTCATAGTTTTTTATTTTATGTAAGTCCACCAATTATTGTAGCATATTTTAGTAGCCAGCAGGTTCATGATAAACTGTTAGAGCTGCTTGGTGGGTTACAATTTGGATTTAGACCATGAATGCATTTGTGTGGATTTATGACAAAGTTTCAAACGTGGGGTCTCCTCTACACTACAGTGGGAAATTGTGTGCTGGTTTTCCAAATCATTTATGGGTTGCCTAAGGGAAGGCAATTCCAGTCCATGTCCATGTGCCAATCTGTGGAGATGATATGCGGCATTACACTGCCCTGAGAGGCAAGAAGCAGTATGCTGCTTTTTGCCAAGGGATCTGTGGAAGAGATCATAAAACTTGGATCAGATAAAAGCTCTTCCAGTCTTGAACTAGTCTTAAAATCAGCCTAAATCATTCTTTATCCTTTAAGATTAAAATAAATAGTTGTTTCTACATCTCTTTAGAAGCATTAGTGTATGAAAAAGCTCATGTATGCTTAAACTTAATACTAGAGGGTTTTTTGAAGCTGCATCAGATCTGTTTAGCTTGTTGATGCTTATCAGCTCTGAATACTTAGTTTGACTTCTGGGGCAGTGCTGACAGCTAAGTGTGTCAACAGCTGACTTCATGAAAGGAAGGCCTGTTCAACTCCTGCCTGTACAGTCCCTTATCAAAACTGTCATGCAGTGTGGCTGATGGCAGAATCTATTCTAAGGGAGAAATGCCAATAAAATGTGAAACACAGTCCTTCTCTAGCGTTTTCTTTGTGTGTCAGCTGCAATCAACTGAGATTGTTTTCTTTTGTGGGTTTTTTCCT
The DNA here is from genome assembly GCA_008694505.1 of Cyanoderma ruficeps. Taxonomy (NCBI): domain Eukaryota; kingdom Metazoa; phylum Chordata; class Aves; order Passeriformes; family Timaliidae; genus Cyanoderma; species Cyanoderma ruficeps. Next base: position 11,566,480 of record VZDJ01007753.1, read on the forward strand.
CCTTTATTCCTGAAAGGGTATGTTTTATAATTAAAAAATAAAACAAACAAACAATAAAACCTCAAACCCAGATATCTAAGGGCTAATGCAGTGGTGATAATAAAATGAGTAGGTTTGTACAATAAAATCTGTTTCTTTGTAATGAAAGTGCTTACAGGTGTTTTGTGAGCCTGTAAGTGCTGATTTCTTTTGTGTGCTCTTTTTTTCCCCCATACTATTCAAATATTCAATGTTTTATTTTAAGCTATCAGGGTAATTTGGGATCAGTGGGAGTATCATTACATTTTGGTGTGTGCTGGTTTTAGTGTTTTATTACCCACCTCCCGTGTTCTCAAAAACTTTGTTGGAACACCTTTTAGATGTCAAAAGTGGTAGCAGTTTATATTTCTTGTGTGATCTGTCTTTGGTGTCAGTGACAGTTTTTCATAGGGTTAGTTGGGGCAGGGCAGAACTTGGCACAAGCAGAATTTTGATACTATTTCAGGAAGGCAGAAGTTCTGGATTTAAACTGTATTTTAGGATGGTAGTAATTAGCAGTGGAAAAATTAACTATTTTACACTGATTAAAATTTTGTCCAAGTTTGGATCAATGCTTAATTTGTCTCCCTTGTCAAAGGTACTCTCTCTGCAACTGGGGGAATCTTGTTTTAGGATTACTGCTCTAGAGAATCCTTCAGTCAGCTTGTAGATGGTTTGCTCAGAGCCATAATAAAGGCAGGAGTTTCCTGAGCAGTGAGGAGGTTTGCCAGGTGACTTTTCTTTTGGGGGTGTAGTTTTTCAGTGTGAAAACATGTATGTAATCAGCAAAAAATATTTTGGACATCTTAAGTATTTTCTGTAGGTAATAATGTAGGAAACTTACGTTCACTAATTCTGTCAGTGCTCTTGCTGCTCCATAATTTTTTCTTGTCTTAAACTCAGCAGTTCAGTAAGCCTACCTAAAATGTATTGGATAATATTTTGCATCTTGGCATAGGTGGTAAATTTAGTCAGTCTTGAGGAAGACAGGTGTTTTTTGCAGGGAGAAAAAGATGGTACATGTACTGTAGTACTCCAGTGTTTTAATGTTCTTTAGAGGCCATGGATGCAGCAGAGTGGTGGAGACATTTGTTTTATTTACTCTTGTGCTACTAGCTGGATGGGTTCACCAGATTCAGTGCACACACTACTTGACAGAGCCAAGTTATCCAGGTAGAATAAAAATAAACTGCCTACGCAGAGTATGGTCTCTGCTTCCCCGAGCTGTGCTTGGGGTGGAGGGGGTGGCAGCTGCTTCTGGGAGGAAGGGAGGCTTCCCTCGGTCTCTGGCTGTCTGGTGTCTGCATTCTCAGCCATCACGAATGTTTTCCTTTTGCAGATGACACGATTGGTGCTGCCCGGCATGCTGGAAAGGTGAGTCACACTAACACTATCCAGACAAAGTCATCATTATTTATAGGGGAGAATCCTTTCTTGAAAAATTCATTACTGTGACTAATCAGCCTAGTCTCCATGTTTTAATGGCAGAGTAATGCTGGGTGAGTCACGCTGATGGTGCATGAATCATCAGACGGTGGAAGCCTTTTCCACTCGATTCCCTTTTTATTTTTCCTCTCCCTTCTCCACTGTTGTGGTGATTCCTTTTAGAACAGAATTAAAAAGCCTGTCTGACTCATCAGCACTAACTCAACAACCTGCTATTCTGAGGGGGTGGTTACAGTTCCTGGGAATAACCTTCTTAAGGCTATTTCTCTAAGTCATTGTAAGTAAAATGGATGTAAAGAATATGTTCTCATTATACAGTAGGAGGTATATTGAGGAAAGGCTGTGATCATTTGGAAAAGTAGAATTGGAGACCAGCTCTTTAGAATAACACACCAGTGTCGACAGAGAAGACACATATTGACTTCCCAGCTAGCTCCCAGGTGAAACCAAAAGGTTCATGATTTCCATTTAGTCCCTGCAGGCTGTTTTCCAGCTGATGTTGGCTCTGTTGGCTGTTTGCCATCTCTCTTGGGGTGCCAGCCCTGCTTTGCTGGGAGTTGCCCTGGATCAGGCTCGAGCCGTGTTCACAATGCTGGGGAAAACTGTAGAAGCATGCAAACAAATACAGCAGGAGGAGCCCATACATGGGAGAAACCTCCAAATCTAGCAAAGATGATGAAAAAAAAAAGTTTATTTTGTGTCATCCCACTGTCTGAGAGTCTTCATTGCAGACCAGAATTCAGTTATTCAAGTGTTGCACAGATACAGAGATGTTTCACTTTTAAAACAAAGCTTCTTCCTGGGCACAAACTGTCAGAGCTAGTGGTCAGTATGGGAGTCAGTGTCTAGCACATCAGGGTTGATGTTGAGCTAAGATTTTTACTTAGCCAATCAGGAGATATGAATAAGTTTATTTAATGTAAAAAGATTTGAATTAGAAATAAAGACCCAAGACTAAGCTCTGGGGCAGGAGTGTAATATTTTCCAATGAAGCTGGAGAAGAGGGTAGGGATTATAGTACAGGGGTGACATGTACTCAGGGCTTGTAGGTCAGAAGCTACTCCTTGTCCTTGTACTGTTATTGATAGATAAAGGGAGTTGTTTTTTGTGAACCCACTGTCCTCTGAAGGTGTCAACATGACCAAAAACCTTTATACTTTTGAGGGGATTTAATGTTGTTTCATTATTAGGTTTTGGAACTTAAAAACTCTTAATAGTTTCTTGCCTCAGTTTCTTCTTTGTTTAAAGAAATATTGTAGCTATCTATTTGGCAGAATTCTCTCTTCAGCTTCTCAGGACAGAGTGAGGTGTACTCTACTTACAGAATATCCTCTATAGGTTTTTGTGTTACACATACACTCGGGTAAGATGATTTGAATGAAAAGCTGCAAACTAGGATCCTGCTGACTTCTGGTTCTGACTGCCCTTGAGCACGCATTGTCTTTCCTCTTCTCTAATTGCCTGACTACCTCAGGGATTCTGGGTTTAAATGTTCAGGAAGCCTGGAAAGAAAAGGTTAATGGTGGTTAAAAAAAAAATTAAGTACACATCTTGAAATTTCTCTTGAATATAAGGAACCACTTTAAAAGACTGCTTTATTTGGATGACAGCCTTGGTTTCTGTCTCAGGGAAAAATATTTGAAAAAGCTTCCATTTTCTGTTTGATTTTTGTGAAGTTGGTTGGGTTTGCACAGAAGCAATGCCTGCAGCTGCCAACTCCTGCACAGTCATAGCTCACAAGCCATTAATACTGCTAGGAGTCTGTAACGAGAGGAAGGACATGGATGTCCAGCAAATCCAAGGGCATGAATGAATTGGAGCTGGACTCAGCTGTTCTTTAGGTCAACCATATATTTCTCACATGGGACCACAGGCTAGAAAAAGGGCTCCAGGCTCTAAGAATAAGGCTAGGCTAAGAATCTCATTGTCATTCCTCACTTGTTCAAGGAGGAGAGCATGTTGAGTAGATAGATGTGACACAGTGTGTTAGAGCATCTTGCAGCTTGCTCTAGTGTGTACTTTTGTGTATTTGAATGTTGGTTTTATGACAATATATTGCAAGGTAAATACAAAAATGGAGCATACTTTGCATGCTTTGCATCCAGGTCTGATAAGAGAAAACAAAGCTACATCTTGGTGTGGCTTTTACTTTTTATTTATGATAAACACGGCAGCATTAGATGAAGGCTGCTTCTGGTAATGGCGTTTAGATTCTCTGCTGTGACTTCTCTCCTGTGCTCTGAACACTTAAAGTGACAATTTATTATCTGAAGCTTCCTATTACACTTAAATGAGCAGTTCCTGTATAAATACACAGGCTACTGTCTGAGATGGGAAACTGATGGAACTGAAAATCAAGGCTTGATGTCTTTGGGAACAAAAAAAAAGCCACCACCACCAAAAATCAGTTGGCTGTTGCTAGACAAACACCAAACTATGGTATTTATTGCCAGGAAAGTAGCAAGTGCATAATTACATTACAGAGGAAGCTTGCTCTTTCCACTTGGCATGCAGCTGGAGCAGGCGCTGGTTGCCACAGCAACAGGGAGATGGCTAAATATAGCCTCCCTGGTGCTGGACCGCTTAAGGTAGAATGACCGGGAGGTGTGAGGGTGTGGGCCTGGCTCTCTTCATCTTAACCAACTTTTTTGTTTAGTTGTGTTTAGGGTTTTTTTTCTATTAGTGGCACAGTGGAATTAGATGGAGCCAAAATTTCTTTTTACCATCCTGATGCTTCAGTAATTCTTCAGATCCGTCCCTAAAAACATTTATTCTGCAATTCCTCTAAGAAGCAGAATTGTAATTGGAGTAATTGAAAGTGTTCCCCCTACTCACATGCTTCTCGATTTCATTTTATCTGGAGGTTTTAAGTTATGGGCTTTTAAGGCTAGGACTGTTTTCTTTAAAATGTAAAAATACAAACTACAAAACCCCCAGTGGCACTGCCAGCTTCAAAGAGCCCAATACGCAGAGCTTCTGCAAGGGGCTGCTATTAATGTTTTGTGTTTCCAAGAGGGTTTTCTTCACTGGGTCAAACCATTAATTCACTCCATCTAGGTGGTGGTCACGACTCCTGCTAGAAAGTTGCAGCGTAGCCAGACACTGCAAGACCTGTGCTGGCAGCCTGAATGTCAGCCTCTCTTCTAAAGCTTCAGTTTGTTTTAAAAACATGAGACTCGTGTTTATCCGTATCAATGCTTCTCCTTTGAATCCTGTTAAGCTTTTGTCCTCAGTTAAGTTTTGTGGCAAGGACTCCCTAGTCTGAATATGAGAAGAGCACTTTCTTTTATTGGATCTGAATTTTTGTCTTTCATTTAAATAAATGTCATCTTTCTTTTGTATTCTGAGAGGATAAATCAAGATCTTGATCTTTTTCATTTGTTAGTTTGTGTACTCTTATCGTGGTTGCTCTTGATAGTCTCTTAAATAACTAAATTGATGTATCGGGGTGGATTTTTTTCTTCTCTTCCCCTTTCTAAAACAATCAGTTTCTTAATATTTCTGTTCTGTATTTGGAGGGGTAAAGATGGTTTGTAGACTGTAGTACAAAATTTTGATGGTGGTGGAGGATCTGTCCCTGCCAGCATCCTTGTTGTTTGGCTGGTTTTGGTGACTGCTGCACAGAAGAGAACTCCTTGTTCAGGTATTTCATGGAGGGGACAGTTGATTTAGAGTCCTGCAAGGTTTGTGATTAATTCACAGTTTTTTCTTTAGTATGCATTGTTGGTTATTGATGCACTCTTAATATTGATTTTTCATCTGCCATTCTGTAGTCTGTTCACATAGTAGCCTGAGCTTTTTAAAAAGTTCCTTACAGTATTCTCCAATCTGATATTCTCTTAAAAAAAAGCATAAATACTCATTTCACTGCTAATCTCCATTTGAGCTCATGAATAAATATCACAGTCACCACCTGTCTTGATATGAAAAACTTCTAGCATCCACTGTTAACCTTTTGCTGTATGGAAAATTCCTGATTAATTTGTGATCTTCGGCCTTCCATGTTAAGTATTTTGATCCATTTTACTACTTTATTTCACCAACCAACCCTTGCAGGGAAGTCCTGAAAAATACAATGAACTTTGGCAAAGGTGCCTGAAATCCTGAATGACTGAAATTATTCTTTCCTGCCACATTTGCCATCTCATTTCTCGTGACTAATCAGTCACAGTTTAATTCACACTCATATCATGGCACAAGCCATGCTGGTTTGACTCTACTTTCATGATTTTCAAAGCATTTATATTGTTTTAATTTTTAACGGTGACTTAAATTACTGTTTGTTTTTAAGATGGTTACTTAAATGATTGTGGCAGCAGTGGTGTAGGGTGTACCTGCTTGAACAAATACAATGGAAACTTGTGTGGATCTGCAGGAATTGAGCTGAGTGAAGTCTGCCCGCATGAGTGTTCTCCCTGCACTGAGTGTGGCACACTTATGCTATGTTCAAGTAAACTGGCTTGAGTTTCCAACAGGGTAAGAAGGAGTAGAGATTTATCTTTCACTATGTTGGACTGTCTCACGGCACCTTCTAACAGAGTAATTGCACTAATTTGCATGCAGTTTTTAAAATTAATTCTTTTTTCTACCTAGCACTAAATATGTCTGGTTTTGTAGGTAGAACTAGTCTCAGAAATAGATATGGCTCAAATCAGTCTGTATTGGGACATCAGGAGCCTTCCTGTCATACCTGCATGTGCTTTAGAAAAGCTTGACAGAGCAGGTGGTTGCTAATTTTGGGTGTCTTTACCAAAATACTATTGATGGATACCTTCAGTGTTACTGTAATACAGCTGTAAGACAACTTTCATTTTGTGTTCATCCACTGAATGTCTTCCATATTTATTAAAACACTTCTATATTTGAGCAGTAGATTCAGATGCTTGCTATCTTGAAGATCCATTATGAAGTACTATTTAGAAGATGAAAGGAATTATCAAAGTGTAAATCATACAATGAAACTGTGTTGCTATTTCTGCGATCTTATCCCAAGATTTAGAAATACTTGTGTCAGCTTGACACAATGGTTTTGCATTGTTTAGCTCATTGTGTGTATATGTGTATGTGTATATAAATTTAAATACAGCTTTGATTCTCTTGCTGTATTGACCTTGGAGGTGTTCTTGATTTATACCAGCTGCTTGGGTACTTCTAACTGTGCATAAAGTGTATTTCAATTCAGAATTTGGTTGGGGATTTTAAACAGATCTTAATCTCAGCTGCAGTCTAAAGAGTTTTTTTAGCTTTGCTGTAATTTTTGGAAACATGAAAAAATGTTTCCTTTATTTCATTATAGTTTTGCTTCCTTTCAGATCAAAAGGGGTAATCCTGAATATTGCATCAGCTTCAGGGATGTATCCAACTCCACTGCTGACTCTTTACTCTGCAACCAAGGTAAGTGTTCTTTTCCACACTGAAATCAAGTGTCAAACATAAGGCAACACTTACAGGAATAAATGTGTTGGTGTCCATCTAGTGGTGCTTTCATGAACTAAAAGTACAGAGTTTCTGTCTCGAGTTTTTCCAATAGTGAAAGCTGGAAGGTTGAGAGAAAACTGAGTGCAAGGGTTTACTGACGTGGAAATGACTATTTTATGTATTTCCTCATGCATTCCATTTTTACATGGAAAAGGATAGTAGTGTACCAAGCAAGCTTAGTGTAAAGTTGAGAAAGGACATTGACTAAGTTTAACACTTTCTTGTTTTGGTTTTGAAACTTCTTTCCCCTAGATTCTGTGATGAATCTATGATCTATATTTCATCTTGAGTTCATCTGCTCTGGTTTCTCTTTGTGTCACTGGGACAGTTTCATCTTTTTGCAGCTGGTCTTACGTTTTTTTTCCCCAACGATACTTTCAGGGGATTCCTAAAATGTTGTCCTAAAATATCGCAACTGAACGCCATAAAGACAGAATGTGGGTACCCAGCATGGAACTGAGGTATATGTGATAAAACAGAATGCAAGAGACATTTACACTGGTATTAAAGCAGTATGGCACTACAGATTTTTCAGGCATACCTGGTAATTACCTTGAATATTTCAAGCATCTCAGAGTCTAAGCAGAACCTTGACAGGATGAAGAAACCTTCAGTAGTGTCATTCATGTCAGAACAGACTGACATTTCCTCTAGACTCAGTAACATCTTCATATTCCCAGAAGGGAGTTGATGTACACTATTTTATTCATGCTAAAGGAGGAGATATTTAAGTTTAGAAGCCTGAAGTAGCTTTAGCTGATAAAATTTTCCCTTGAAATGAAATAGCTATTTCCTGAGAGGACAGTCCTTTGTTTTAATACAAATGGTCACTTTTGTTGTGGCAGTGCTTTCAGCTTTATGGAATCAATTGAGCTTCTGATTTTAGTGACAATATACCTCACACTGCTTTGGTTAGTCTTTTTCATAATGGGAATCTGAAATATTTCTTCCGCTCCCCTTAGAAAACTAAGTTACAGGTCAAATAGTCTGCCTATTCTCAGCACTGCCCATCTTCTCCTACAGCAAGATTAGTAAGCATGAAAGTGACTCCCCTAATGTAGCTATAGAAAGACTGTATCTGCAGTTTCTAGGTTTTTTTTTTCTCCCTTCATCCATTTAAAGGGGATTTAAAGCATAATACCCTTCAGGTGTAAGTCAATGACTTCAACTAATTATCAGGAATAAATGCAGTCCAACTCTTTAACCTTCCTGTGGAGAATTCCCTAGTTTATACTGAAATGAGACTCTTTAAAGGAATCATAGTGCTGTATTTTGACAGGTTTACCTATCTGTGTTAATGCTAATGAGAAGTGAAATATGATTATATCATTTCCCACCTCACCCCCATGCCTTTACTGCTTGGATTTGTTATTAGATATTTAGATATACAAGGAGAAGAAATTTTCTAACATGAAATGCTTATCTGCTTATTCAGGGAATGTTTACTTAGCATTCTTAAGACTTTCAGGTTCAAGGTTGTTGGGGAACTTGAGCTTGTGGAGGTAGAAAACCCAACTTGTCTTGAAATAAATTTTTCAAGGAAAACAACTCCAAAGCTTATTTGTATACTGGAAGTTGCTTTTTCTTCTCATATAAAATGAACATTTTCTTTATAGCAAGCTCTTTGCAACCAGTAGAGAAGACAGTCTTTTATACTTCGTCTCCATATCTGGAGTAGTAACTAACATCAGGACTTCTGTTGTGGAGGAATAGTTAGAAATTTGAATGATCAAATCACCTTCATTAACATAATATAGTTATTTTTAATGGATTATCAGTATACTCTGTGGACCTGCCTGCTGTGTTCAGAAACTGCACCAAACTATTTGTCATGTTCATGTAGGTACCTTACTGTTGTAATAGGATGGTCAGAGGATTCACTTGAATAGTTGCTGCTAGACCAGGCTTTCAGTCATGTTCATGTTGAGTACTGAGTTTTGTTACGAACTTACACTCAGGGGAGGGGGAGAGGGAGAAAGAAAGAGCAGATGAACAGCAGATAAGCTTTTTATGGTTTAAGGAGCCTCCTGCCAGCTTATACATGCAACTTGAAGAAGAGTGAAAGGACCTACCTGCTACACAGCAAAATCCAGTTTTATTTCAGTCTTCCAAGTATGCTCAGAAGAGTGTCTATAGAAATAGTCCAGTAGTGTCGAGTGTTTCTGTTGCTTCTTGTATAGGCTGGGATGGAATGCAGTGGGATGGCCTTGGTAGGAAAAACACTGGCCAGTGCCAACTTTAAGTGCTGGTTTCAGTTGGGGTTTTTGTTAAAACACTGGGGTCATGGTGACCAAAGGAAGACTGTAAAGGATGTGCAGTACTAGAGCTTTGCTGCTTGGTTTTAATCTGGTGTGAAGCCACTTCTTCTTAAATACTTGAGGAAATTTACTTTATTTATTTTAGCATCAAGCACGGGGGGGGTGGTTTAGTTCATTGACTTGAAGGTACTCTATTCATCTTACTTGGTTGTATCGCTTCCCGAAACAAGAAACCACAGCAGAACTTGATATTTTGTATCACTAGACAGCAGGATAAGGTGGAAAGGTGGTTTAGAGGAATTTGGGAAGTGGGAATCTGTGCTGGGGTGAACTGCTGAGTAACCTTTGATTCTTAGGACTATATTTCCTGGCAGGGTTAAGGAGGCAGCTGTATTAGCTTTGAGAGCATCTGGAAGGCAGGTGCTAACATCCATCTTTTAAGCCCTTTAACGTCTTTCTTTGAACTTTCAGTCTTGCAATTTCTAAAACTTCCAGAAGTTTGGAAGAGAATCTGTGGAGGTGGACTTGAGGATTAGGAAAAGTGTCACCATAGGGTGGCATTTTTTAGAAGTGTAAAGACAGAAGACTAAGTGTTTAAACACTATGTTCTAAAAGCCATGCACAAGAGGAACCCAATTAAATCAATCTTAAAATTATCTAAGAAGATGACATAAGTAGTGAACAATGTGAACATGAAGTTGTCTTTTCCTCTTTTAACTAGGCTTTAGTTAACAAATGTAGTTCTTTTTTCTTCTAAATTAAAAGGGGGTTTATTTGTTTAGATTGAGGCTTGCTTCTGTAAAAATACTTCATAAGAATAAAGTTTCTATTTGAATGGCATTGCTCTTTTTTGCAAAATTTCATTGAAAACTTAGGGTTTTCACTTCAAAAACACAAATTCCAAATAGTAATTCAAATATTCTTACACAAAACTGTTAAACCAGGGTTTCCATTGTAACATGTAGCGTGCTGCATGTTTCCCTTCTTCTCTCTCCAGGCTTTTGTGGATTACTTCTCCCGAGGCCTCCATGAAGAATACAAGAGCAAGGGCATCTTTGTGCAGGTGAGTAGTTTGTTTCATGTAAGTGTGGTTACCACAGCAACATTGGTGTCTTGGCAACAAAAAGGAATCAGCATATTCTCTTATTCATTCACAGATTAAGGATAAAGATTTCCTTTGATCCCATTAGCAGCTTTCTTAAATTACTCTGAAACCATGGGTCTTGAAGCAACAAAAGACATGGTTTGGTTTTGTGTGATTTTTTTTTTTTTTAGCTGATGGTGCTAATTGAACCTTTTTGGATAAAGTATTCCATAAAACTGTGCACAATGCTGTAAAATACATCTTTATGAAGCTGCATCTACTGGAATACACTTGTGGAATGCATTTGTACAGGCATTCCATGGGTAACAGCTCGAATGACTGGAATAGTGGAATCCCTGCAGTGTCAGTGTATCAACTGCTAATCTAAGCATAGTTGAAGAATGAACAAAAGCATCAAAGATGCTTCATGTGTAACTGGCTGATTTAATTTTCTGTATTGCTAAGGAGTCTTGCTTCATGCCCCTCCTTACCTCCTCCCCATTCGTTTACCTTCCTTGATTTTAATTGTTTTTGGTGTGGCACAAAAGCAACCAAGCCAGTTTCTCAGAGCTTTGTGGGACTTGGCTTTAATATCACTTCTCACAAACTCTTAGTGTTTGCTTCCAAAGCTAGAATTTCCAGCTTTTGTCACAAAAAGTGAACCTTTCATGGCTGATTAAACCTCTCCAGAGCAAGAATCAGTTTAATAAAGGTTGTATGAGGTCTTACCTGTACTGTAAAGTCAATGGTATCTCTTTTTGGAGTTCAGTTAGGGATCTTACAAACAGGGTTAGCTATGTCCATGCCTCTCATTCCTTTGTTCTGTGTGGTGGTTCTCAAAGCCATTTGAACTTCAAAGGCTTTATGAAAAGTAAGGCACAAAGTTGCCTGCTTTAAATGTGTAATCATCGTACAAAAGGGCACAGCTTATTACTGGCTAATACTATAGGGAAGTTGTTACCAGATTAAGGCTATGTTCCCCTTTTGATGTGCTAGATTATTTTTTCCTTTTAAATGTATTTAGCAAAACAAGAACTTCTCACCAGAAAATGTCCTGTCACATTTCCTGAGAATGGATTGCATTGAGAAAAATGACAGTTTTTGGGCAAGCTATTCCCATGCAGTCACCAACCCTTTAACGGGAACCTCCTGTAAACCTAGATTTAAACTTTATATTAAGTAGCTGAAGGGGTGCTGTATATTTTGGGATCTGTTGGCAGTGGAGAGGAAGCTAGCGAAGGTGGACCCTAAAAGCATTCCAACTGCTTGACTTTAGTTTTACACTGGTAACATTATAACTTGGAGTACTGCTCTGAAAGCTTCACTTCTCCCCTGGGTGCTTGATTCTATACCCTAGCACTCTGGGATGTACAGCTGAACCAATGTGCAGCAATGAAGGATGCATAAAAAGGTAGCATTCTGAACAGGTACAGGTTCAGCATACCAAGTCATTTTGTGTGCTCACAGTGAAGTGGATTTAGCTGGAGTAACTTTCAGTGTTTCATGTCTCCTTGTTACTTTCTCTTCTCACAGGGTTGGCTTTAGCTCCAAACTGTCCTGCAGTGGGTCAATGTTTACCACGTGGCAAGTTCCTTACAGCTTTCTCTTCACTTCTACCCTACTTGATTACTTCTACCTCCTCAGTGTCTTTCAAATTGTATTACCAGCAGATTTAGCTCCACTATCAGACAGCTGTTCTTCAATAATTTTCATCTACATGCAATGTGGCCCTCTCTGTCTGTGATTACAGTCTCAAAATGAGTCTCAAGGAACTGGTAGAGTATTGCCCTTTCCTACATCAATAATATCAAGTCTTCTGGCTGGACTTCCTTCCTGCTGAAGTCTGTCTACAAACTGAGCCACAGGCTCCTTCAACACACAGCTTCACTGACAATAAAGATAGTGTGAATTTTTCGGGGCCTGTGTTGTGGTACCACATCTAACCTCTGTTTTCTGGTGTTTTCTTAGGCAAAGCTGCTCGTAAGTTACTTCAGTGTTAGGGTGCTTAGGGACAGATGCTTGCAGGTGAAAAAAGTGTTAGGTCTTTGAGATGTGTTGTTTCTATGTGCAGCTTTCTCCTCCTCTCCAGATTTTGTCTAAATAGTACTCTTAGGAGTTTGAGAGGAGAATGAAGGAGGAGTAAGAACTCTGTTTATGACTATGGATTACCTGTTGAGACTGAAAAGGTGAATAATCCAAGTAACTCATGCTTGGCTAAAGGCATTAAGCACAGGATGACTGTACATAGTATAGGAATAACTAGCTTTTGGGTATAGAAAAGCTAGGAAAAGGGGTTTTGGTGTCTTACATTTTTAGGATTATAAACAAATGAAGAATTCAGTCTAACTTTCTGTATCTACAGTTATGTTTTCTTGTACAAAGCTTCACAGGTTGTGGTAAACTGTCTTTTTGTGACTGGTGTTGGCTTAGGATGCTGAATTCCTGACAGCACTGGTTTTTATCCCTTAAATGTAGATAGTGAATTGCCTTTGAGTTATGTGGGTCTGATTATCAATAGCTGTCACAGCTTCAATTTGTTATGCTAATTTTGTTGCAGTCCATGTCCTTGTCCTCTTGTTTCTGCCTAAGTCACTTTAAGCCACTAATGAATATTACACATACCTTCCTGTGAAGACTAGCTGACCTTTCTCCTTCAATCCCTAAGGAAGACTGCATCCCTCTTAGATTTTTTTAAGTACATCTCTATGACCTTCAGAAGCATTACATTTTAATTCCAGACTTGCCCTTCCAACTAGATCATCATCATTGAAACCAGTTGACTTTTGCCATGCAATACCTGCAGAGTACCACTGTGCGAAAAGCAGAAACAAAGTGCTGGTGGGATTTTACTGGTTTCTTCAAATCAGCCTCAAGTAGGTCTCTTGCTCAAGTGGATTACCATCTGTGGAATCTCAGTTTTGATAGTACTTTTGTTGCAGTGTAGCCATCTTTGGATTGAAAAATATATTCTTCTGCTGACAGGTCTCCTTAATTTTTCAGAAGCAGCACAGTAATAGCATAAGTTAAAACTTTGTGTGTGTTTACATGGGAAAAGAGGGAAAAGAGGAAGAAGATGGCAATGACTTTTCTCAAGATTTCAGAAAGATCTCTCCTTGAAAGATTTCTGCAGACTCTTATAAAATTTATGCTCTTTTAATATGTCTAGAAATATTGCTTAGTTCTTTGACCCTTTCTTTTACTCTCTTTTTAAACTTCAGTTAGTTATTAGTATTGTCCCTCTATACTTTGTTACTATGCATAGCAGAAGTATAGCAGTAGAAACTTGCACTGTTTTCTTTTATTGTATTCACTACATAAAATACCAGACCACAAAGTAATGAAAATGTTCATTTAAAACGATTACCAGAAACTTTTCTACCCTAACCTCCTGCTCTCCCAGCCATTGGATTGCCTAGCAATTAGCAGTGGGATTGCTGCTGGCACTAGGTTATGGACTAATTGTGGCTTTATCCAGCCAAATCTTGGAAATCTTCAGGGGCAGGGGTGCTGTGAGCTCTCTGGACAGTCTGTTTGAATTTTATATTGCTCTCGTAGTAAAAAGGCTTTCTCCCTAATGTCCATTCTCACAATCTACAGCCAAAATTTACAGTTGTCCCTCTTTCAATTGACAGTTGTGCCTGTCATTCGATCAGGCATTACCAAGAAGAGTTTGGCTCTTATCTTCGTAGCTATCACTGAAATAATTTTAGGTAAGATGTCACCACCAGCTTCCTTTTCACATCACTGGACAGCCCCAGCTCTGTCTCCAGGTATTCTTCACAAAAGCTGTCACCGAACTGATGTCATTACCTTCCTTACGCCAAAGCTTTGTAGCTTTGCCGTTTAGCTTTCTATACAGGTCACCTTTGGTTGATGTAACTCTTCTATTTCCCTTTTATCTTCCTCACTCTCCTTTTTCCCACATTGGAAAGGGAAGGAAACTTATTTGGCAACATTGGAGAGTTCAGGTCTTTTTACTTTTTTAAAAATAAGGTAAAAAAGGTGATAAAATTGTGTAAACAAGCTGTTCTGACTTTGGAGGACTTATGACTTGAATATTCAGGACTTGAGATTTGACTTCTTACATCTAAGTAATATTCAAGAACCCAATTTTGAATGTGAGCCAAGCTTAATAAGCATCAAAGCTATAAGAAGTAGCAAATGTTTTAAGTGAGCAAGACACATTGTACTGACATAAGCTACTTTTAAGGCATGTTTTGAAACTGTAGTGCAGGCTAAGCTTTCCCTGAATAAGGAGAGTTACTTGACTGGGTAGTGTGGGTTATATCTGTCTGAATGTAAAGTACTGAAAGGCTTTAAGCAGTGATTTTTTAAAAAAAATTGTTATGCCTGTTTTAGATATAGTCATGAATCTCTGAATTCCTTGTGGGATGGAAGAAGGGGAGAAAACTAAATACGTTCAGCAGGTCTCTTGATATCTATTAAAATAAGGTCCAGTTAGTACAAAGACGGTAAATCTGATTTATCTGAAATTACGTACCTGTCTTTTTGTTTTCTGGAGTGCATCTGGGAGTGCATCTGGAGAAAAATGTTGGAGTGGAATCCCATGTTTCTATGTGCCTTGAAGTCTGTGGACCAAATCCAGTAGTGCTACCATATGCTTGCTTTTTCAAGTATCCTCATGCACAATTGTTTGCCCCTTCATGCTATCCAGTGGTGTAGCTTGTTAATGCAGTTCACTTTTGAAGTCTGTTTTGAGCAGAGAAGGAGAATAAATCATATCTATTGCACTTTTCTTGGTGGGGGATGTTGCAGATATAATTTGGTGATGAATAAGCTTAAAATTTTAACTTCTTGAAACATCAAATTAGAGATTCAACTTTAAAATGTAATATGAAAAATAGATGCAGTTTGCATTTTGGAGCTGAAATGAGGTACCTATGCTGCTATAGTAGCAGAATGAGTAGTTTTCTTTTCCAAGCATTTGTAGCTTTTGATGATTTTAAAGGCAATGGTAGCTGCTTTCACTTCTGAAGTTTAGGTGTCCATGTTTTTCCTTCCCATTTGAAAGTGGACTCATGTAGTATATTATTGAAAGTCTTATTTATAGACATAAGGGCACAGTTTTCATGTTCTCAGGTGAAGGAATGAGCAGACATACCATTGTCTCCTGTAAGTAGTGACAAAATTTCTGTTGAAATGTGCACAGCTATGGCATGGATACACACTTAATGACAACTGAAGGGGTCCTTTCCCTGCTGTGCTGCTGAGAGCAACAGCAGATGTTTCTGAGGTCAGGCATGTATGGTCATTCTTTAAGAGACTAAGCAGGTCTCTTACCTTGGGGAAGCAGGTTTACAAACTGTAACTTGCCCAAATATATACTGGTTTTTGAGATGGTATTCTCATTTGGAGATGAATTAGTGTGGCAGAAGTTGACACACGCTTCTCAAGTACTTGCTGTAAAGGTCCAGCAGTGGGAGCACTTGCTAGATGGGCAGCAGTGGATGGATGTACTGAAGCACTGCTAGAGCCACTGACAGTGTCGTAGGAGGTGCTTGTCAAAGTGGTGATAAAGTTCCAGCCTCTACAGGCGTGTTGAGATATGGTATGTTTAATATCTGTTCAAGGGTTGTAGACCAGGGCCTTTTTGATTACTTTGACAAGTTGAAAGCATTGCCAAAACCGTGACCATGAGGGAAAAAAGCATTGCTTCCTAGTGTACAAGTAAACGTGCATTTCCTTTTCCTTCTCCAGCAGAATGAGACTGGGACAGGTGGAATGAGATTCTGGATCCTTCAGGTCTAACGTGCCCTACCATGCCTTTGTGCTATCAGCATCCTTCCATCAACATATACCTATGCTGCTTCCTCTTGCTTCTCCACTGCAGACAGTTCGGAGACCCAGCATCACTTTTCTGTTTTGCTTCCAAACATTGCTATAAAAGCTCATTAACAGTGCCCTGTTTCTTGATTCTGCCTTCTGTCCATCCACTCTGGTACTGATAATCTCCTCCGTCCTCTGAGCCCTGCTGTGGAGTTCCAAGCTCCCGTGTTTTGAGTCTCTGGATGTTCTTTTTTCCTTCTTCCCCCTGCCTTCATACAGATGCCAAACTGAGGAGCTTTTACTGTAAAATTCCTGTCTTGGGTTCTTCACCTCCTTCCCAAGCAAACATTGGGGGTTTACTACAGAGAAACAACAGTACAGCATTTTCTATTAAAAAACTGGAATAAAGTCTTGTACTTACAGGGCAAATTGTAAGAATGGCTTTTCAACCCTATGCCTGCAAGAGGGTTTTTTCTAGGGCTCCAGCTGGTGATGTTAAGTGTCAGGAGACAACTGAACTATGCCCAAATATGACCCATGGGTTATCCAATTAAAATTTTTTTGATCTTATGTTGGGATCCCGTTGTGTGTGTAAGGCTGGCTTAAGCTAGAATTCAGTGTACAGATTATCTGATTTTCCAGTTACTTTGGATTTTTGATGGATCTGTAAGTGAATCTTGAAAGCATTCCCTGTTTAACATGAATTTTCCTGTGTGCAGAGTGTTCTACCATATTATGTGGCAACAAAAATGTCCAAAATCCGCAAGCCAACTCTGGATAAGCCCAGTCCTGAAACGTATGTCAGAGCTGCCTTGGGCACGGTGGGCCTGCAGTCCCGGACCAATGGGTACCTACCTCATGCACTCATGGTAAGTCACCTTGGAAAATATAAGGATCTGAAATGTCCTTTGTCATTATTATGGGAAAAAGTGTAGTTAGTACAGGTTTTAAAATGCTGAGCCCTCACTCCTTCACCTTTTTTAAATTGGATTTGTTTTTCTTTGTTTTTTAGGGATGGATCATCTCTATTCTACCTACATCTACTGCCCTTAACTTAATAATGAAAACAAACAAACAAATGCGGGCTCGTTATTTTAAAAAAATGAAGGAGAAGTAAGTGAGAAGCAACTTGATCTTGGGAACCTGGGACTCCTGCAGGTTCCATAACATGCTGCAACATCGAGTAGACCTAATGTTATAAACATCTCCAATTGTAGGTGTGCTTTCTAACAAGAGGACAGTCTTGTTTTGAGGATACAGATGAAACAGGACTGTTGACTTCTAATATTGATTGAAAAATAGGCTTTATTTGTTTATAGATATTATGATGGAGAGAAGTGCTTTGAACTAAAATTGCATTGTGCTTTATGAAATACTTTCATGGACTTGATCAGACATCATGCTGTTGAGGAACATCTTGGTTATATAGTGTCCATTATATCTATTATTGTGCTCATGGGTGAAGGGCAGGAAAAAAGTAGCTCTCATATATTCCCGGGCAGGTGGGCAGGAGAGGAAAGGGACCATAATTACTTTAAAAGGTAACCTAGCACTATTTGCAGAGTACTGACCTCTTGAATCTCAGGCTTTGGATATTTGCAAGGATTCTGCACTATCAGCCAGCTCAAGAGTGCTCCCCTGCTTACATGGTCCAGTGTGATTTTTTGGTTATGAACTTGAGAGAAATGGGCCAAAACCCAAAATAAGTGTAATAGCTCATCTATAAATATATACATAAAGTAACATTGCGGAAAGCATTTAAAATGTTGGGTCTTGAATATGGATTCTAACTTTTCAGTAATATGTAATCTTCATGATTTGTAATAACATTTTTAAAAGTTCAGTGCCTGCTCTTTGTAATAGGTGGTGATAACACAATGTAGATAAATGTCACAAGTTACATGTTACGTGCTGGTTGCTATGTAACAGATTATGGGTACTTTAAATGCAGAGCTTGAAATTAGTTACTCTCCTTGTTAGCAATGGCAGTTAAATTCTTTCTGAAGTTACGTATCAGTCTGTCTTTCTGCTGAGGTCCTTTGAAATGTGACTTCTGAATATTTAGGTGGCTTTAAAAATGAGAACCAGGAAATGTCTTAACGAGTAGAACAGTTTTAATTTAATTGCATTAAAATCAACTGATTTGTTTCATGCTGCTGTTCCAAGTGGAATGCTCTGATGAGGCTCAAGTTACCTAACTCCTGGACACAGAGGTCAGAGTACATGAGAAATCTGCACTGCTATTGTCTGTATTTACTTACTCTTTATTAAAGATTTTGGTCTCTAACATTCCTTTTTATAAACATAAAATGTATAAAACTTGCAAGGCAAATGAAATTACAACCAGCTACCACTGTTTTCTATGGTGACTTCATATGGTTGAAGAGGGGAGGGGTTTTTTCTGTCCTTCAAAGAATAATTTCAAGCTCTGATTTTAAAGTAAGATGTGCTGCACTGAGACATGATTTGGGGCTAACATTTCTGTACATTGAAAATACCTGAATACCGATGCAATGGTGCTGATCAAATCTGAGATGCAGATCCTATCCCATAGTTTTCTTAATTTTTTGGAACAGGGATGGTGAAGTTGGTGGTATTAGTTCTCTAAGAGCACGTGATTTGGTTTGTTCTGGATCTGATGTGAAAGCATTGGACTAAAAAATCTGTATGTTTTTGACTTTGTAAAACAAATAAAATGGAAATTACTCTTGAGTCTTTAATGTATTATATTTTCCTCGTAAAATGTTTGCAGGTACATTCAAGTGTCTGATTGTCCTTTATTGTGAGTAATAATAGTGAAAATTACTGTACTTTTACATGCCAAAAACAATGCTTATTTTAATCTGTTTTCCTGGCTATCATCTACCCCATATTTGGGGTGCTTTGAGCACAGCATCTCTGGCCAGTTGAGGTAGGTGACTCTCCTGCTTTGCTCTGTTCTGCTCTGCTCTGCACTGGTGTGGCCTCACCTTGAATATTTTGTGTGCAGTTTTAAGTGCCACAATATAAGAAAGATAAAAAACTGTTGAACAATGTCCAGAGAACGACTATCAAGATGGTGAAGGGCCTGGAGAAGAAGCCTTATGAAGAGCAGTTGAGGTGACTTGGGAGGAGACTGACGGGAGACCTCATCGTGCTTCTACAGCAAGGAGAAGTGGAGTGACACCACAGTGTCACTGGGGTGACCAGTGGCAGGAACCAAGGGACCAGCATGAAGCTGAGTCAGGGGAAGTTTGGGTTGGATATTGGGAAAAAGTTCTTCACCTGGAGGATGTTTGGGCACTGGAACAGGCTCCCCAGGGAGGTAAACATGGCACCAAGCCTGACAGAGTTCAGGAAGTGTTCGGCCAACCTTCTCAAAAAGCACATGGTATGATTTTTGGGGCTGTCCTGTGCAAGGCCAGGAGTTGAACTTTGGATGATCTTTGTGGATCCCTTCCAACTCAGGATATTTATTTTATGATTTTACAGTGCTGATACTTTAAAATCATCAGAACACAAATTTTATTAGAACTGTTAAGCCATTAATAATTAATTATTTCCAAATAACAATTTTCTAACTATTGAAGGTATTCAGAAAGGTATGGCAGAGGGAATAGCATGCACATCCAACTGGCACAGAGGGAGGGGTGCCCAGGCAAGGAGGTTCTCAGAGCCCCTGGTCCCCCTTCATGTGGTGGCAGGCTGCAGGTTGGGTTCCCACTTTCATGCCCTCTGAGGTCTTCTGCTTTCCAAGCTGCAGCAGGGAATCACTAACCTAATTGTTTACCTGAATTTTACTTATACTTTAACGTAAATTACCTCGACTTTGATTTTGAATGTCTGTTCACCTCGGTGACGGAGCTAATGTCTGTTTAATAGCTGTCCACGTCCTTGGGACAACCGTGGGCACCTGTCAGAAAATAGGGAGTTTCTGGTGCCGTCAGTCCCGTCCTTTGCTGGTTCCGACAATGTTTTTGTTACCGGCACCGTGTAAGACCTGGCGTGCATTCCTTGTTGGAATGGGGCTAGCGGTGTGGGAGGCGGGCTGGGCGCCGCTGGCTGCTCGGGCACGGGGCCCCTTTAACTGAGGCTCAGCCCCTGCAGGGCCGGGCGGGCGGAGGTGCGGGCGGGGCTCGGGGCCTGGGCAGGGCCTGGCCGGGCATGGCGGAGAGGCGGCGGCAGGCCCGGGTGCAGGGCGGCTGGGCCGGGGCCCCGGCGGGGCGGCCCGCAGGTAAGGAGCGCTCACAGCCGCCTTTCCCTTCTTTCCCGACGGCCGGGAATTCTCCACTGCCGTCCTGGGCGCACGGGGCCAGCACCAGGCTGCGGGACCGGTCTCCGGTTGCGCTTTCCGACAGCCCGGCGCGGCACCGGGGGCTGGTCCCGTTTCCCCCGTTCCCGTCGGTACCTGAGCTGTGGGTGTTCGAACCCAGTTTTTAAGTAAGATGTAAGATTTGCGGGTGCGGTGATTTTGGATGCAGAACGCAGGGTATGGATGTGTTGCTAACGCGCACATTGAGGGGAGCGCGTCGCTCGCGTCTTTGGGCAGCTCGAATGACACGAATAGTGTTTGGTGGAGCTGACTTCTGTAAGAACAGTCACTTCTTATTCATAAAACCCATTATGTGCCTTCGTTTAGCTTTTCATGGTGAAAACATTGTCAAATAAAGAGATGCAGCCGAAAGGGATGGAGTTTACATCACGGGTTTTTTAGCAAACATTGAAACCGAAGAGTGCAGTGGCAGAGGAGCACTTTGAAGGCTTCCAGTCTTGCAGGAGGGGCTGGTTTGTTTTTGTGAACGTGCTCAAAACATGTTCCACTCACCTGATTACAGTTTCCATAAAGCTCCCGTGTGTCCGCAGACTGAGCATCCTAGGCAAGCTGGGTTTTTTTAAATATGAAAGAAGATATCCAACTGTTTTGACTTGTGCACATGGCCTCAAAATTTTCTGTCATGGGTGTATTTCATTGCTCCTATTCTTAAGGGGATTTAAAAAAATATTTTCCCCATTGTTGTTGTAGAATTAAAAAGTTTTAGATGTCATCCTTTCTGATAGAAAGTATATTTTCAGTTTTGTTTGTCCATGAATGACAAAAATATATATATATATATAAATTTCAATTCCTGTGCAATTTTAACTCTTAGGTTTGGCAATTTCCTGAAGTCTCTGCCAAGCATAGGAGAATAGTCTAAGGAATGATTCCATAAGTTTTTTCTAGCTATATTTTTTAGTATAGTGATATTCAATTCATGTGATCTTTTTTTCTTTCTGTCTTTGTTTTAGCACGTAAGGCACCTGTGGCCAGCAGCCTTGCCCTTAGAGGTGCCAGTCCAGCATGGAGACAGAAAGATCAGCCTCACACTCAAAAACAATTTGTCTTTGAAAAGCCATCAGAGGTAAAAGTTACAGGGTAACTAGCAGAATCTCATCTGTTATTAAATTTCAAATGATAGGTAAAAAATATTTGAGAATATAGTCCCATCGTTTAAAATCTGAGCTGAACTTTGAGCTTTTACTAAGCAGAGTTGGTAATTGTTTTGTGTATATGGCAAACAGAAAGTTACAGTCCCTCTGTTTAGCCTGTTCATAACTTACTCTATTTTTTCGAGACCCAAAAGAATCTGTTCTACTGAATATTCAGTGTGCAATGTCCTAAGCATGGTTTGAACTCTTGTTTTCTTCAGGTGGAGTATCTGTCTTAAGTTGTTACAGGGGAAGAGATTTGTTTTATAGACTTTATGTCCCATCAGCTGATGAAGGATATTGCGCTCTATGCGGAGTGAAGGCACTTCCTTGCTTGGGGAAAAAATAATCATGAGCACTTCTTTCTAAGCTAGGCTTATTTGAAAGGCTGTTATCTTGGCTTGGAAGCATTGAAGATGGCCTGGGAAGATTCTCTTTCCCCCGTGGCACAGACCTGCTATCTATATAGTACTATATTTTGATCCTCTTGTTGGCTCAATGCAGTAACTCCTTGGAAATCAGAACTCCACTGAGCTCAGAGAAGAGAAGCATAAATCCCTGAGACAACCAGGATGATACCCAAGGCTGGATTAAACTACTCTGTCTTTTAACAAAATACATCTGTCTTAGCTGTGCAGACAGCTTTACAGTGTAAGCTGCTGCTGTGTCTGATCTTTCGTGTTTTGGTCATTTGAGGCCTGCAGTTTATTTGTGCTTCTTAGGGTTGCTCTGAATTTTTCTTTACATAAGAATATTTTTATAAATGTAAAGATAACAATTTTCTTGATTGCAGTTAATAAATACCAAGTATTGTGATAACCCAAATAATTTAGAAATTAGTGTCCTTTAGGGGGCAGTTGATGGCTAAAAACCAGCCTGCAGTGGAAGCTGCATTTGAGAGTTTCTGGACTCTGGGAGGAGGGAGTGGCTGAGCTGTTACTACTTCCCTCTTGTCCTGAGGTGTGTTTTTCTCACTGGCTCATCAGTGTGTGGCCACACAGAGTCACTAGAGATGACTGTGAGTTCTGTTTGACTGGACAGGGCCAGATACGTTAATATTTACTGTGTACTGTCTTGTTCCTTTCAGGTGGAGCGCAGAGTTCCTGAGGCAGGTGTGATAGAGTGAGTACCCTGCTGACTTCTCTGTGAACTTTTTCTGTCATGTGGTTGGGAAGAGTAGAAATTGTAGACTTTTAACCCTTTTATCATGAGCTAAATGTATTATCAGGAGAGCCCAAGTCTGTTAACTGTTTTTTATGCCTTTGGTATAGCTGGGAAGCCAGTAATCATGATCAGTTGTACATTTTTCTGGGACAGTCCCAGTGTAAACTATGCTGGAAACTGCTTAATCTGGAATATACCAGAAATATAGCTGGTATGACAGCTTCTTTCAGGACTCAGGGAAGTAGCTGATAATAAGTTTGATAGTGAAGCTGGGTATTTGTATGTCATTTACCCTTTGTGTTGAAATGGGGATCTTCACAGGAATAATTTTGGCATGAAGTGTGATAAAGTGCAGTGGTGTATGGTGGAGTTAAGAGATACAGAAAATTCAGCTTCAGTTTGGCTTTCTCAGTGTGCCTATAAATGCAAACATCTGAGTGCAGTCATGTATGGGTGACTCCTTTAGGTGCCCTGTGACATCCCTCTTCTATTTTTTGCTAAGAGCCCTAAAACTGTACTGAGCCTTTGGTGGAAGGAGGGACAGGAAGTACATGCAAACTCATTTGCCTCTGCAGGACGCCTTGCTGCCTTACTCTAACCTTTGTGTCCAGGACATTATTTCTTCACTCTTCTGACTTTCTTTTCTTTTTTAAAGAAAACTTTCCCTAGTCCAGGCCTACAGCAATTCTAGTCTGTGCTGCTCGGTCTAAGATAATTTCTTGTTTGTCTTTCTGATGGCTCTTTCCTTTCTGCATCCTCAGCAAGCCTGGTGTGTATGAGCTCAGCAAGGGACCAAGTGGTATTTCTAGGTAAGTGGATGAAATGTTATTTGCTTTTGCAGAGTGAGGTGGTGATAACTCAGCTTTCTGAAGTCCAGTCTCTGCAGAGGGTTTTTGAGTTCAGCAGCTGCACACTGCACTTGCTGTGCATCATCTGTTTAGAGTACTTCTGGAAATACTTTTGAGTGACAGGTAGCAGGAACTGAGATGGTTCTGAGCAGCACTGAAGAGAAGAAAAACAAACCTCTTGACTTCTGGTGTGTACTGCATCTGGTGCTCTTTCCAGAATAAGGACAAGGGGCTGTGTCTACTTGTGTTATGATTCACAGTGAGTTGCTGCTGCAAATTTGGATCACTATTCCCAGGTGTGTGTGATGTCTGTGTTGTACAGTTAAGAGCGGTCCAAAACTCATAGCTGTAAATTGGAGTTGTTTGAAATAAATCTAATAAAAGCATTTAACTTTAGGAAATTGTGGTAACATCAGGATTGTCTCTTCTGCTTATATGCCATGCCTTAATTATTTCAGCTTCAGGTCACTTCAAAACAAAGCCTACTTGTTCTGTGATTCCTACTAACTAAAATACATTTTACTTTGCCGACTTAGCTGCAACATCAGTATTAATCCTCTTTTTTCGAATTTTTTTGATAGATTTTTATTAATAGCAGAAAAGTGCCAAGGACATAATAATTTTTTGTGCATTTATTTAATTTCTTCTGATTATTGCATTATTTTATTTTTAGGCCTTCATCTTAGTTTCTTCTAAAGATGTAAATACATTTTTAAAGCATTTTAAAAAGTAAAAGCTTTCACCAGCTGGGAAGATACAAGATACACAGTCAGCTGGGTTATCCTGCATTTTCTGGAGTTTGTTTTCATAATACACTGATGGAACATAGATATTTCTGGAAAGTTAATAATCAGATTTGCATCTCTTTTTTAACACCTTTATTATATACTCTTAGAGCGAGATCTTTGGGGCATGAAATACTTGTGAGAGTAAGCTGCTTTTAGCAGCATTCCTACTCTGCAGCCCACCACAGTGGTTTTAATTCTTGGATGACTGTTAGTCCAATCAAAATATTAGATGTACATTTGGAAATGAAAAAATAGGAGACATTAAATACTGTTCTTATTCTAAATACTTTCCTTTATGCTTTGAAAAAGAGACTAGGAATGGCGATATGGGTAAAGGGCTGTCAAATTCTAAATGTTGTGGAGATGGTGAATAAACGGCGATTGTTTACTTAATGGTTGTATTACCATAATCAGGTGTATCTGATTTATCAGATGTGAAGTTAATGACAAGCAGAAGGATGCCATTTTTTCACAGCATATGGCTGATTCTGGAATTTGTGCTATGTTGTTGTTTGTCATATGTTTTTATAAGTTTTGAAAAGAAATTGCATACCTTTGGTGAGGGTAAGACTACAGGAGCCCTTTTGTTCTTTCCTTCACACCTGTTTTTAGCTGTGGTCAGAAACAGGATACTGGGCTTTGATTTTTGTTATGATGCATAACAGCCATTTTTAACTCCTCTGGGAATCCTGGAAATGAAAATATTTTCCCAAAGCAGATATAGAAATATATATTCCTTCCATTTTTCTTTTCCATCCTTAGAATTCATTTGATTCCTGGCTTTATTGACTCAGAACAAGCAGACTGGATGTTTGAGCAACTCCTCCAAGACATACCCTGGGGTCAGCGAACTCACATCAGGCAGGGTAAGGAGTGTGTAGACGCCTTTTCAGGTCATGCACAGGTCAGTTCCATAACAGAATCTGTGTTTAGAATTGTTGTTTAGACTCTAATCGTTGTTTAGAATGGGTTTTCATTTTCAGTGTTACCACTTCTTCAAGTTTCTGTGTGGGTTTTCCGTGCGTATCTGAAGACGACTGCAGCTTACTTTTTATTCTCTAATACCATGTTGCTGTTGCCAAGTAAATGAGATTTTCCAAATTAAAATCGCCTGTCTTAAAAGATTTGGAATTTTATTGTCTCTTCTGTCATCTCCAGTTCTTTTTTTCACTCATTTCTTAAGATTGTCTGGTCACCATGATACAATATCCCAGCAATGGTGCAAAAACTGTTCTTGGAGGTTTCTTTCATGAGGTATAATTTTTGCCTCTTTTACTGAAAGTCAGCAGCATGCTGAAATTGCTGAAATTACATGCAGCTCCCAGCAGAGCATGTTCCTTTTCCTTTGGCTTTAGTTATTAGTTCCAGTATGCAGTAGGAGAAGAGGCTGCTATTCTGGATTTGTTCACTAAGGGGCACCTGTTCCAGCTAAATTTCACTTTCAGTCAGGAACTGATTAGGATAATGTATCAGAGTAGTTACTGGACGGGGCTGCAAAACATCTTCAACGTGTGTGTTTCTTGGCTGGCAATAAGGGGACAGTATAATGGAGAATGCTACCTGTCAAGCATGAGAAATAGTTGCCAAGATAGTCTTTTCAGAAGCTGAAAGTATTTTTAACCTGATGTTTGTGTTATACCACAGAGCACACACTTATTTGACAAAATATTGTGTCCAGCCTTGCTACATTTTGTTTCTGTAATGTCCCAAGGATGGTACAGTCCTTTCTACTTCACCCTTTCCAGCGGATCCATCTGCATCTTGCAGCTTATGCCAGTATACTGGGCACCAGAACCAGGTGAACGTAAAACAAGATAAAATTTCAGTTTCATTTGCTGTCTTTAACTCATCCACTCCCTGCTCTGTCTGGCATATAGGCGTAAGAAAATGGATGTGTTTTCAAGATTTTGGCAAGGTAATTCCTCCTGCAGACGCACACCCGATTTTGAATAATTTCATTTCTTTATTTGAGTTCATTATGTAAAGCTGAGGTTTTTAAGGGGCTGCTTTTTATCTTTAGGTAAATGAACAGTCTCTTTTAGATCAAGTTTCTTGGCAGAATTGCATCATATTTCCATTTTCAAATCCTTTGATAAGGCAGCTGAGAAAGTCTTCCTGTCTTTTTCAGAAGTATCTTTTGAGGAACCACGGCTTACATCCTGGTATGGGGAACTTCCTTACACATACTCCAGGATAACAATGCAGCCAAATCCAAATGTATGTATATGTTTGCATGTGTTTTATATACTTGTATACTGACAAATCCTTTGCAGAGATCAAGAGACAAAAATTCCTTCTATCCTCTATTCTAGTTAGCTAGGGAATCTGTTAGCATTTCATTTGTGATCAGCAGCAGATACTACTGGAATGTGGTGAGTTTTATAAAATAGACTTTATGAGTGAGTTGACTGAGAAGAGTGTGATTTAGTTGCCAAATGTTGCCAAAAGGAAGTTACTACTCTAGAGTTTTAGGTTTTGCTTTGGGTCACTGTAGCTTTGGACAAAACTCTGAAACGCTCTGTGTGACTTACTTCAAGTATCTTTGTATGGGAGATTGTACTGCACACAGTCATACTGATTTTTTTGTTATAAAGATACAGTAATACCAATTACTGAAATAGTTACTTTCAGAAACACTTAGGTTCAATGCTGTTTAAATGAAAGTTTAGGCGTATTTTGATTCCTATGTGGATGCTATGGAATTCACACATGCAGCTCATTTGCTCAGCAACTCCAGATTGTAGCATATAATTTCCCACACTGTTTTGGAAGAGTTAAAAACCTTCTGAGTGACTCAGTGATGTTTTGTTCATGTTTTCTGTCCTTCTCTCTCTCTCTGTCTCTCTCTCTCAGCCTGTTGTCCCATCAGCCTGTCTCTTGGTATTGCTTTGTTTAAAATCTCCACAGCAGTAATTAGGTGTCACTGTTGAAAGCTGGGTAACATGAGAGAAAAATGTCCCAAGTCCCAGAACTACTGCCAAAGTGGGACGTTTGGGAAGAGTTGAAAAGGTGTTATTTAACATGATGAGCTGCAAAGATTTTGTAGTCTCAAAAATATTGTAGTTAAAAATTTTATGACCTACGGAACTTGTGGTGGAAAACCAGGCATTTCTTTGGTACTCATTTGTGAAATACTATTTTAAATGGGTTTTTCTGAAACCTGAATGGCTTTAGGGATTGGAAGTGCCCTCACAAAATCATTCTGTTGTGCACTAATGACTTAAATCCAGTTCAGAACTGCCTGTTGTGAAGCCCATTGCTGCTCAGAGATTGGAGAGAACCCATATATCCTGAATTCAAGGTTTCATTGCAGTTTGTGTCAAGTAAGTCCTGCGTTAACACTCATTGGGCCACTGGCTTGTTTCTCTCATCTAAAAGGTACCAGGCCTAAATGAGTCACTCAGGCTGGTTCTGTCTTTTGTTCCTGAATATTTCTGCTTTTTAATGAGAGAAAGAAACTCAGGCAGAAAGTGAGATGCCCTGGAGAAGTTGCATAGCTGGAAGTCATCCCTTCCATGGCTGGAAGCTGCCTGTAGGCAGATCTATGGGTACACTGCACATGAGCACTCTGACATTTCACACAGCTTTGCAGGTGGGAGTACCTGCAGCTTAGAAGAAGTAGGGGATGGTGTAAAGAGCACAGTCCCTACCTGTAGAATAGGGTTTCTGTCACAAAAATATCCTGAGTAAAATGTAATTTAGTGTACAGCTTAGCCAAAACTGATTACTCCTTTAAATGCTTGATCTGTAGGAGTGATTAGCTTTGTGCCCCTCCTTTTTTGTTTGGTAAGAATTGATGTGATTGGAGCACTTTTAGATATAATGCAGTGTTTGTGCCTAAGTGAATTTTGCTATTGGAAAATGTTTCTCTGTAAGCAGTGATAGAGTTGTTTCAACAAAATTACTTCCACTACTTCAAGTTGGTAGTGGGCTTTCAACTATATTGTAAAATTCATCATATGGTGATGTTTTAGTAATTCATACTTCTGTGATGGGAGTTGAAGAAATCTCGTCTTGTTTGGTCACTGAGAATTGCTCTCAATAATTCTTGTTGGACTCTTCTGCACGTTCAGGCAGCCCAGTTGCAAGCAAACTTTTTTGGGTTTTTTGGGGGGGTAGTATTACTGCTTTCCTGACATATTCCACAGCTGCAAACTGTGTTTATCTAGAATTAATTACTTACATGATGCTAAATCGTTGAAGGCATGACTTAGCTAGAAATACTCCATTAAAGAAAGAGATGGTATGTTGAGGCTCCTGCAGCGTAACCAATAAGTTAAATAACTGTTCAGCTTGGGAAAGCTTGGAAAGAAGGTAGTGCAGCCTTGTTTATTAGAGATGGGACACTAGAAAATATTTCCAGCTGTCTGTTGCTTCTTGTGCCAGTGGTGCACTGGGAGATTTGGAATCAGTTTCTTATCCTCTCTTGATCTCTGTTTCTGCTTATATAATGGGCAAAAATTCTGGCCTACATTGCCTTGGCTTTTTTTTTTTCTTCATATATTTCTGTAGTTCTTAAAAGCTCTCTGACAGATGAAAGTCGTAATGTAAGTTTAGAACATTAAATAACTGCACTAATGGAATGTTCAGAGCTTCCCTGGGTTGTGGGCTCAACAAGATGTTAATAAAGGGAAGGATGAAATCCAGGGCTGGTGACATGGGTTTTGTGACCCACTGAAGAGTTACAATGTCGAAGTCAAAATCCCAAGAGGTGATGAGCTGAGCTCAACAAGCTGTGCTAACAGAGTGGGGCAGAGGGCTGTGTTATGCCAACCATTTCCTCTTGTTCTCTGTCAACAGCTGCAGGCAATTGAGAGCAGTGTCATTTAGTCACTGATTGCCTCCATTAGTATGAAAGGCAGCCTGGCTTCAGAGTTGATTTAGTATTTAGTGATGGGTAACATGCATATTTTGCAGAAAGCCCAGCCCATTCCTCTGCTCTGCTAAAAATAACATCAGAATTGCTGTGAGTCATTTGTTTTATTTCAGGTTTATTGTGATTAAAGTGCAGTATATTTTGTTTCTTAGCAGTTTTTGCCTTCTGTCTTGCACGACCTGCTCCTGGCCTGTGTTCATGGCATTTACAGTCCCCTCTGTGCTGATTGCAGTGGCATCCTCTGCTGACCATGCTGAGGGAGAGCATTGAAGAGTTCACTGGCCACACCTTCAACTCTCTTCTCTGCAACCTCTACCGGAATGAGAAGGACAGCGTGGACTGGCACAGTGATGACGAGCCATCGCTGGGAAAGAATCCCGTCATTGCCTCACTCAGCTTTGGTGCTACTCGGGCCTTTGAGATGAGGAAAAAACCTTCCCCTGTGAGTGTTCATGTCACACTGAGTGAGTCTTACAGCTACTAATATGTTTGTTGTTTTCCCCACTTAAGAGAACTTAATTACTAAAGTATTTCAAAGTTAATGAAAGCACAACTTGGAGAGTTCTGTGGAATAAGTGTAGGGATCAAGAAATCTCTTGCATGGACCGTGACATCCTGAGGATGGGGATTGGGAGCACCCTAATAATGTGCAGCAGTGTAGTGTAGTGTAGTGCTGCAGTGAAATTGGAACCTGCGCAGTCTTCTGCCCAAATAAGGGCCCTTCCTGGTATTTAAAATGAGATCGGTGATACTGGAAGTGGACTTACACTCTGCAAATGAATCAAAGAGTTGCTACCATTTCCTTAAACTCAGGCCAGTGTTATGTAATGCAGAGTGTACATGGGGTGGAGAGTAGTTCTGACTGCTCCTGTAAGTAAAAATCCTCTTAACAGTGTTTGCATTGTGACATGTGTGTATTCAGTTTGAGGGGCAGTGAACAAAGGGAAGAAGCTCATTTCTTTTCCATAAAATGCCCTGGAAGCTGTCACATCATACTCATAGGCTAAACAGAGATTCTCTACTTTGGTAAGGAGACTGTGGAATATCCTTTTGGGAGTTAATTGGTGATTCAGTAATGAGTACTCTTTTCAGATAAAGTGCTGTGCTTGGGAATGCTTTGTTTATAAGCCAGCTTAGATTTTGCAGTTTGTATTTATCCAAGTAAGGGATTCACAAGGGTTGAGAATACAGGCTTTCTTTTAAGGTATTCTGTTTGAGATGAATTTTCTGCTTGTGCATGCTTTGACAGCTTTGGAAAGAAGTTTGCTATCTGCTTGTGTTGCTATTTATTCTGAGTAGGTAGTACAGAAAGCAGAGGTGATAATTACCAGCCTACAGGAAAACTCTGTGCTGACATACTGAAGCCTGCCCATCAAGAGTCACCTTGGGTCACCTAGTCTGAACAGCAAAGGCCAGAAATTGAAGCAGAAAACAAATAGTTTGTAGTTTTCATCAGTTCTCCAATTTGTAAATTCTTTGTTGCCTGAAGTGAATTTAATCTTGGTCCCTGAGCATGAGATCACATAACCAGTCTATTATGTCAGTAGGCATAGCATGAGTAAGTATCCCTGATGCTGTGTTGATAATAAAATATCAGCTGTAAAGTTTATTCCCCTAGAAAACTGTAAATGGTGCTTGGATTCATTTTAGAAGTGCCTGTGTTCCCATCAATGAATCAGAATAAAATGCACTTAAACTTCAGTATAAACTTTGCAGGTTCTGCCTTAAAAATCAATCCTAGTTCTTGAGTAAGATGCCTTTTTTACAGATTTTCTGAAAAGACACCCACTATTAGCAAAGGGGAAATTCAGTCTGTGCCATTTATACTTGGCTGCTTTGTCTGAGCTATACTGCACGATTCTTCCCTTTTCTTCTAGAGATGGATAGTTTTTTATAGATGTATCCCTCAAGCTCTCCTCATATTTTTAGCACCTTTGACGTGATATTTCTAACTAGCTAAGTCTTGCTAGCTGTGAAGTGTATTCCTTTTGCTAGTGTGACATGCCTTTTTCTGAGGTAGAATCCCCATGTGCAGATCTTTGAAATAGTTGCTATTAAGTGTGTCCCGTGCCTAAGGGAGCTCATACTTAATAATTACATGGCACACATTACGTATTC
Source organism: Cyanoderma ruficeps (assembly GCA_008694505.1). Taxonomy (NCBI): domain Eukaryota; kingdom Metazoa; phylum Chordata; class Aves; order Passeriformes; family Timaliidae; genus Cyanoderma; species Cyanoderma ruficeps. The sequence goes on from VZDJ01007753.1 coordinate 11,597,790, forward strand.
TTTGTACATTCCCAAAACCTGAAGTTTCCTGAGAGCATCCTATGACAATAGGTGCTTTGCCAAGTGGGAGTTACAAGAGGCTCTGATGGAAATTACAACCTTTCAGGCTGTACCACCAAAGAAGTAATTTTCATACTCAATTATACTATAGCATTCTCTCTTTCATTAAGAGAAAGTTAAAACTGGTTGTGGATCCTTGAAGTTTGATCATTCCTTTGTTAAAAATAAGTTACAGGATGAGGAATGTAATCTAGGGAAGAGGAATTCAGATTAACAGTCATCATGGACATTCAGACTCTCCTTTGTTTCAGTATCAGCCAGTATCAGTACATTGGGTTTGCACAGTTAGTCTTCATTGAGGAGGGAAATAGAAAGTAAATTCCTTTTCTCCCAAAATTAAACCTCTTTGAGGGCCAACACTGTGCTATTTCAGATTCTAGGGTTTCAAAAGCCTTCCTTTCCCTCTGTTTTTGTAAATGCTTTTAAGTATTTTGAGATGAAAGATATGGTGAACATACAAGATGAGAAATACTGTGGTAGAACATCACTGTGGATAAATGGTGCTAGGAAAAAATGTGGTTGCCTGTGTGGGATCATGTGCTGAGTACAAAACAAGTATGTACCACAAGTGAGGTCACAGTTTGAAGGGCAGTTGAAGAATACTAGATCACAGACTTCAGTTTGTGTTGGTATCTCTACAAATATTTTTGGGTTATATCTTGAAACGTGAATGAACCTGATAGTGAGTAAAATCCTGTTTCTCTAACTGAAAAGATGACCTGTAGTGTTGATGGGTTGTATTTTTGTGCATGTTTATGTGAATTTCAACAATTGTCTGTTAGTAATTTGGTAGTGTTTATGTAAGTCACTCTGAAACAATCACACAATCTGAAATCTTTTTTCACTTGGCAAAAATGAAAAAAAAATTACTTAGGTTTAAGTGGGTTTTTTATTATACTGAAAATTGTTCTAGGATGAGGGTAAGGAAAGGTTCGTTCTTTGGTTTTTCTTTTTGCTGAGCACTGTACTGGATAAGTCTTCATCATATAATAGAAGGTAAAGGAGTGTACAGATGTGCATAGACTATTTGTGCCTTCTTAAACAAACATCCGTGTGGATAAGTAGAAATAATTCTTACTGAGATTTCAGCCCAGTGCATGTAAAAAAAGCTGTAAATACATTTCAGGTGTAAATTCCTCACTGGAATAAGGAGACTTCATGGGAATTAACATGACTCCAGAGACTGTTTTATTTTCCCTGCTGGAATTTTTCTTTTTAAGTGTTCTTTTTTCTAAATACAGCCTTTTCTGTTTATTTGGACCAGTTACATGATAGCAGCTGGTATTTTTCCTTTGCTATAAATGGTTTCTAGGGATTTTTGAGTGCCTACTTCATAGTTAAAAGTCTACAGTGATGTGGTTTCTTCTATTTTCTTTTTCCAGTTCAGTAAATTAGTTTAACCTTGCTCCTGCTTCCTTGTTCCCCCTGCCCCCATCATTGTAGCTCCTGCCTACACTGAAATCAGGAGACAAGTGCTTTGCCTCAGAGCTGTGATTCATACACAGTTCACACAGCTATTGGTTGAGGCAATGAGTCCTCTTGTGCTTGCCTACAGCCTGAGTGTCACCACGGTGACCTCCTCCCATTCCCACACAGCCTCGAGTCCCCAGGCCCACTTGGACATGACTTCATCCTGCCAATCGAGATGAATTGATTTCACTCTGTGGGATGGGTGTTTCTGATACAGCCTCACTACCATTTTTTACTACTGCTTGTTCAGTGCTCAGCTCTGAGACAGTGTCACTTATCTGCTTGTGTCCTCCTAGAAGCTGATAGAGAATGTCAGTGGAGGGGGGAAGGGTGATACCTGGTGTCCCACTAAGCTCCCACGTTGCAGGGGAAGTGCCCTGTGGCAGAAGGGTGGGTGCTGTAGGGGACCAGCTGGGTGGCTGTCCAGTATATGGCCCTGTGAGCTATGGAAAGAGTTAGAAACCCAACTGTCAGCTTGCTCTTCTTCCATCTACAACCAAGGAAACTGATGGCTGCTGGGAAGGGAGGGAGCTCCACACATGTTAGATAATAGCAGGATGTTCGTGGTGTTCAAAGAGGCAGCCTTCAGATGGGTCTGTCCTTCAAATGAATCCCTGAAGCACAGTCCTTTTTTCCTAGCAGAAGGTAAAGATCTCCTAGTACTTGTGGAAACAGCAGAAAAATAACCCTTTGTGTATTAACAGACCTAATTGAAGATGAATGTGGGAATATGTGGAGCATGGTAGAAGCAGAGATTCAGATCAATATGAAGCAGGTTGAACTTTTAGATTGGCATGAAAGAGACTCAGACAGCAGTGGCTGCAGAGGAGGAGGAGGTGTTGTCCACCAGTATTGGCAGGGCTTGGGAAGCTGTAGACAAGCAGGGAGGAAGAAGGGAGTGCTGAGCTGCAGGAGGACTGAGGGAGTTTAAAGGTAGGCCTGTGTGGGCAGGCCAGTGCGTTATGTGAGGAAAGGGCAGTAGGACTGATATCCATCATTACTGAATTGTAGAGAAAAGAACTGCAGTGAGGATTTTGTCAGAGACCATGAAAATAAACATGTTAAATGCAGAAGTATTGATGGGTGAGACTACTTTGTTGTGGAGGAGGGTGTTTACACAGCTGGTACTAGAGATGTAAACTGGAAAAGAGGGATACAATTGAGATGAAATCTGAAAAATACAAGATTTGAACTTTGTAAGGATAATTCTCTTGGTAGTAGGTAAATAGGTGAAGCAGAAGACTAGAAGGCAGTATTCTCCATGAAAGATGCCGACTTTTGCAATTGAAAATGATTTTGCATCATTTGCCTGTGTAACTGCATTATTATTTATACATTCTTCTACAGGATGTTTCCATTTACTTTCCCTTAGAAGATTGCTCTACACTGTCCAGAAACCATTTCCTACCACTATAGCAATAAACTTGCCTGAGAGTTAAGAAACAAACTTGAATGATTTATATAGATTTATACTAGGTCTTTTCTCTTTTTGATTTTGATAGCATTTCAAGGAAACAACCTTGGTAGAGTCCAGGAATTTTTTCGTATTCACAGCTTCCCATCAACTCACACTGAGCTTTCTTTACTTATTAACTGTAGTTACTGCAATGAAGGATTTAAAAAAAAAAAGATTTAGCCACTGTGCTTGGATAGTGTATAGTTTGGATTGCATTAAATGTGTAACTCAAGATTCTCAAAATTCTAATATATTAAAAAGCAGAACAGTTACTTTATTATACCTGGTTTTGTAAGCAGATGGTGTTGTGGTACATAGAGTTACGAGTGAACATAAAGAAGTCACCTGATACACTTCTTTCCATGTTTGCTACCAGAAAGTCTTTTCCACCTTGGTTGTCAAAAATAAATTCCCTTCATAAACTTCTTGACCTCTGAAAGTCAAGTGAGTTTTCTGTATGTCTGACATCAGCTCTAAGAAGAAAAGTTCTAAAATGCACTTTGGTTGACAGTAATGACGTGTAAGAAAGTAAAAACTTTTTGTTTAACTTCACTGGCTTTGCAAAGCAAATTGACATAAAAATCTCTTTTTCTAAGTAAAATGGAGTTCAGAGATGTCCCATTTAAACCAGAAAGTACTTGCTGTTTTACATGTTGAATTTTCTAAGCTAAAAGGGTGTTTTCTCCTAAATCATTTATCTTAGCAGAATTCTTTTTTAATTAGGATGAGCAAGAGATAAAAATAAGCTCACTGTTGTCCATCACAAAGTGAAATGATGTAATCCTCTGAAATAGAAAGTATGTGTGCAGTGATATTTCTCTGCTTTTCCTCAGGAGTCATGTTTATAATACCTATTTTTGAAATTTTTTGCTTGTTTCCACTGAAGATAAGAAAACATTTCTTAATACTGACTTGATACCAACCAAGCTCTTTGCGTTTTAGAAAGTGCATTCCTCTTTCTATCTGCATCTTATTTATAAACACACACATACTCCCAGTTGGTTTTCTGAAAATCAAACTCTGGTTTTGTTTAGGACATAATTTTCCCAGTATCTGTTGCTTTACCTCATTATTTTGAGCTTTTCAGCAAACCATGAACTTTTAAAAGGACAAAATTCCTTCAAGTTGGACTACTACACACTTGACTTAGCAGTGTATGAATCTGATTTAAAGTTGGAAAGGACAGTGCAAAGCAATAGAGAGTTGGTGTTCCCACTCATGTGGCGTGTGTGAGACCACTGCTGGGGTGTGTCACTATGTCTAGTTGTAATATTTGAGTTTTAAAATAGTTGCACATAATCTAAAGGCTTAACAAAAGTTTGCAAATTTTTTGTCTCTTAGTCTAGCATTCTGTTTTGCTTAGTGATGATTAAGACAACCTATTTTACAGGGTATTATAGGAAAAGGAGATTTTTTTTTTTTTAATAAGAAAAACTCTTCTTCCAGAAGCTAGTGCCATAGCAGCATGTAATGTTTCAATGAGAAATTTAGAATAGCAGGAAGATGTTACTTTTGATGAAGTAGTTAACTTTTGGAATCTAGGGTGGCTATTGCAGAATGTCTCCACACTGAACTGTTTAAGATGTTTCCATAAGGTTTGCAGCCTCACTCCAGAATTTTGCACTAAATAGAGGAACTGGTTGTTGAACTTTAGCTGTGGCATCCAGACAGTGAGATACAATGGCTTCTTTTCATCATTCACATACTCAGCTCCTGGTCTTTATATAAAATACAGATACAGAGAGGTTTACTTAGACTTCTCGATCTTGGAAGATCCTCCTCCTTCTCCTCCCTCACAGACTTTTTAAGCTCTGCTGTAAAGGACTGGTTTTCTACCAGATGTACATGCCTGCTTCTTCAGTGTCTAATGTTTCTTTTTAGGAAGAGGATGGAGACTATACTTATGTAGAAAGACTTAGAATCCCACTTGATCACGGGACTCTGTTGGTGATGGAAGGAGCCACGCAGGAGGATTGGCAGGTAAGAACTCTTTGACACTGTTTATGTGCTTTACTTGCAATGCAGTTTTCCAGATATACTGGGGCACTCCCATGAAGGCATGGGACATTGCAATTGTTTTCCAAGGCATTAGTATTGCTTTCTGCCTCAGAATTTGAAAGTGCCCGCAGAAACAATGGGTTTGCTTTCATGTGCCAAGGGATGCAGTAGGCATCAGTTCAGGTGTTCCAGCATTAATGTTCGGCAACAAAGGTTGCAGCCTGCAGTGAAAAGAGCAAAATCAATATAGAAACTTTGAATATCAATAAGTTGTAATTTAATTTAAGCATTCTACAGTAATGTACAGAGATTTTCGTTTTCAGTGGCCCTGACCAGTCAGAGCCTGATTTTTTTTTACCTTACCTAAGTGTTCAGAAATATGAATAAAAAGCCATCACAGAAAATAAAGGTATTAGTCTTTGTTTGATTACCTGTATTTTAAATGCATAAGCTCATGCTGGTTTGTTTTGTTTTTTTTTTCCTAATGCCACTTACAGCATCGAGTGCCGAAGGAGTATCATTCTAGAGATGAACGGATAAACTTGACATTTAGGATCATTTATCCAGAACCTGATGGAGTTTGGAAGTGAAGAACCACTTTGGACATTGTTGAATATACACCCACAGCAGATCTAGAGCCTTAGGTTGCTATAGATTTAAAGGAAACCTTACAGGAACAGACTTCCTTGAAGTTATGGGGAAAAGAGTTGATATTATGAAGATCTTTGGCAGTCAGAAGCTGCCTGTGTTATGTGGGCAGAAATGATATGTTATTAGATGATACTAAATCACTTTAAGTTTGTGAACTGTGATTATTCTTAAAAGACCACAAAGCACACGAAAAATTTGAGAGGTCCCAACTGGAGCAGACAGATTCAGTGAGCAGATAGTTTGCATCTTGTCTTATCTCTCCTTTACTCCCAAGTTGTGGTCTCTGTTGGAAAGAATGACAAGATGGGATTCTTTGATGTAAAGCCACCTCTATGTGTCTGTAGAGAAATGAGAAGGCTGCACTTGGTGATGGTCTCTGGGCATTACTCATTTCACCAAAGGGTGGTGCACTGCTTTTTATCTGAAGGTTGCAGAGTCTTTTCCAGTTAAGCAATCAGTTTCATAACTTAAATAACTACTTGAATTACACTGATGTCTAGTGGAACAGAGGGTCAAGGCTCTTGTCTGCCATGCACTCTGTGGTCAGACTTTATCCTAACTGTTTATCCATGTAGACAGGACAAGGCAAAGGCAAGCAACAGAGACATCTGACAACCCTGCTTCTGGGTCAGTGCATATTGCATTAAAGAATATCACTCAGAGGGTTATCTCTTGAGCTTCTGCTGTCACAGATCAGCAGTCAGCACCTCAGACCAGATTCCAGGCTGACTTGCTGGAATCCTTCAAGTTTGCCTGCTGCCACTCACCTGTTGCAGGGGGCTGATGACTGCAGTCTGGATGTTAAGTCAGGAGTGCTGCCTGTGTGATGAAGTTCTTACTGCGGGTAAATATCATCACTGTACTGGATCAGATCATAGGTTTGGTCCGTCTTCACTGTCTGCCTGCAGTATGACCTAAGCACAGGTAAATAAATACCCTATGCCTTGTAACACATTAGCTTTGTTAAGCAAGCTAATGTCCCTCTTCACTGTAAGAATAAATTGGTGTTGAGAAAATATCTGTCTTCTCTTAGCCAGCATTTGTTGTGGTTTAAGTTCTTATTTGGTGAGAACAGTCAAGTTATTAATAGCCAGTTATGCCTATGTTTTAATGTTATTGATGACATAGAGGTTGAGCCATTTCACTCTCTGTGGTCTGAAATTGGGCAGAATCATTTCCTAGAAATAGCTTCTCTACCTAAACTACCATACGTTATTCTTCTAAAATGAATGAATGTTACTAGAAAACTTAACTTGGTTATCTAATGATGTCTTCACTTTCATGCCAATTTGTACAGAAATGTTTTTGGAGTATTTTTAATGCTATTTCCTTGTATTTGAATGTTTTGTCTAGGCTCTATGATGTATTTCATGGGAATCAGAGTTGAAGGAGGCAGACACTTGCTTTTCATATTTACTTTCTTTGTATCATTGGAGCTTAGTGCCCACCCCTGTATGTGTGTCCAGGTTTGGCAGTCCTGACAGAGAGTGGTTTTTCTTAACCAAGGGACAGTGCTAATTTCTCAGGGTATTGTGACAAGGCAACACTTTTGCCTGTATCAATTCATATAAGCTCCATTTGTTTTCATTGTGTTAAGAGCAGCCAAGCTGCAAGAAAGAGCAGGAGATGGGGATGAGCTGGAAACTTAAACCCCCAAACATGAGCCTGTGGGAATTGCATTTGAATTCAGTGAATCTATGGCACATAACTAATGGCAGGACCCTGGAGGCTGATACTGCTGTGGAAGAGCAGTTTTTCACTTCCTTTTCTTGGTTTCAGTTTGTAATGTTAACAAATTTTGGTTTAGTTTCTTTACTTCCTTTGATTTGGGAAAAGACCAGGTTTTCCTCCCCAAAAATGAAATGATTTATAGGAAAAATGTTCTATCTTCCAGCACTCCTTTTGTTGCTGGAGATTACTGCTTCCTGCTTTCTCTCACCTGTCAGCTTCACTGTGTCCAGCTCTGTTTGACAGTGAGGAGAAGGCATCATTCCCCAGCCTCTCCTCTGTGTACTGGCTGCAAGGGGAACAGTTGGCCTAGAGGTCAAGTTTCTTTGGCAGCTGAGAGCTTGTGGGTCCTTCCTTCCTTCCCCTCACCTCCTTGTCAAAAAAGTCAGCCAGGTAGCAGCAAATTGCAACCTCCTGCCTGCCAAGACAGCAGGAAATGGCTTTGAGCAGAGGAGATTCCAGCCCAGAGCTCCTCAGGAGACCTTTCTGCAGGGACATCTTTCCTGTTGTTTGAAATTTGTTCCTGAATGCTACAGGCAGTCCTGCTGAGTTCTCAAAATGGGTGTGCACAAAAGTGAGATTTGAGAGTTCTCGAGCTGGTGGTGTTCCCGTGGCACCTAAAGATTTTTCACTAGAGACCAGGGCAGCTTGCACATTTCTTGTACTGCTGTTCAGCTGTTTCTGCTGTTGCAGTTAGGTGCAAAGGGCAGCATGTTTAGAATGGTAAATATGGAGTTAGATTCCTTTCTTTAACTTAAAGATAGGTGGAGGAACCTTTCCCCTAGTTACATGGATTTGAAAACAGTATTTCTAAAAATATGATCCGAAAGAATTACTTTCCAGTTATAAAACTTTTCTCCCTTCTCAGGACTGTTGTATTCTCAGCCAAAAACCGTTTGAAAAATGATTTAAACTCAGTGTACACTAAGGTGTAAATAAAGTAAAATATACTGTTTATATGTCACAGAGGATTTGAGGGCAGGGGACTGGCCTGAGAGTTTTGTTTTTGCTGTTGGCACCAGATTCTGTCCATCTGAGGGGCTGCAGTGGCTGCTGAGAGCTGCTTTGCTTACAGAACACCTCTGTGGCATTATTTTTATGTGGAAGATATAAACTGTGGGTTTACTTTTTTCCTTTTCTTTGAAATACAGAATGGCATGGGTTGGGAGGGTCCTTGAATATTTCAGCAGGGTATGTATCGCTTCCAAAAAAATGCTAAAAAATTGCATTCTTCAAAACTGTTTGTCTCTGGCTTTCAAACAGGTAGAATCTACTAGTAACCCCAGGTAAGATTCCCTTCTCCAAAACAGCCATCACCTTTTCCAAAATGGAATGGCCCTCAGATTTGATGATAAGGAGCAGATGAATGGAAGCTGTCTTGGGTAAGGATGGACAGTAGCCTGCCTTCCTCAGGGAACATGCAGGATGGAGCTGTTCTGAAAAAAACCCACAACTGGGTCCATATGTAACCGTTCATTTATTTAACAGCTATATGAGCAATAATGTTATTACTTAACCACACTGGTGTCAGGCATCACTCTGTCCCCATGCTACTTGTAATCATTTTGTCACAGAATACTTGAATATTCAAGCACAAACTCTTGGTGAGGTTGGAGTATATCTGATTATGTGCTGTACTTTTGGGCCACAGTGGGTTGATCTGAGCACACATCACTTGAAATCAATAGCAAAGTTCCGTCGCTTCTCTGCTCTGGGGTTTTGTTTTGTTTTTATTTGTTTATGTTTTGTTGGTTGTTTTGTTTGGGGTTTTTTGTGCAAAAGAGCTCTTTAGGATATTCAGTTTTGATTAGCTTTAAAGCCATGGATAATTTTACTTCCATCTGTATCAGATGAATTCTACCTGTGTCTTTTCTGTTTGTCATGACTTACAGGGTTAATATAGCTCTATGTAGTAATTTATAGCTCCAAATAGTAATTTATAGCTACAATAGTAATAGAGAAGGAGACAGGGTGCCAGGAAGGGGTTAAGAAGTCAGAATTTTCATACTGTCGTGTTGGCAGAATACAGACGACTGTTCTCCTGGGGCTAGGGATAGAAAATGTTCTTTGATGGGTGCTGCAAATCCATAACGCCTCCTCCTCAAGCTCCTCCTCAAGCACTGCTACTATTGCTTTAGCTCAAAAGCATTTAACACCCACTTTGCCTATTCTGGTCATAAACCTTTCTGGAGTGGATAGGAAATCTGCCTCACTATGGTTTGTTTTCAAAGTGCTTCTTTTCCATCCTTGAGGTTTCCATAGCAACCTGGATAATTTGTTTAAATTGGAGCATCCTGGCCTGGCCTGTCTGCACCTAAGTTCTGCTGAGATCTTGCAGATATCATCTCCTCTTGACACATTTGGGACTGACTGGTGATGGTTGACCATGACAGCGCTAGCCCTTCCCAAAGAGTCACCCACTCATCAAGGTGACAGATGTCTGCTTTCCCCCCTGTTGTCCTGTTTGATTTACCTCCTCCTCCTCTGTAGTGTTCAGTACAGCTTTGTGGAGTTATTGCCAGCTCCACTGAAGCTGGCAGGTCCTTGGTGTTGGGAAAGCACCTCTCCAGGGAGCTGAGAGGCCTTGTTTTAAGTAAAGAAAGTGGTAACTGTATTGAAGAATTTTAATCAGAATAAGGAGCAAAGTGGTCTGTTCCATGGCCCCCATTGTTTGATTCAGGTTTCCCAGAAGAAACAAAAACTTTGTTCTCTTCAAACAGGAGATTTTGCTGGCTGAGCAAGACTTAGAGCAAAGTCTGCACAGGATCATGCTGACAGACACTGCCCTCTGGATCAGAATGGTGCTCAGCTGAAGGTTGTTTCCATCTAAACGTGTGTGTGCAGCTCCTTTGCTGGTCACAGAGGGTGTTCTGTTGCTCTGCTCCCACTGTGGAGGCATCACATAGATCCATGCTGAAGAATGGGTTGATATTACGGCTGATCTCTGAAATGCAGTGCCAGCCCTCTGCCCCTGGTATGTGTTTCCAGCAACACCCTTGTGCCAAGGCAGGCTGCCATGCAGCTGGAAGAACACATGGACTAGAAAGAGCCTCAGTGTTGGATGGGATGGGATTTGTAGCTGGACTCATCACAGACTTACCATTGGGTGCTCAATGGGGAGGGCTGTGGGAAGGCTTCTCCCCTTGAAGAGTTTCTGATGCAGAGAGCAAAAGATAAAGCGGGAGTGAGCAGAGACACGAGTTGCTAGAGAGTGTACTGGCCTAGATATACAACCCACACTCCCTGGCTGGTTTGTCAGGGTGCAGAATCTACGTGGTTCCCAGTTTCCTTTCCCCACCTCCTGCTTTTTGGGGGCAGATCTATGCCAAGGAGGAGACAGTCTGTCCAACTGACATGGCATGCCTTTAGCTTGGAGAGGAGGGGCCACAAGGTGCAGGTTCCCTGAGTTTTTGGGAGAAGCAAGGGCAAGTGGTAGAAGAGATTAAAAATTGCCTGGTGGTGGTGTCTGTTGGGAAGCAGTGGGAGGGAAAGGGAGGGGAAGTGGTGGTCACATCAGTGAGACAGTGTCTAGCAAACTGTACAAAATGCACAGTCTGCCAATACCTGCACTTTCGGAGCACTGATGGAGCCGTGACAGTTCATGCCAGAGAAGAGATTGTTACCCTGGAATGACAAGCCAGCCTGAAGAAATCCTCCCAGGTCTCAGGACAAGGAGAGAATTGAGTGAGACAGGGCAGGGTAGACAAAGGACACAGCATCTTGGTGCTGCAGCAGTCACAGGTAGCAAAAATGTCCTGAGCATCGGCTGCTTCTCTGTAATGTCCCTGTATTCTGCACTGATCATTTCTTCCTGGTGTCCTCACCAGTTATCTCCTGGCTTTACTTCCCTTTCAGAGACTAAAGTGGCTCTATTTTACCTTAGAAAAAATCATCCCTCAGCTTTGGGCACTATGGGCTTTCATCTGACAGGAATGGGGTTATGCTTTTTTTCTTTCTGCTTGTCCACATTAACACCACTCTTGACTCCTCTTTGCAAGGCAGGACTTCAGTTGCTGAACCATCACTCAGCAATTTACTGCTTTGGTGGTTACAATTTTTGTCCAAAGTCCCCAGAAACATTTAGAGATTAAACAAAAATGTCTCAAGGATTAGGTTACTTGTAGCCTGATAGATGGTTCAATTGTCAAGAAACTTCTGTTTTAATCTCTAGACCACAGTTGATTTCTTTCTTGATTGTTTACAAATAGATGTATAAAGAGAAGAAAAAATGAAATTTATTCTGCTGAAATAAGTGGATGCTCTACAGTGCTTTTAGCTGCAGAAGAAAATGAAAAAATCTGTCAGAATTGTTAAGATCTGATTTGTGGCACGAGCTTAAGATTTTTAATCTTGATTCATATAGAAAAGATTTTCCTTTTTTCTGACCTCCAAAGCAGCCAGAACTGTTGTGGCCATGCTCTCTGCTGGTCAGGCCTTCCTTGTTTTATTTGAGATGTGTGGTCAGTTTTGTCCAAACCAGATAGGATGGGAGGTCTCAGAAATAATTCACTTTAGCTCTTGCAAAGCTCAGCAGCTGGGTACAGAAGAGAAACCAAGAGAAGTGCTCTGACAGCTCTGGGTTACACTGGGCCTCCCTGGCAAGGAACAGGAGAATCCTCCTCTCCTTGCTGCCTTGCCAGTAGCATTTCTGCTTTCCAGCTGACTCATGTCCCAGAAGGCAGCACAGAATGCACGGCTATCAGCATCTTCCCAGCCACCAGTATGGAGCACGTGGAGGGTTGGAAATTTCCAGGATTCATCAGCAAAGCTCTTCCCTGCACACAGAAAGTCTTTTTTCTTCCTGGGCATTTTTAATAATTTTGTGGGGCAAAATGTTTGTTCCAGGTTTTGAACCTGAAACAGAATGTCCTGAACTAAATATCCTAATTTCTGTGCTGCTTACTTGATAGGGTCACAGTAACAGCTGGACATGGTAATAACTTGCCAGTTAAAGCCCTGGGAGGTTAGAGATTTTACTTCATGTGGCAGCAACTTGTACCAGGATGACTATTCAAAGCAGTCAGTATCTTAATTAGTTTAAAGTATAGTTTCATTCTTTAAAGAGCTGAATTTTCTGCAATCACTGGTCTTTGGTCATTGGAACCACACTTTTTTCTTGTATCCTCATGTCACTGTGTCCTGATGCATCAATAACACTGTTGGGAAAAGCTGCCATCCCTTCTGATGCCTGTGAGGCCAAACAAGGGAAATCTAACGTAGCAGTTTTTTGTCAGGAAACGCTTTGCAGCTCTCTTTCAAAACAAAGAGTTTTATTACTACATTTATTATTAGTGGTGTGATGACAGCCAAATGTTGTTAACTTGTGAAGTGCAACTGAAACACTGACTTTTCGCTTCAGCTGTCACTTTACAATTTAAACAATTCTATGTAGAGAATAAAATAATACCTTTCTGTGAGAAGCATTCATACATTCAAACATTTTAGTCTGTACTTTCTCTTAATGGCATGGGGCAGAAGGTTTATGGGATTTATTGCAGCTTGTAAAAAGGTAGGCAGGACTGAAACTGAGATATTTGAGGGGAAAGGAGCTTTGAACACACATATTTTGTATGAGCTGTGTGGGATCATGAGCTTCCCACAAGTACTGGCAAGTGTTTGTCATGTCTGCCAGCCGTGCTGTGGGTGCGTCCTCGCTGCACCGGAGGGAAATGGTCCCACTCCCACAGCTGCTCCCAGGGTAGTTCCCAGCTAGTGAGGGGTTCCTTTGGGCATGGTGAGCCCCACGGTGTCCCTGTGCCAGTAAACCTTGCTGAGCTCTTGGACATGGGGTCTGTAAAACTGTTGTGTCTGGGACTGAGGAAGAGGGAATAGGAGGAGAGAGAAGCTGGGCTTCAGGGATGGGCTGAGGAGGATCATACCATGAAGCTTGCTGTAAAAAAGAACAAGTCGGGAATCAATAACCTGGGTGAATTTTCCACTCCCATTACTTTAGGGAGACTTGGAACGAAATTTTTTCAGCAAAAATGGCCAAGTTATATATAAAAATGAGACATGCACAGATGTGACATCCTTTTTCTCTTAAAATGCTGTTTTATCTAAAAATTACCTTAAAACCTCAGTAAGTGTCAAGGGGGCAGGCACCATTTCTGTGGCAGATTGCCTGGTGAGATGTAAAAATCCTTCCATGCTCCTATAATCTGTACACTGGACATATCCAGTTTGAAACTTCCCCCAGAGAAGTTGCCTGCAAAGATCCCAGCAGCAGCCTGAGCCTCCTGCTGCCACTCACAGGTGCCTTGCTGCATGTAGCTGCCCTCTAGTATATGGGAAGTGCTGTTGTGGAATTCTCCTTGTGCTTTATTACCTGAGGCTTCTCTCTCATCTCATGCTGTGGGGAACAGAAATCATGGTGCTCGGGGTGTGAAGGAGACTCCAAAGCTGTGGGAGGCTGGAAGCAAAGTGTGCTGCAGAACAATCCAAATCTTCTCTTGCCTCTGGAGATTTGCAATCCTGCAGCTAAGGCTCTGCCAATACCTGCCTGCTGCCAAGGGGAGATGTTCTTATTCCTCATCTGTGCTGTTGGCTGCAGGGCTCTCCATGGCTGCCCCAAGTGATGCCAGGCAGGATGCCCCTTGGCATGGGCCAGGGGAATGGGAGGGATTTAGAAAAATACTTCAAGGTACACGTCAAGCATTTTAAATGCTGGCCGCATGTTGGCTTGTTGGTTGCATTTTCTGAGGCTGAGGTGCCCAGCCCATGGGTGCTGCCAAGGAGAAGAGTGTGGAGGGAGCATTGGTGGTGCAGTGCATTGGGGGTTTTTTGCAGTGGAATGGGTTGGAGCATGCCAAAATGATACTCATTGTACTCGTGCGATTCCATTTCTTCCATGAAGAGAAGAAATTTTCATTTCATGAAAGGAAATCTCATCTCCAAACCAGAGAAAGAAGGTAACCAAACACACAGGAGAGTAGGTACAATGAAATGATAAACAGTTGAAAGAAAACCTGAAAATTCTGAAATGAAGTGAAAACTTTTAAGAAAAATGGGATGACATGAGTTGCACTAAATAGTTCCAAAACTTTTCTAAATTATATGATCATTGAATTCTCCGTATCAGGGACCAAAGCAAGCCAAACACACAGGAGAGGAATCATGATAAAATGAAGTGCAATCAAAAAAAAAGAGAAATGCCTGAAATGAAATTAAAACAATTAAATTGAATGGGTTCACATGAAGTGCAGTGAAATGGACTGAAACTTGCCAAAATGTTACTCATTGAAATCACAAGATTTCATTTCCTTTCATTAAATAATACTGGGAGCAAGTGAAATTACGGCCATGATTTAAACTACTTGAGTAATTTATTTTTTTTTTTATGTTAGCACCTTGGAGATCTAACTCTGGAGATTATGTCACAGGGTATATTTTCTAAATTTTCTCAAATAATATCTTCAAGGCCTCTCAGTTATTACCATGGTGATCTTGCTCCATCTCAGCACTGAAATTTCCCAAAGCATTTTATAATCGTATTTGTGAGGGTATTAAACATACATGAGTTTTTCTTCAGACTGAACTCTCTGTAGGAAACCAGACAGGTGGTTTGTACTGAGATGTGTGTTGAAGTTCAGATACCAAGTCAGCCAACCTTTTTTTGACAGAACCTTGGATAGTTTTGGGCTAGAGCAGATTAAAATTACCTTGCTCTGAATAAAAATGCAATGTTTTTCTGCACTGCCAGAACACAGCTCCTATGTCATCATGTTTCTTCTGCATGAGAGACAAGCTCAGCCCTAGAAACCCTCCAAGTTGGTCATCAGGCTTGTCTTCTTAGAGTGCTGTACTGAGGAGGTCAGGCCTTTGCTGTGCTGTAGAATCAAGTTGTCAGGAATTTAAGTGGTTGTAAATGGAGCTTTTGGAGAGAAAGTTGTTGTACTGCAGCAGGGATGTATGGGCTAAATTTAGCCACTAAAATAAACAGTAAAAAACAGAGCCTTCTGCAAGCTGGAATGATTCAATTTGACCAAACATAAAAATGTTCCCTTATTAAGCAAATAGTATCTCCCCAGAAAAAAAGGATTCAAACTGGTTCTGGCCCTAAAGATGCCTTGGGGAGCCAAGAAGCCAAGAGATTGCAGCCAGGTGTTTCCTAAAGCCAAGGTTCTTAATGTTGTTTTTGCACGGGCAAGGAGCAAACCAGCCAGCCTTCTGGAAACACACTAGCAAGTACCTCTGGTCCCCTCTGCCTTAAAACTGTGTTCTTGTTCTATTTTATCCCCTTTGAGTCTGGGCTGTATTTAAAGTGGTTTGTTTCCAGTGCAGGTCCTGAAACACTGCCACCGCTAAGGCAACTTGAGAGGGCGAGGGACCAGTCCTAAGACTTACCCAAAGACAAGGCTGAGAGTTTCTGATGGTGAACTCACATAAACAAGGCCATTTCTGCGTGCTGGACTGTGGCACAAGATGTGTACTGTGTATATAAGCTTCTGGGGTTTTTCATTTGTCCTCCTCTGCACAAATGGCGTGTTTCATGGCAAAACACAATAAACTTGCACTGGCTGCAGGTGCCCCAGCTTGGGCACAGACCAGGGCTGCTGGGGTAAATGTAGATTCCGCTGTGGGCTCACTGACAGTCTGTGCTGGCAGTGCCCTGGGTGTCTCCACACTGCGGTGCTGTGCTGCATGTGCACACTGAGCACGGGGGTGCTGAGTGGCTGCTTGGTAAACCTCAGGGCCCTGAGTGCATTGTCCTTGCCCCGTCAGCATCAGAGAGCAGAATTCCTGACACTGGTGCTAAGCCTCCACTTCCTTCCCGGTTCCTAACCAAGCTTCAAAAATATCCTCGAGTGGGTGAAGCTGTACTAGAGAGTGTCTTTATAGGAATCATCTAGCATTAGCCCTCAAGAGGGGACAGACTAACCATTTCAGGCTCTTCCTCCCTCATGCTTTTCTACTCCTCCTCCCTCTAGCTCCTTTCCTATTCCTATCCTATGTTTTTCTTAAGCTGTTGGGTTTTTCCATCACTGAGCGTGCTTGGCAGGCACAGCTTTAAAGCGTGGTTCTAGCCGTCACTAATTTGCAAGCTTTTGTTTCAGCTCAGTAATACTTGTATGCCATTTTCTGGCTGAGGATCTGATTCTGCATCATATCAAAGAAGCACCACAGAGCCCACAGGGGAATGGAAAATTTTAGGATTCCTTCTAAAAGGAAAAAAAAGGAGTCACACTGAAGGAGGTGTTTAAGCTTCGTTAGAGATGGCAGACTAGGGACAAGATCCCAGAGTCCTGCTTGACCCTCTGTTGCTGATGGTTTGCCTGGGTCCATTCCGTGTGATCTCTGCAGTTTAGATCTGGGTCACTGTAACATTTGGGTATTCAGCTTTGGGCTTGCCTCGGAGCTTCCTTTAACCATGGGTTTGTTACTCTGACGGGTAGCGATCAGCTGAAAGCTGATGTGAGGGGTCTGTCGGTACTCTTTCATAGCCATAGAAATCAGGGTATTGATAGAAAAAAAAGCAGCGCGGTGCGACGCAGAAGGCTGAGGTACCGCTGTGGCGGTCCGGGACCCGCCTGAAGCTGCACTGGGTGCCGCGGGGCAGGAGAGGGATGCCCTGGAGGTTGAGGGGAGACGAGGCGGGAGGGGGCGACGGGACGAGGCGCGATGGCTCCCCCGGCCCGGGCTGTACCGAGGGGCCGGGGCGGGCGGGGGCGGCGGTGCGGGGACACGTCATGCGGAAAGGAGAGCCCGGCCGGCAGCGAGTGGGCTCCGCTGCGGCCCGGGTGCGCTGCCGTCTGAGCATGCTCCCGCGGGGCTCCGCCGGCTATATAACGGGGCCGGGGTGCCGGCGGCAGCGGCTCAGCTGAGGCAGCGGGGGAGCACCGCTGCACACCGCGCTCCGATCCTCGCCGTACTGCGCCTCTCTGCACCGCTCCGCTCCGCACGGCACCGCAGCGCGCCTCTCGGTACCGCTCTCCGCTCGGTACCGCTCCGCACCTCGCCCGGCTCCGCACCGCGCGTCTCTCCGGACAGCAGCGGTCCGCACTGCTCCGCACGGAACCGCACCGCCCCGCGGGGCCCGTCCCTGCCCCGCCGCCGCTGCCCGCCGGAGCCCCGGCGCCCGGCACGGCCGAGGCAGCGCGCCCCGCTCCGCCGGCCCCGGCCCCCGCGGCGGGCGCTCCCGCGGGCGGCAGGATGGCCGCGAAGCCGGCCGAGCTCATGGGCGTCTGCTCCAGCTACCAGGCGGTGATGCCGCACTTCGTCTGCGTGGCCGAGGAGTTCCCGCCGCCCGCCCGACCCGCCAAGACCCCCAAGGGCAAGCTGCGGCGGCCGCGGCAGTCGCGCTTCAAGACGCAGCCGGTGACTTTCGACGAGATCCAGGAGGTGGAGGAGGAAGGGGTGTCCCCCATGGAGGAAGAGAAGGCCAAGAAGTCCTTCCTGCAGTCGCTGGAGTGCCTGCGGCGGAGCACCCAGAACCTCTGCCTCCAGCGGGACCGCCTGGGCAGCTGCCGCCTCCGCAACAGCCTCGACTCCAGCGACTCGGACTCGGCCCTCTGAGGGCGGCCCGGTTCGGCGGGACCCGGCCCGGCAGCGGCGGCACGGACTGCGCCGCAGGGAGCCGCGCCGCCGCCGGCACAGGAGCGCCCGGGCGGGCAGCCGGGTCGGGATGTTTTCTAAGAAAGCGCTTGTACCTTCGTTTCTATTTGATTGTATGAAACTCACCATTTAAAAGACGGGAAAAAAAAAATCTTTTCTATTCGTTAGAAGAAATGAGCTGTTTTAGATGCATTGAGCTGCTGGACTTTATATTTATTTTTGCATTTAAACTGTTGACTGCATTAATTTAATATGTTTCTACCTGAATGTCTGTTATTATTTCCATAAAAGAGTAATAAATCTGATATATTTGCACAGTACTTACTGGGCTGTCCTTATTTCAGGGATCTAACTGTCCTTGTTCAGCTTTGAGGGGTAAAGGGATTTAAAAGCTGTCGGTAGCTAGTGCAGAGCCAGCAATGCTTTTCACGAGGATGCTGCTCAGAGAGCTTTTGCAGGCTGTACTGTCAAGGATAAACTAATGAGACAAAAGTCGAGTTAGACTTTAACTGATTTTAAACTACTTTATTTACTTCTTTGAGATCCTTGCATTAACCTGAACTGAGGTTTAAAGAGCATTTGTAACTGGTGCCAAGAGCCTTAATGCAACTGGGCAAACCTCTTGCATTCACAAAAATGCGTAGTTTCTATTTTCACCCAAGTTGGTTTTGTCCTTCTCCCCTTCTGTCCCATAAATTATTTAGTGCTGGAGACAGTTTTGGTAATTGGTTAGAATTTACTAGTTTATGCAGTTTTTTTTACTAGAACAATTGGTACTATTTGGACCTGCTTTTCTTGGAGTTTAAAATAAGGGGATTTTGATGATGGTAAATTTGTAGGAGTGAAGCTTCTGTTGGGCTGCTGCATGTGTGTGTGTGTGCAGGTGCATGTAAGATTTTCTCTGTCTGTGGGATATATACTGAAGAGCCTCTGAAGCTCTCTACAGAATGGAAACCAAATTCCTGGACTGGGAATGTTCTGCCTGTATTTTCTCCATTTTCTTGAAATATTCCTATGCCAATAGTGTAACCGTGTGGTAGCAACTTCCTTCAAGACAAGCCTCTGGCAATTAAAACTTCCCAATTTGAAGGTATTAGCTGATACTGAGCTGTAGCTAATATTTCTCTGGTATGACTTTCAGGGGACTTACGGTGTTTCTAATGTCATGGTTTGAGGTGCAATCATACTGATCAGCGTGGAGAGGTGAGGGCTGGGGAAGAGGGAGAAGACAAATATGGTGCTGGTGAACAGGGCGTCTTGATAGGACTGAGAACCACTGACTTCTACCCTCTGGGCACTGAAGTACAGCAGATGACCCATGAGACTGACTCCCAGCAATAGCAAAACTGAAGCTTGTCTCTTTCTAGCTTAAAGCTGAGGAAAATCCGGGGGGCATGGGATGTGGCTTGTTTTTGGACAGGTCCTTCACAACTCCCTTGCAGTACCAGCACCTCCAGCTGACCTCTAGCACCAGGGGAAGGTTGTGCAAGCAATTCAGCAGGTAAGGAAACAGGTTGGACTCTGACCCAACCTCATGAAAAAGCAGTTAAATGACCCCATGTGTCTCCCTGCATGCAGCCTGTGAAACAGCTTTTCTCCCTTTGCAGCCAGACCCTCATGGCTTCTTTCTCTGCATGGTACACATATACATACCATCTATGCACCAAGCAAAGCAACTTGACCTTCAGAACAACTTTCAGTCAGGCAGGCAAACTGGAATCGGTAAGACATAATCAGTTACCAGCAGCTGGGCTAGTTTTCCTCAACAAATTCATAACAGTGCTTCCATTCTGGGAGTTCTGGGTTTGGGAAAGGGTTTGCAACATCTGCAGACATCATGTGAGAACTCTCTAGCCATGTGCCTATATGTTGCATAATGTACACAGCTAAGAAGTTCCATAAGATTTTCAGAGATTTTATAGCATCCTTCTCACACTGCAGATTTTCAGTTTCCCTTTGCTTTCATGTCTGATACAAATCCCTGTGATACACAAAGTGTGGGGTAGCTTCAAGAGGCTGTGAGCACACGATCCTTGTCCCCCACCCCTAATTTTTGTTTAGCAGCTGGGGTTGCTAGCAGACCCTTTGCCATTGCTGTTGCCATCCCTCCTTCAGCGTGCAGCTGTGCTGCCACCATGCAGGAGGCGCAGGAGGCTGTACTGCACCAGCCAGCAGCAGAGCATTGGATACTCACTTCCTGGAAAGGTGAGAATAGCTGCATTCTCTTTTCTGTTTCAAGAGACAAATGTAGGTGTTAATACATCTACAAAGAGTATTTGAAAATCTGTGCTAGTGTGTTTGAGGAAAATGTCATATTCCAATGGTTAGGCTAAATAAACGAGTTTCACTTCACTGTTCTTTGTTGACATTTTTCTGTTCCATTTCAGGGTGAATAACATGGGAGATGCCAATGCTAAAGATAGGCTAGTGTTTATCTTCCAAACAGTTGCAATCAAGGCAAAAGGGTGAAAAGCCAGGGTGATTTAGCTATGTCCTAGAGAGGCCTTCCTGAATGCAGCTGGAAAAATAAACCTCCCTCCCAGTCTTCCTGTGCTGCTAATTTCGAAGGTTTCTTGTGCAGTACTTTTTAGCATCATGACTATTGTGTCTATCTGTCCTGTAAGGATTGCAGGAAGACTTATTACATTCACTTTAGTGATGGTAATGACTGTATCAAAGGGGTTTGAGTCTGTCATCCGCTTCCTAGAGTTGAGATGTGGGTTGTACATTTCCTTTCAGCAATTCACAGCTTAAAAGCATCCAACAGATGCCACTTACAGTGATGTTTGGCATGGCAGTGAGTAGGCATGAGCATTCCATGTCTGCACAGGAAGGAGCTGGAAGTCAAATGCTCATGGTGCAGCAGGACGTGTCTCAGGGCAGATGTGAGACTGAGCACTCCAGGAGTGTCTTCAGCACTATTTTTCCAAATTACAGGAAATTGCACAGGAGAATTTGTCTTTAATGGGACTGCCTGTTATTCTCATATCACTTTATGTGTAAATCATTCTGTCCTCGTGGCAAGAGGTTCATCCGGTCAGTAGAAACTTGAACTTGAAAGGAATTCTTTTATTCTCTTTCTGTTTTGTGTCCAGTCCCCTCCATGCCTGTCAGCATTTCTCCCCTGTGTTTGTTTTTAAATGCTGTGGTACTGTAAAGCTCATCAGGCTGGTGTGGTGGATCTGCACCTCCATGCCTTATTTTGACCTGATCAGTGTGGAGGGGTTCTGTGAACAGTGCAGTATCATTGCTCCACCGGAATCAGGAAAAAAAATTCCTCTCTGTTCAACTTATGAGAAAGATTTTTCTGTTCTCTTTGCAAACATTTTAGCTAAGTTTGTCAGTAGTTAATGGAGGATTTCTGGGTGAAATTTAGTGTCCACCTCAAGAGGCTGAGGACAACCTCCTCTCCTAGCTGTGTATGTACCAGTTCTGCTCTTGCATAACTTTTCTCACCCCTGGGTTTCCAATAATTCACTGGCAACACTTCAGAGTGAAGCTGTTATCAGGAACAAATATGGGAAGGTTCTTGCAATTCCTGCAGGTTTTTGTGCTGGGATCCTGAAAATGCATTTGCTTTAGGACCTGGTTAATGATGAACCTTACCAGTGCATGGGATCTGACCCTGCAGGAGCACCATGGACAGACCAGGACACTCTGTTGGTAAGAAGCATCACACTGTTGTTTTGTAACCTCCAAAGTGACAGCAGAGCCATGGGACAAAACACAAACTGAGGCATCTATTTAACTGTCAGGCTGACAGCAAACAAATTGCAGTGTAAGAGAGGCTGATGAGTGAGCTCTAGCAAATCTGGTTGCTGTGGTTTCTCAAATGTCAGCAGTGCCAGCAGTTTGCTGGCTGCCTTCCACGAGGTTTGGCTCCCTGGCAGTGTGTGTGTGGACCTCAGCCTTCAAGGCCCTTGATCTTAGGCTTTTGAGCCACCACCAGAGAAACCAGCATGGTTCTCCAGGCTGCATCAAACCTTGTTTGAGCCGCAGCTCCCATGGCACGGCTCACCCTGGGCTGTCTTTTGTACATTGGGTTTGCATTTCTGTGGGGGGAAAAAAACCTGGGGCGGTGGAGATAACCCCAAAATCCCTGAGCAGAGCTCAGACTGTGCAGTGTTGGTGCCCTGGATTTACAGTTTGACTTTTCATGGCCATCTTAAATAGAGTGTGCAAGCTGAGAGCAGTGTTTCAGCAAGGCTGGCTCCTAACTTTAGGGTATTTTTTTAAGCTGCAAAGATGCAAGACTACATGCTGAGCAGAAAATAATCAGATGTCCAGTAACAACACAGCAAGAGGATCTCCCTTCTCCTGAAGTAGGAGGGCAGTGTACAGGAGAGGGAGGTCACCAGGTGAACCCTGAGGGTTTATCAGGTAGTATGTGGTTTTCCCCTTGAGTAGCCTGAAGTCAGGCCACTGACTTTGGAAGAATTAATTAATTGTGGGAATGAATTAATTCTCAAGCAGCATCTTGCCACATGTATGTGTGTGTGTCCGTCCCTGTGCCTGGTCTGTGTAGTCTGGAGTGAGGGCTGTAGCAGACCAGGCCAACCTTTGACGGTACGACAAAGCACTTCCAGATTTTTAATTGGCAGTGCAATTACTTAGCTGGTAGCAGGGGAGAAGGAAATACTTCCTGCAAAACCGAGAGCTGTGAAATCAGAGTCATGTAATAGTTTCTTGTGCCAAAGTATTAGCTTTAAGGCTATTAAATGTGTACTTGGTAATTATGTATTTGTGACTCCTGTGTTAGTAAATGTCATGGTATGTTACAAATAGCTTAGGGACAGATCCTGATTTTGGCTGCACTCGTGTCAGATTGGCTTTGGTTCAGCTGTACTCAGGAGTCAATCTGGATTTGCTTCTTGTTGCATTCATACTATTTGCTGATGTTGCTGAACATGGTTCTGGACTGAGATTGAAATGTCCGAGACACTTCTCCCCTGCTCCATCATGCCCAGGATCCTGTGAGGTTTCACACAACTTTGCACAACTTTAACTATCCTTGTGTTTTGGAAGCAGTGTGAATGATATATGTGCACTTGGCTGAGGCATCTGTTCCCTTCACCCACATGGAATGGGAGCCAGCAGCAGCAGTGGTGAAAAGCTGGGAAAACTGGAGCAAGAGGGGAGGGGGGCTTTCCTTTGTCTCCTCTGTCTGTCCATACTAATACGAGACTGCAGAAGACTTATTTTGAAACCAAGCTGAGGTTCACCTGGATCTGATTTCAAATAAAAGAAGATCTACCTCAGTAATTTATTACTCTGTCCTAAACAGAGATTCTTTGTTTGGAAATGCTTGCATTGAAGAGGTTGAAGTTATTTATTAGGAACTGATGAAAGGGAAATTTTCTTCCTTAGTGTGATGTAAAACACTGTTGTTGTAGAAGTGGGGTGGGTTTTTTTTTTCCTTCTTTGTGAAGAAAATGACCTTTCTTGGGCAAGAGGGAAGGGGACTGGTGAGAAGGGAGAGAGGCAGCATAGCTTGCTTGTGAAACAGCTCTTGGCTAATACAAAACCATGTGAAGGATGTTTATGTGCTTGTTACTTTTAATCTTGGATTCTTGCAAGTGAGAGTTTTCCCTTGGAGAAATATTTGGAGGTCCTGACCGTGATGGTTAAAGATACATTTCAGGCTCTTTTCACAACAACCTCTAATGTCTGAGGGAGTCTGCAATCTGATGACTCGAATGTTTTAGGGAGGTAACGTGGTTTTTTCACTGTTGTGTATGTAAAAGCAAACAGAAGGAAAGCAGCATTGGACACATAGGTTATCACTCGTGCTTACTGTTAAATATTTGCTGTTAAGAGAAGTTGGATGCATTTCAGCTGTAAGTGACTGGCATTTATTGGCTGGGAAAGTATGCTGTGAGGTTCCCTGTGCTTTAGAGGCAGACTGGATGGTTGGGTTTTGGAGGGGCAGAAAGATGCAGTAGCACAGAAAACTGAAAGGACTCAGCTCTGTCATTTGAGGAGAGGAGTAAAGACAAAAACTCTCAAACTCAGAGGAAAATTGGATGTGGCCTGCCTGCTTAAGACAGCGAAGAAGAGCCTGTTTTTAATCAACTTCTGTAAGTAGTACCCCACAGTTTATGCACCCTTGGGATCCAATGAAATGAACAGAAGAATGTAGTTTTGCCTGCTTTTACAAGTTCTGAATCATATTGATGTTTTCCTGTGACATTTTTGGTTCTTTTTCCTGAAATAAATGTGGGAGTTATCTACCAGCTCCTCCTTTTCCCAGAAAATCAAACCAAAATAACACATCCATTAGTTTTATGAGTTTAGTTATGAATTTTGTGACTGTGTCTATGTGTGTGTTTACTCCTGGATGTCATGTCCCTATGTATTTTTGCCATTCAGATGAAGCAAGCAAGCAGGCAAAACAGGGAAGGTGGCAATATTGCAGAGATTTCTGCTTAGTTTAGATGCCAAGGTGCTGCAGGTCTCAGAGCAGGGGTGCTGACAGCTGGGCCTCCTGGGGCTTACTTCTTGTTCAGGGACAGAATATGATCTCGTGCTTTCAGGCATAGATGAAGGGAGATGGGTCAGGAAGAGAGTGCCGTTCCTGATCTTGCTAGTGATGCACTGCTGACCCTGAGAAAACTGCTTCTCTCTGGACCTCAGTTTCCATGTAGGAGAGCTGGAAATTTATGAGGCTTGGTCCATTAATCCATGCAGATGGAGATCTTTTGGTTTACAGCCATGGCAGATATGTTTGGTTGGCAAATGGGAAGGACATGGATTTATTCAGAGGACAAATGCCCAGCAATGTGATGTCAGGGTTTATAAAACCTCAGCTCTTTGGGAAGATCACCTGTGCCAAGGAGGCAGGCTTGGCTTTGCTTTGCTGGAGAGCCTGGCACAGAGTCCAAGCCCCTCTGAGCCAGAGTCATTGAGTCGTGGAATGACTTGGTTTGGAAGAAACCTTAAAGATCACTCAGTTCCAGCTGCTCTGCCTTGGGCAGGGACATCTTCCACTAGACCAGATTGCCCCATTCAACCTGGCCTTCAACATTTTCAGGGATGGGGCATCCACAGCTCCTCTGGGCAACCAGTTCCAGGCTCCCACGACCCTCACAGTAAATAATTTCTTTCTAATATCCAACCTAAACCTGAGCTTTTTGATTTAAAACCATTTCAGCTGTCAGAGGGTGTGTGCAGCCCCTGACTGGCCAAAGGCACATGCTCATTGGGGGCACAAACATACTTTTGGCTGCTCAGATATTTATAGGAATTGGGGAGAAAACAGTGTTCTGCCACTGCTGGTGAACTGGATTTCAAGCTGAGGAAGCTGATGAATGGAATTTACACATTACTGGGATTGCATTTGGCCTTCTCAAGTGTTCCTTGCTCAGGAACCCAAGACTGCTGCTTTTCCTCCCTCTGCCATGCAGGAATCCCACGGTGTCTCTGCATTAGAGAAGGGCCTGTTTTGTCAGCCTGAATGTGAGCCTGAATCAGGGAGGAAGGAGGGCTTCCTGTAAACATCTGAGGGAAGAGAGCAGCATTGTGCCTGAGCTGAACTGCGGTTACTTCAGGGACTTAATGGAAAGAAACTGACCAGCTGGACATCAAAATGCATGGTGGCTGACCAGGTCAACCAGTGAAGGAAAACCCGTGTTAACAGTGCCAGCAAGTAACACAGAGTCCTTACAGGCAGAGCTGTCCTGTCTCCATAGCATCTGTATATGGCCAGGTTCCAAAACTCAGCACCCAGAGGAGATGCTGCAATGAATGAGCTATTCTGACAGAAAGACAGTGTGCAAAGGTAGCCAAAAAAGCAGTAACAAGAGGTTTCACTTAACTTGACACAGACTGAGTAAATAGTACAAAAGGGCATGATAGTGGCGCTGGTTTTGTACTATTTTAAGCAGTGCTTCCCAGAGTAACAAATCTGAGCACCCACAAGCTGCAGTGAGCTCTTGGTTTTGCTCAGTGAATGTACAGATGCGACAAAGAGGCACTTTGCAATAGAGATAATCAAGCATTCAAATTTTTTAGCTCTGTAGGGTGAAACTTCCTCCCCCCATCCTCTGCATTAAACTCTTAGCTTCAAGGATGAAAATTAAAAGAACCCAAAAGAGTAAAAAAAAGCTTGAGGATATCTAGGCTCTGGATATTAGAAGTCCATGATAAATGGATAAACTACCAGAAAGGCTTTTCAAAAAGAATAAAAATAGCTTGCATAGTTAAATAGTAGATGAAAGAATATTATTAGAAGTAAAAAGATATCCTACAGAAAGTATAAGTCATGTCCAAAGGGGGAAAACAGAAAGGATCATAAATCCTAGGATCTTAAATGTGAAATAATAAAGAGACGTGCTTAAAAAAAGATTTTGAAGAATTGCTTGTAAAAGGCTAGAATTTTCTGCTATAAACTTTTGCAAACATATTGGAAGAGATATGCTCACTAGAAAGTCTTTGGACCCCTGGCTGAATGGACACAAAAGTGAACACTCAAGGAGAATAAGACGATATCATAAAATCTAACTCTGTTCCCTTGAACCCTGTAAATTAGGCATATTTGACTATATATTCAATACAAAGTAGTCTAAAAGAGCAATTATTGATGGCAAAAAAAATATGCTGGAGTCATTGCGGGTAGTCTGAAGTCAACTTGCTGCTCAGCAACCCTTAAGTGATAAGGATGTTGATAATTGCTAGGAAAGCATGCTGGTTTTGGCTGGGGTAGAGGTAACTTTCTTCTCAGAGACTGGAACAGGGCTGTGTTTTGGATTTGTGCTGAGCACAGGGTTGATAATACAGAGATGTTTTTGTTACTGCTGAGCAGGGCTCACACAGAGCCAAGGCCTTTTCTGCTTTCCATACTGCCATGGTGGTGAGGAAGCTGGAGATGGATGGGAGGCTGGGAGGAGACACAGCTGGGACAGGTGATCCCAGCTGACCAAAGGGATATTCCAGACCATATGGCATCATGCTGCTAAATGCAGGGAAAAAGAAGGAAGAGGGGGATGGTTTGGAGTGATGGTGTTTGTCTTCCCAAGTAACTATTACACATGATAAGACCCCAGTCTCCTGGAGATGGCTGAACACCTGCTTGTCCACAGGGAACAGTGAATGAAGTCCTTGCTTTGCTTTGCTCTGCTCATGTGTGTGGCTTTTGCTCTCCCTCTTCAACTGTCTTTATCTCAACTCATGGGTTTTCTGGCTTTTACCCTTCCAATTCTCCCCCAAACCTACTGGTAAGGAGTGAGTGAGTGGCTGTGTGGGTATTGGTAGCTTTCTGGGGTTAAACCATGACAGAAAGAAATCAAGAGCAAAGCAAAAATCCTAATCTGGCAACCATCTAAAATTACATTGGTGTGGTATCATGAATATTCATGTTTAGGCCTAGTAATTAAAAAAGAAAAAAAATAATAATAAAAAAATTCTATATTTCCTGCTGTTGAACAGAAATTTAACAGTAGAACCTTTTAGTTTAGAAAAAATATACAAATGTGAAGAAAGGAGGGAGATGCAGGTAGTTTTTGAAGATCAGTGAGTATCTTCTTAATCATTTCTGACAATACAAAAGCTGGAGCAGAGTATAAGTTATGGGATAGCTGGTTTAGGAAGGAAAAGGAAATACTTATTTTGTGCAATAAATAACGGGACAAAAAAAGGAAATACTTCTTTTGCACAATGAATAGCATAATCCCAAAATTCACTGTCAAAGATGCCAGAAGGACCAGCCCACTCAAAATGCAGTTAGGCAGATTCCTAGGAGACAGGTTTATGCCGAGCTAGTAGTGATTATATGGGGATGGGGGACAGGGGCTCTCCAAACTGCTGGTGTCCAAAAGTCAGGTGGGTTCTCCCAGGTGATGTACTAGTGCTTCCCTGCAGCCTCTGCACGTGACCACAACTGCAACAGGGATGAGGGACTTTTATCCAAATGGCAGCAGCCTCTGACACCCCTGAGCTGCTGCCCAGCTGTGCTGGTTGCCTGCACTTCTCCAGGGGAAGTCCATCTGCCTGGCCCATCCTGCGGGGTGCCCACAGCTGTCTGTCCAGGCAGAGTAAGGGCAGGCCAAGGTGCCAATTGCTTGCCAATGTTCCCCCAGTGGTGGGGGAAAATTCTTGGCTGAGGAACTTTTCATGGCTGTGGTGAAGGAACAGCTCCTTGCCCACAGTCTCCAGGAATCCAGCAGGGATCTAGCGCTGGCATGGTCCCTCCAAGAGCATTATAGGTACCTGCCATGGAAGGAAGTGTTCAAAGCTGTGGTGTTTGCTGCACAAATGCTGTGTTACATCAAAATGAGGGAAAGTTTTGTTAGGAGCCAAGACCCTCCAAGGCTGGTTTCACTGACCCCCCAGCTGGCAGGGCACAGTCAGGGGTGGGCTGAAGTGAGAGGCTGCCTGTCCCTGTGCTGCCCCTCCCTGCTCCCCTGGCCATACTGTGCCCAGTGTGTGCATTTCTGTGTTTGTGCTGACAGGTTTGTCTGTTTTCAAGTGATTGGAAATTCAGATTTATGAGAGGAAAGCCAAGATTTATGTTCATGTTCTGCCATGTCTGTCTCCCTATGGACATGAGCTTTATCTCCCATCCTGTGTTTAATTCCTGTGTAGGCACTTGGAGACTGATCTTCAAGTGCGCATCAGCACCACCTCCAGAACATACCTAAATAAAGCAGAGTTTGAGTGCTAGCATATGGTTCTTTTCCAAATGCCATGTTGGTCCTGCTAGAGAAAATGGTTATTTTCATAAACTTCAGAGTTAACATTTCAGGGGCAAAATTAAAAAAATTAAATAGAGGTCCAAATAAAATAATTGGGCCAAATTTTGCAATGGCTAAGTAATTGCACTCAATAAATGGAATGATACTGAGTGAGGAATAAATCATCCCAGAATTTGGCTCAGGGTTTGCTGCTGGAGCCCAGACAATAATAATAGGTAGACTGGGATTGTACGTGAAAAGCCAGGACTATGCTTTTCCCTGCTGTTACCAAATGTGCAGTGCCTATTTTTATCAAGTGCATTCTTAGCTCATGTACTATGGGCTGAAAGCCCTTATCACTGTGTGATGCCCCTGCTTCCTGCACAAACAAACTCATACACGTGTGAAGGTCTTGGCTGGTCTCTGTAGCTTGGCTTGACGTATTTCCTGCTTCTTATCTGCTAGGCTTGACCAGGCTAGTGAAATTCTGGAGAAGGTCCTTGTGTTGTTGAACCTATTGAACCCTTCTACTCAGAGCTTTCCAAGTCCCATTCTTGCTTAGCTTCCCCTGGACACCCTGTGCCTGTGTCTTCCTTGCATTTTAGAATAGATTTACAGTCTCAGAGGGTCGGGACCATCTGAGTGGGAGGCAGGCTGAAGAGGAAGGCTGCTGCTGTTTGCAGCGGTCTCTGGTGCACCATGGGCAGGACCAGAATTCCCTATGGAAACCCCTGGACCTGGGAGGTCTTCTTGGCTTCCTGCAGGAACTGTTTGCACTTCTCTGACAGGGCCTTCAGGCTTTTCTTTTTTTTAAATACTGTTCAGGTTTTAAACACAGCAGATGCTGTTAAAAAAGGAAGTGTCAGAGCTTCCTGGCCCATTCACAGGCTCTTAGGAGTCCTCTGAATTCTGCCCACCCTTAAGGCTTATAGAATCATAGAAAAACAGAATATGCTGATTACAAAGAGACACACCAGGATCATCAAATCCAACTTGGGCTTCTGTGACCTGAAGCCTTCAACATGATGCTTTAAGAACCTCTTAAGACAATGCTGGATCCGAGGTCTGTAAGGAAAACCCACCAGGCCAGGCAGCAGCAAGCTGGCTCCTCTGGGCTTCATTGGGCTTGCTGCAGACTGGGATCTGTGAGCCAAGCTTCTCCTGGGCTGTCTCAGTTCATTCCCTGCACATTGGCAAGGCTGTGTGGAAAGGAGGACAAGACTCAGGATCTTTGAGAACTATTTTCTCGCACCTTCTGCAATTCTGTCCCTGTGAAACACCAGTTTGGGGTGGTTAAAAGAAGTATGTGCTGTCCAGCCCACAGAAAGCTACCTCTTTCAGCTGTGCGTTCCTCAAAATACAAATATGGTTGACACAATTCTTAGCACAGCTTTTCCCAAGTACATTTTGTTTTGTAGAGCTCTGGTTTGTTAATGTTCCTAGCTGAATATAACCTGCCCTGAGGATGCAGTGCTCAGACTGGAGAGCTGAACACCTCTTCCCACAGCCGCATGCCCCATCCATCACACAATGTTCTGCTCTTTTTTGCCATCCCAAAATGAACAAACCATGGAAAGCTGTAACTCTGCCTAGTGTTTGCACTGCCTGCCTGCTTCTTCCCTGTCTTCCCTGCACTCTCAGCTCTGATTTACAGCCCAGAGACTGCTTGTCTCTGTACCCCAGCAGATTCACTTTTTCCATTTTGCTATCTCTCCCTCGGCCTGATGCCTGCTCAAGTGGGACAGCACATCAGGCTCAGCCTCCTTAGCAGCTTGTAAGTACGTCATGGTTCTCCAAGTAGGGGTTATATTTACCACCTCCCTCTGCTTGTTGGTGGCACTGATCTGAAAGCAGCTCTCACAGCAGTGTCCTGGCCAACAGATGCTTTGGCCAACAGCTTCCATCTAATGAGATGGGAGCATCACATAGGCAGACTGGGTCAGGGATACCTGTGCCCAGGAGAGGGATGAGGCTTCTGCCCTCATCCCCAGCCTCATTTCACAGTTCCCATGATGCAGCCTCAGCCAGAATCAGGCCTTCCACGTGCTTCACCTTGTGTATGCCTGAAAAAACCTCTATGTCACACTTGATGCATTATGGAGATCTCTCATCCTATCTCAGACTGCCACAGCACACGGAATTAAATAAAAATGTTAAGTAAATATTTCCTATCAAAATGGTGTGCAGCTTATCTCTTTTCCTTTGGCCAGGAAATTGCTTGTATATTTTTTTCTGCTCTCTTGATTTTTCTTTACCAGCTTAAATGCCTGCTTTTGATTAAAACTGGAAAAATCTAATTGTGCCTGTACTGCAGCAGTGTCTCCTGGGAGGCATGGCTCTGTGGCCTGACGCTGCCCTTCTCTTGGCTGCAGTGGATGAGGGCATCCCATTCCCCATCCTGAGCCAGTGCAAGTCTCCCGTGGCAGTGCTGCCAAGAAGGGGGCTGGCACAGGGGGAAATGGGTGGATCATTTAGGGGAGGTCACCTGGGGAAGGTGGCTGGGCAGCTGGAGATGCCCAAGTGACAGATAAAGTCAAATTTTCAAAATGTCCTGCTTTTGTTTCTTTCACCTGAGAGACAGCAATTTTCAGGGGGAAGTTGCTCTTGCATCTACCTCTGATTTCAGAGGAGCCACCACTGATTTCAGGTCTGGCAAAGAGAGCCTGGTGTGAAGGCAGAGGGTTGAAAGGAAACGCCGCTGCCGCACATCAGCAGAGACAGCGGACTGAGGTAACCTTTGCAATTATTCCTGTAAAACTGTTCAAGTGCCTCTGTCAGAACCTTTAGACTTGAGACTTTTTATTTAATGCTGCTATACTAGGAAAGCTTTAGGGCTCCCCTGCTGTAGCAAAAGGCAGGAGGACCTGATGTGTTGTGGGAGGTTGTGTGAGAACATGAGAGAAGCCTGCAGCACAGGATGGACACTCTTCTGTCCTGGGGGTGCATGCTGCTCACTCATGAGCCATGGGCCACAAGACTGGTTAAAGTCTTCCCATGCAGACATCTATGCTCAGCATGCCTCTGTCCTGCCTGCCTTCATGGATGCTTTAACCTGGTGAAAGCTCTGACCCCTTTGTGTTGCTTTTATAGCATGATTAACACAGTGGCAGCCCCAGCTGCTCTCACTGCTCCTTGGAGATCCTCCAGCCACCTGGAAACCCACCTAAACACCCACACAAGCCCACACCTGGTAAAACATGGATTACAACCTACCACACGGCCCTCTTGTTTTATCCACCACTTACAGATACTGGAACAAAAACCCAGCACTCGTGCTTGAGAGCACAAACAAACCCACAGCTTTGTCTACCCTGGTGCTACATGTGTATGCTGAATTCAAAATGTGTCCTCATGGCATAGGGTTTGTCTTCCAAAGAATAAGACAGCCTTTTGTGTGCAGCAAAGATGAGCTGCACAGGCAGCTCCATGAGAGAAGCAGCCTCCAGCCCAGTTTTGCTGCAGGGTGGCTGTGGTGCTGGAGCAGATTCATCTGGCCCCTGCCAAAGCCAGAGCTGCCAGCTGAAGACAAAGACTCCTTGCAGTCTGGGGCTGCTGTGGCCAGACTGAGCTGCAGAGAAAACTGTTGTGTCAATACTTACCCGACCCACGTGCACAGCTTTGTGGAAGGCTGTCCAGAAACGTGTGCACTTAATGCGTGTGCTGTGCACGTTTCCATGTGCTTCCATATGTAAATCCATAAGACCAGAGGTGCTCAATGCAGCACACAGAAAGCCATGTGCAAACCCCAACGTGTGTCACACACCTGAGTGCCAGCACTACCCAAGGCACCGAAAACCTATCCATGTGGAGGGACCTGCAGCGTCTGGCACTGTCCATAGAGCAGGATCGGGCATGGCTCTTAGGGATGGCCAGTGGATAGATCTCAAACTGAAATGTCACTGGGATTTCAGAGGTTGGGATAGCCTCTGGTTTCCTGGCATCTGAATACTGTGTATGTATCCTCTTTTTAGGGACAAGGACATTAGGAAGAAGTTTTTCACAGAAGGGGTGTTTGGGCATTGGAATGGGATGCCCAGGGATGTGGTGGAGTCATCATACCTGGAGGTGTTCAAGAAAAGACTGGATGTGGCACTTAGTGCCATGATTTAGCTGACAAGGTGGTGTTAGGTCATAGGTTGCATTTGATGATCTCAAAGGCCTTTTCCAACCTGATTCTGTGATTCTGTAATTAGCATTGGATATCAGCTGGCTAGTGGTGAAGGGATAACTAGATGGGAAAGGGGTTGGCATTAATGGTGGTGGCACTGAAAGACACTTCTGCTAAGTCAAAATCAGCCCTTGGCTTGTTGAGAAGGGACTTATCCCTTGATCCTTGAAACTGAAAACCATAAAAAGAGCACAAATAGCCCTCAAGTTATGACTGCTTGCTCTTAGATCATGCTCATTGTGTTTCAGCAGCAATTTCACAAGGACTTAACCTAAGGCTTTGATTTCATATCTCTCTGGGCTGAGGGAGAAATTTCTGGGGCCTTCTCTTGCCCCAGGAGTTCAAAGTGACCATGAATAAACTGAGGGATTCAGATGGGTTTTGCCAAGGCACAGAATGGGCTGGGCTCCTGCTGGCTCAGCTCTATCATGGGATGTATCTGTCAGCCCATCGAGGCTGAGGCAGGAGGTTAGGGCTCCTCTTGTCCTGCACAGCCACTGTCACAGCATGCCTCTGAGCCAAGGTTTCACCCCAGGTTTCTCATACTTCATGTACCTGCTGGAGCAGAGAAACAACCCAGCAAGATAAGGACAAGACTGAGTGTGCAGGGGGCTGTTAATAGGAGCAAATTTCCTTGGAGGAAAATTGAAGGCATGAGTAGTTGCATTTAAGGCTTCTGAGATGGAAAATAGAAAGCAGAAACCTCAAATATATTGTCCTTATCGTAATCACTCATATACCACTCCACTCCTCTCCCACAAAACAGAATCAGAACAGCATGGTAATTTGGGGTTCTGACCATTGGTGCTCAAATATTTAAGGTTGGAATGATCAGGTGAGGTAAGTGCTATTCATTCCAAAAAACTTCAGCATTTTGGGAAGGATTCTTGCTGGAGGCAATATGAAGGTGTCAGAACTGTCCGTTCTATTCTGTCTTCAGGAAGGCTAAATGTGGCAGGAAAAATAGTGTAAGATTAGAAGAAAACAGGGGTGAATGCCACAAAGGCTTGGCCACTGTGGGCATTTTTGTTGACACTTGATGCACAGCAATACTGAATCTGTGAGAAGCTGTGGAAACAGGTCCTGCTCTGTATCCTTGGAAAACCACTGTGAAGGAAGATCACGTGTGATAGCATCAAGTTGCGGAAGAACTAGGAAGAGGAGGTTGGGCTCTGGGGGGCTTGCTGTGCAGATGGGCAGCATGGTATACATGTCAAAAAATGTCCTCTGTGATCTGTTTTGCCCTTGGTCACAAGGCTGAACCTGCTTTGAGCCCACTTCACGCTCTCCACGCTTTCTGCGGGGCTGTATCTGAGCTGAGGTCAGGTCTCTTTTGCCGTTAGCTGGGACAAGAAGACAGCAAATAAAATCCAAGAGATAAATGGTGCCTGTTAATCCTTTCTGTGTGTTCCAGTGAACTGGATTTGTTGTTTAACAACCAGCAGCTCTCCCTCTGTGCAATGTTCCCTGGAGACAAAATGCTCAGCTCCTTACATATCAGGTTCCAGCAAACAGAGATCCAAAAAGGCTTTTAGAAGAGGGATTTCTGCTCAGTCGTGGATTATTGATCAGTGGAAAGAACAAAATGCTCCTCACACTGTGGGAACCATATATCTTTGTATCTTTAGCAATAAAATCAAATGCCAGCTTTTGAAATACAGCCAGGGGATTGCATGGCAGTCCTAAGGCTGCTGCTTCTCACTGGGGCCTTGCTTGTGACTTCTGCTTCTAACAAGGGGTCAGCAGAGAGGAGTTTGTGATGAGGTGAGAAATGTGGTTAGCATTTTATTCGTGATGCTTCCAAAGCCTCTGCATGAGTGAGTCTCTGCAAGCTCCCTTGTCTCATCTGCCTGCTTCTTTTCCCAAGAGCCTGACCATAGCAATGTATGCACTTCATGCACATCAGCATCCTGTCTGCAGGGCATGAACCAGGGGAAGCAGGTTTGGGCTAGATGTAATTCTACCACAAGTCTGATCCAGCATTTATCTCCTGGGTAGGAAACAACTCCCAGGAGGTGCTGATATTTCCAAAGGAAGCGATGAGGATTGAAGCACGTTGCACTCTGCATGGGGGACTGGCTTGTGGCAGAAGAGTTTTTCTCTGGGCTGGTGTGACAGGACATCTGAGCCCAGACAGGATGGATCTATCCATGAACCAGCACAACCTGCAGGGAAGAAAACCAGCTGTCTGTATTGGTGGGCCTTGGCTGCACAACCCTCAAAGGATAATTGTATTGCACATCAGGGATGTATGGTGCATTATCCAGGCAGGCTCCCCTACACAGGACCATGTGGTACCTGAGGGTGCAGCAGCTGTGTGTGCAGCTGTGCAGTGGAAGAAGCTTTTACTGTGGCCTTGGGGCCACCACACACTTCATGGGGCTACACTTCTCAAAGAAAAAGTGCCTCTTCCCTGGACTGGCTGGCAGGGCTGTGCTGGAATCATGCTGCAAGTGTGAGACCTTCCAGTGTGCTCAGCTATGGGCAGGTTTATGATTTAGGGCATAGCCTCAGAAAACAGGATCCCAGAACCAGATGACTCCAGGAGCTGTTATTTATTAATTTAATTCATTATTGTTTAAAGATCTTTATTAATATTGTTTATTTTTTCTTCTTTAATATCTTTCCCTTTTTGTTTTATTAATGCATTTCCCATTCAGTTATCTGCTTAGTGCAGGCATTGGAGTTAGTCATGTCAATACCAGATATTGAATCTGTTGTCCTGCCAGATCTCAGAGGGCAAAGCTAAGGCTGAACATCCACCTGGAAGTCAGCACTTGCTAGTCCTGAAGGACTAAATCCAAATGGAACCCACTGTGTCTTTGGGATTTTGTACCTAACATTTAAGTGTCACAATCATTCCACCTTAAACCTGTAGGTGCTCAGCTAATCACGATAATCAGGTTTGTGGTTTTCTGCCCAAACACACTGTCTGAAGTCTCAGACTGGCCTGACCCCATAACTGTACTCAGAGCAGGTCTCCTAGAATAGACCTCCGATAAACGTCAACAAACATTGGCATTTTTGTGCTACTTTGTCCTGCAGTCCAGCAGATAGAGCACTAACCTTTGCAGGGATAGAAATGAAGACTTGTGTCCAATCCTTACTCTGCCTGATTTGGCTCTGGGATTAAACCTGATTCCACTACATCTTGGAGGGAAGTGTAGGCAGAGGTGACAGTGGAACCCCTGTCTGCAGCTCTGTATCTGTTTTTGTCACCCTAGTCAGGGTCTCAGGCTCCATGGTTCTGAGGAGAGAGACACAAGCTGCTCTTAGCCTAGAGGCTGCCACCAAAGCCCTTCTCCTCGGCCCCTCCTGCTATCTAGCTGACTTCCAGCTTCCTCTGCCATTATCCTGTCTTGTACAGTGAATCCTGGGAACCTAATTCTTGACTGAATCTGTCCGTGGATGAGAGGACATCAAGGAGCTTGGCATTGCCAGGCAACTTGTGGGCTATTTGTGGGCTGCTTGGGAGCCCTGAATGCTACAACCCCATGAGAAACTGCTGGTGGTGAGGCAGCACAGCACTCAACTAGTTAAGCCTTTCATGGCTACTCAAAGAATCACAGAGAAGGAAGATGATTTTAAAACCAGCTCCAGATTTTGGAGCTCACAGGCCTCTCAGGAAGTGCTTCCAAAAACAGGGCTGGTCTCAGGCAACGGAGGTGCACACCTTATGGCCAATGTGGTATTGAGGAAGGGTACAGGGCATTGAATTGCTCTTTGATATTTATAATCCTGTTGGGTTTTAAAAACAATTCTTCTGGTGTGTTTAATACCATGGGCACAAGGAGGACTCAGGAGGCCTAAGGCAAGTGAGAGGATTACTCTTTACATACAGGCTCAGCAGAGCGATGTCCTGATGTAACAGGATCAGACACCTGGTTAGCTTCTGCATAAAGGACTCAGGCAATCAGCCCCATTTGCCCCTGCCTGCTCAGCCATGGCTGCAGGCTGTGAAAAATAGGAATTATGTGCAGAAAAAGTTTTGAGACTAAACAAAATATTCATTTTTGTTTCTTCTTGTTTTCAACAACAGTTCAAGAGACCCAAACACTTTTCTATACACAAGAGGACCAGAAATATGGTGTTTTTTTCTGAGCAGAAACTGAGAATCTTACTCAAAGACAAAGACTGGGATTTAAAGATAGTAATGAATGTGTCTTGAGCTATCATGATAAAAGCCCAAGGCACATGGGTCTGGATGAAGTGCCAGACTGGAGTGTGTTTGGGTGCAGAGGGGTGAAAGGAAAGGGTTTGTTCTTCTGTGGTCCAGATGTTAGCCACAAGCCAGAAGTCTCACACTTGAAGTTTGCACCCCTGTTGCAAGATCTACACCTTCCACATTACAGCACCGTGCCTTCTTTCCCACTCTGCAGCTTCTCCCAAGGTGCCTGAGAGGAGGCCACACAAGTCCTGTGCAGGAGGGTGCTGCAGCAGTCCTGAGCTGGTGGTGCTCCCCCTTATTGTGGATTTGGACATCTGATGTCCTGGATAAGAAGGTATTTTCAGGGCTCTTTCACACCAGGAGCTACCACCTCTGCCCATGGGACAGCCACACTTGCTGGCCCTCTGCCCTTGGGAGACACTGTTTTGGAGCCACCTAAGAGCTGCACCCAACAGTTTTGCTCTTTCAGCAGAATTGGGGGGTGTATTGCAGGGATGTCTTTGCCCCTACACTGACTTGCGGCCAGCAAGTCCACATATAGATCTTGCTATATATAAACAAGCAGGGTCAGAGCTCTATTTTTAGCCTAGCTCAAAATATATTCCTTGAAGTGCATTTCTTGCCACCAATTTCTAGTCCTGTCTTCTTGCCACAAAAAGCCCTGTGGGGTCAATGAGGTCTGTCAGCTCTGAGATCCAAGTGGGGTGACAGGGTAGAAAGCTTTGCTATGGACATTCCCCAGTACCATGCCCTGCCATGACCAAAAAGGGAGGTGGGCACTTGTGCTAAAACATTCCTTTAGCAATTCAGGTGAGAAAGTCTCCAGGACAATTTATAGCATTCAGAGTCAATCATTCTGGAAAATGAAAGCTGTGGGCACGGGGGGAGTATCGACAAGAATTGGGCACTGCAGGGCACTTGTCCCACCCCTGTAAGTCCCTGCTGCTGTACCAGGTACATACAATTCTGTCCTCTCTAGGGCTGAACTTTGCTTTCTCTTGTAGCTGATAGGATCAAGGAGTACAGGGCAAGTGCATCCCATTTATCTTGTGCCAGTACAGGATGCGATTAGTGCTGCAGTGCGATGGCTTCTGCCATGCTTTGAACATCTCCTGGAGCCATCATGGCAGTGACAAATGAAGTACTGCTTCTGGCCTCCAGACCAGGGCAGTTTTGGGGGATTCTACACTGGCTTTCCATCTTCCTAAAGCCAGACACCTTTGGAGGTGTTTGCAGTACATCTGATGTGTCACTGCTGCTATTTAACCTGGCTACATGGGGGCAGGAGGTGGCTGGCCTAAGGCTGGACAGGCAGTATTTTTACAAAGGGAAACCTGCAGCCTGTTTGGCTGCAGGTATGGGAAAGGGGTGGAGATGACATGTGAGAGGGCAAAGGAAGCAAAAGCTGGGGGCAGTGACTACTCCTCTTGCAGTGACAGCTCTTACCCCTGGCTGCACATTCTGCCTGCTGCTACAGCCCCTTTCCTCTGGCTCCCGGGGCACCTCTGAGCAGTGCACACTCAGCCTGCTCTGGGAAGGTGCAGCAGAGTGTGCTGTGGTCATCTCTCCCTCTTCTGTTGTGTGCTCAGGTCCCCTGTGACAAAGCCCTAAGGGACAGTTTGTTTTGAAGGGCTCTGGGTTCTAAAGGTTCTCCCATGCTCCCTGGCTTTGCCATGCCATTGCAAGTCCCAGTGCAGCTGCTGAGCTGGGCCAGCTGTCTGAGTGTACGTGCTGCAGCCCAGCATGAGCAGATCATTTTACTGTCTTTCATCACAGGCTAAGCTTAATTTCATTTGCCTTGCAATAGTCCTGGCTCGTCCTGTGTGCGTGGCTGGTTACTCATGGTAACTCATGTCACGGTAACTCAGCTCTGAGTCCCAGCTCTGGCAATTTGAGTGAAAATCTTATGCTAGTTCAGGATTTTTTTCTGACTGTCTTGGCTCCTGGAAGCCTCTGGTCTGGCAAATACCTCTCCTTTTGCTTCTATAACACTTTTTACACTTCCTGTTATGAAAAGAAAGAGCATTAAAACAGAATTCCAGTATTCTTGGTAGGCTGGGAAAGGAGAGGGGAAATGCATAAACCATTAAAAAATAATCATGACTTTCTAGCATTTTCATATCAGAGAGAAACAAAGAGATTTTGAAACAACCTATTCTGTTTACTCCTTTAATGAACCATGGCTCTTTGTAAATTTATTCCCTCTAACTGAAAGGCAACAGAAAACTAATGGCATTTTGTCTTTCTTAATGTTTATCCAGGGGTTAATGTGAATTTCTAAGCAGGAAGACTGGAAGGATCCTAGTAGATCAGTCAGTGGAGCAGACTGTTGTGAACTCCAGTGCAAAGATCCACAGGCTGCAAATCTATACCCAAAGGAAGAACTGTGCACAGAACCACGTCAGCAAATGTGTGGAGGAGTAAGGTAAGGATTATGAAGATGTGAAAGAGAAGCTAAGTTCTTACAAGTTCCTTACAGTTACCCATGATGTTTTTAAGGGAAAATGCATTAATTTATGATTTATTACATACACAGGATTAATTTTCTAATTCCTTATTTGTATTTAACTAATAAGTATGTAAAGCACAAGTCTTTTAATGCAAAAATATATTTACAGGGAGGCAGGAGGATATTGCTGTTCAGCAGTAGTGAGCTTGCCACCTTGGGTTGAGTATCAGTATCAGCTCTAACTGAATTTTTCGTTCATGGCCTGATGATTACCAGAATATCAACTAGGAGAAGAAAAAGCTGGTAATGTAGGTTTGCTATAGACTCCTGTAGCTTAGGAAGAGTTTGGAGACTGTAGAAAAAAAGGAAAGACAGCAAAGCTGTTGAGTCAGTGTGCCTTAAAAAAGAATTGCCATTGAGTGGGGTATTCTGATGTCTAGAAGGGTACAACTAGAATTTCCTGCCTGACTCCTGCATCCCTCCCACCACAGAACACAGAGCACTCTCTGCACACAGTGCATTCATTGCAAACTAACTTCAGACAGCATAGAGGATAAACCTGCAACAGCTGTGAGGTGCCACAGGAATGGGACATGACTGATCAAGAGCAAACCTGGTGTTCTTGTTGCCAGCTGCAATAGAGGTACAAAACTCCAGGATTATTCTGACACAAGCTGTATCCCACCTCACCATGGAGCCAAAACATATTGCTCTGCCTGTGACGTGGGATGTCTGATGAGGTCCACTGACCCCAGGAGGCTGGGAAGAAGTAACAAGCAGTTTATTGAGACCGAAATGGGCATCTGGTCTGCTGGCCATGCGAGGCATCACGGTGCTGAGGAGGTGGGCAGGCAGACCAATCAGCTATTCAAATGGAGATAGAATCCCCATCTTCCTCTATTTGGTCATATCTGGGATTTGGTGGGGGTGTCCCTTCTGAGAAGGATTAATTTGAACAGCTGAGCTGCAACAGCTAACTCTGGAAACAGCAAAAGCTCCTGAATTTGTAGTGGATTTTGGGCCAAGAGACTCACTCTGCTCTCAATGTAATGCATGGCAAAGCTCCCACCACTGTTGTCAGCTACTGTCTTACAGCAGTGGGATGAGCTTTTGGAAATCCTGACCTACCAGCTTGTCTTCTAAGACCAAAGGCTCCTTTTTTTTTTTTTTTTTTTTCACTGTGCACCTGTCTTCTCACAGCATCAGCTCATCTCTTCCTCCCAGTTCCACCATTTAATTGTATATGGCCATTTAGTGACTAAAAATGTAATGGGAAATTGGCACTTTCCTTCTGTTAACCCTTAAAATGTCTCCCTTGAAACTTCTGCATTTCTCTCACTTCCAGATAGCTGTGAAGGGAATATTTGGATATCCACAAGACTAAGAGCAGGATCAGGCAGGCAAAAAAGATGGCCAGTGCCTAGTTCCTGATACATCATTTTGTGGTAAAGGAAGAATCCATGCTGTCTGGTGGACACAGTGGCCAAAGCTCAGATTCCCTGGGTCCATAACATGGGGAGGGGAATGGATGAAGAAGCAGAGGAGACCAGAGTTTGAATTTTGGCCATGGCCTGTTTGCTGCTCCCATCGACAGTGCCCCAAGTGCTAATTATAATTCCCTTATTCTTCATATTTGGCCATGGCAAATGACAAAGGGGGGTGAAAGCCAAAAATAAGCAGCCCTCAGAATAGCCCTCTCCACATCTTCCTGCTAATGGCATCTCTGAGGAAGATTGCTTGTTCCCCTTCAGACAAGCTTTCAGAGGCTATTTTAATCCATTTTTAGTTGCAAATAGCACTTATCAGAATAAGTGTGGGCTGGTTGCCAGCTCCTTCAGATCTTTGAGGCCTGGAGGGGTAAGTCTCTGAAAAATAACTGCGTGTGCTTCTAGTGCATGTTCCCCTGCCCAGGGGATCTTGGGGACATAATAAGGAAGCATTCATCTGATGGAGCAGAGCCCAGGAACCAGTGCTTTACTAAACCAGTGATTCCTCTGTCATCAACACTTGTTCCCAGGAATCAGAGCTCTTGTTGCTGTCATCAGTTGGGTTGCTTCAGATTCAATTTTGCAATCATCAGAAGGCAGAGAAGCAAGGTTGGCAAAAAGGTTAGAGAGTCACTAATTTCTGAGTCATTGCTTAGAACATGACCCTAGCTAATTGTGTTCAAAAATCCTTGCTGACAGTCATCCCATGGCCACTCCATGGTCGCCAGTGAGTTCACCATCTTTGTCACGTTCATAAACTGTTCAAAATTATATTTTAGAAAATGCCATATTGAACATTAATTGGCATTCCCAGGGAAGGAAGCCTGGAGCAGGCTGAAGATTAAATGATTAATTATTTAAAAGATTATATGCCCTCTTTCCCTGGAGAAATTATGATACTAGGCAGTACCTGGGCAGCTTGCCCTACTGCTCTGTCCTGGACTCTAGGCCTGCCATCTTTCATCAATTCTAAATCAATTTTAATGTATCTTAGGAATAATATGTATGGTGACTTACTGCCCGACTTCCCTGGGAAAAGGGTGGCAGGCATAGGAGAAAACCCCAACAGGGGGCTACGGGGTAACATGAGGGATCTTGGGGTCTGGTAGAGGTTGCCATAGGAGCAAATTAGGAAAATATTGCTACATTCATGGTGCATTGCTGTCCTCCAGCATTTGTCATAGTGACTTTGAAGACCACTTGATCCGGCCTTGATCTATTTATATCTCTTATATTCAAAACCAGGCATCTGAAATGCAGATCAGAAGGGGTTCATGAACAGTACTATGCAGAAAGCCTGTGGAGTGTGTGATACCTGAGACAGTTTTGGATGCATGATCCTGGCCCTGCGTCAGTGAAATAATGATAAATTCTTCGCCATGATGGGGGGAATTGTTGCATTTAATCAAGAATACAATGGTACCGATCCATTTTTCTCTTTCTCCTGACCCAAGACCCAGTTATATGTTTTACAATGTGCAAAATATGTGCTCATATGTTTTGACAGTCACAATAAGCGTTTCAGGATGATATGGGAATTTTCACAATGTTGCTAAGTTCTTGTTTCTTTATTATTTAAAAGAGTAAAGCCTGATAGCAACAGGACCATCAGACACGTTAATGTGTAGATGCAAACAAGCCTTCAAGGAATATTAGCTAATCTTTTTCTCCCTATTTTATTTCACTGTTTGTGAGAGGAAAGAAGACTTGGCCGGAGGTGAGCAGGCAGATCATATTTCTAATTATGTCGAGTTTGAAGTCTGACTAGACAATCCTTGTGGCTACTGTTGACCTCCATCCACGCACTGTCAGGATCTTGTGACCTGTCATTTGTTGCCTAGAAAATGCCAATAAATCTGACTTACCAGCTGTGTGTCATCCTCTCAACACCAGTAAGGCAGTTAAAATTTTCCTATTAAATACTACTCCTTTAACTTGATTGTATAAGGGTTGCAGCAAAAACCAAATGGCAGCCCTTACCTACTAGCTCGTGTCAATTCTGTTTCACTCTGTTTCCACAGATGCATTTGGCTGTTGAGCAGGGCAGTCTTTAAACAGTGGAAAGAGTAGGGGATGACTCACTCTGCTGCAGCAAGCTGGGGATGCTTCTGCTCGCTGCCTCCAGGCTAATTAATTTATCATGAAAGTGGAGGAGTTTTGCTGAATGTCACCATGCTTGTTTTCCCTGCCTGGGCTTCTCCCATTATTTCTAGGTGGATCTTTAACGGAAAAATTGGGTCTGCCATCTGTAAGTGCACCCGTCTCTCTGATGATGCTGCCAGGCTAAATGGGAAACCCCAGCAGCATTTTTGCTTGCGTGACTCCGGGCCCTGCACCATGACAGTGTGCCCAGGACACGTCAGAGACCACTCTGCTCAGAGGGATAGCACCTGAAGTCCCAGGGAGAAGGCATCTGCTCCTGGCTCACTGCCCCACGTTCTTGGCTGCTTCCTGCCTTGGTGCCTGATTTGTTGTGCCAGCTGGAGCCTTGGAGGAGCTGCTGCTGATACAATCGTTCAATAAATTCCACTGTGCAAATACACAGATGAAAGCATCCCCCTCTCAGGGAAGGCTGGTGCCAGGAGTGTCAGACAGCCGTCCAA
The DNA here is from genome assembly GCA_008694505.1 of Cyanoderma ruficeps. Classification (NCBI taxonomy): domain Eukaryota; kingdom Metazoa; phylum Chordata; class Aves; order Passeriformes; family Timaliidae; genus Cyanoderma; species Cyanoderma ruficeps. Next base: position 11,641,246 of record VZDJ01007753.1, read on the forward strand.
ATAGTTGCATGGAAAGCTGGAAAGGACATTTTATGATCTCACCAACAGGTTTGAGTCACATATGTCCTTCCACTCATGCACTCCTGAATTCAGAGCCTGAAGTGCCAACTGCTTTGTCACAGTAATTCCTACTCACGACAAAGATGGATTTACTCTGATGTAAATTATTCACGGAAGTCAGGTTTGTTATGTGTGCTGTGTGGTAAAGCTTGGGCATCCTCATAGCTACCAGAAGTTCTGCAATGCTTTCAACTGGGGAATAAACCCATCTTTTTCATCTCAGCTCAACTGAATTCTCTCCCCTGCATTTTCAGGGAGGTGCTGCTCCTCACCTAGTGAGGGGGCATTCATGATATTGAATTTAAGTAGAGGGTTTAGCATTTAGAATTAAAAGAAAGCTTCCATCTCTGAACATCTAAAAGTGGTAGCTGATGAAATAAAATGAAATAAAACCGAATACTTGTGAGAAACTCTTTATAGGCCAAATGAGAAGGGGTGAGCTCTGACAGTTCATATTTGACTACCCCATCTGCAGAAGGTTGCAGGCTCCATTTTGTGTTGAGGAAATGCTGAGGGCAGACTGTGAGAAGGAAGGAGGAAGCGAGCAGGGGCTTAAGGAATGAAAGGAGAGGAAACCAGAAATGACACTTGAAGGCAGGAGACTGGTGGAGAATGTCAACTCCTTACACTCACAGTGTTGCAGAAACAATGGGGAAACCTTACCTGAGTAATGAGGGGAGCAATGTCTGTGTATCTGGGTGTTGTATTTGTTTAGGTTTTTTTGAAAATGTACTTAATGTTTGGTTTTGGTTTTGGATATTTATAAATACAGGGGTAGAACTTATCTTAAAAGGCTTGCATTGCAGTCCAGTAAGCAAAGATTCCTCCTCATTTCCCGTAGTTCCCTTGAAGTCAGCTCCCAGTACAGAGTGTGCACGTATTCTAGGGGTGACAATACAGAAATAAGTAAGCAAAGGGCTGCCTCTTGCCTTGAGTTCAGAGCACTCGGACATGCTGTCCTGGTGGCAGGCACACACCAGAGACAGGGGGCAAAGTTTGCTCTTTTCCCGACAGGCCAGAGCTGTCTTTAGCCTCTGAGTTCCCACCCTGTTCTCCACTGCCCTCTTGTAAAGGGCATTTGGACAGAACACTGTTTTGGATGGGCTTCCAGAGACCTTTTAAGGCTGTGGGGTTTTTCCTTTATAGCTGCAATTTACTGGTAAATCTTGTCTGAATTATGTAGGCTTTTTACGGTGAAACGGGTTCAAGAACCTCTATTTTTAGTCCAGCTCCAAACAAGTGCAAGAATTACTGCCTGCTAGTCTTGTATTCCTCTGTGACCCCTTCCCTCACCAGGGCTGTCAGCTTTCTGTGCCAGGCAGTTGTAAGGTGGCAGGAACAGTCAGAGAAACTGGACTATTTAGTCTGAAAGAAATCCTAAGCTACTTTTCCAGGACCACAGAAAGCCAATCAATCCTCTTGATTTGTCACAACAAGCCGATGTGACATTAACTAGCAAGCGCAGGTTGCTCCCCAAACAGGATACCTGAAAAGTATTCCAGCTTTTGGAAGACTGTTGATCAGGAGAGAGCATGAGGTAAATGTAAGCATGCAGTACTGGAGTATTGAGTGTGTATGTGCACTGTTGACACAGCGATGTGTCTGTGCACGGTATGTTACAGATATTTAAAACACACATTCCGTGACAGGAAGAGCTGTACTTGAAAAACCATTTGCAATCATAACAAGGACTCGGGATGACCTGCGGAAATGTTAACTGTGGCACAGTTCCCCACTCCAATATCCGTTTATATAAAGCATGTATGTGCTGTCCCTTTGTTTTATATACAAATTGACATGGAGTCCATCCTGGGAAGCTTATGATACAGGCTTAGCACTAAAGGGTGCTGACTGTGGCATGGATGGGAGTGGCTGGAAAATACACAGGACCCCACCCTAAGAAGAGACAGTGATTGCCACAAACCCACTGTGCTAATCCCTACCCATAATGTTTCTCATTTGACTCCAGCTCCAGCAGGTATCAAACAACCTTGCACCACACCTACAGCCAGCTGCCCCAGGAAGAGCCCTGGGAAGCAGAAATGATGGGCTACACCCTTCTGAGGCTGCCTCTGCAGAACACACATGTGTGTCTTGTCCCAACATCAACCTAATGTCCTCTTGCCTCCTCCTCGAGGCTCAGCTGCAACTAATCCACCAGTGCAGCTTCCTTATATACACCTTCTTGGAGAGAGGAGTTTGTAGGCTATGTTAGAGCCATGAAAGTAGCTTCAGCCTCCTGGTCCCCTTCTTGGTATAGGGGTGGCCCTTGGAAGTGCAGACAATGTGCATCCACCTTGCAAAGCCAATTCCCTACCTTCTGGACTTCTCACAGCTGGCTTTATGGCTGAAGCTGCCCAGGCTGCTGCTCTATCAGGTAGATCCCTATGGCTGAGGATAGGAGGGTGGAGAGAGAGATCGTAAGCCCCAGGAGGGGGGCTTGACTTTGGATGGCTGGGCTGTGTTCCAGGGTTCCTGTGGGTCACTTGATGCCTTGAACCCTTGTGGTCAAGCAGTTTTGCAGACCAGAGAGGCTCTCAGGGCAAGTCCAGAAGGGCCTGTGTGGAGCTGGTTTCAAGGGGTTTTCTCACACAGAGTAAGGTGCACATGGAGGGAGGTGATAAGCTTCCTAAAATGCTGTGGCCCTCAGCTCTTCTCCCTTGCATCTAAGTAGTGAAAAACCGTGGGGACTTGAATAGGTAAAACCTGGCAGATCATCTTTGTTTTCTGTTGTCAAAAGACCGTTGAGAGCTCAGCACAGGCCCTGTCCTCCCTCCTGGAGATACCTGTGAAAGTCTTGCCTTGTCTGTCCCAGCTCTCTTCTTATGCCTCCCTCCACACTTCCCCAGCTCACGAGTGGTTCTGAGGACGTGAAAGGAGAGGACAGCCTTTATTCCAGCTCCCAGAGAATAGCCATACCCTGTGATGCACCAGAGGGATGCACCTAGGGCTGGAAGAGCAACAGCAGTAGGCATTGGCAGGGTGCAGCTCTTGGGCTGTGGGCTAGCTTGGCATGGCACAGCCCACTGGTTTGTAAGTCCCAGGGGTGAGTTCCATGTGGATTATTGCCTTTCTGCTTCCTGCAGAGCAGCACCGAGGCATCTGTTGCTGCTTTTCTGCTCAAAATATATTCATCTGCAGGCTGAAATGAGAACCAGCTGGTGGTTGTTGGGATTTATTTTAGAAAAAAAAATGTTCTGTAAAGCATTATTCTGTTTTGAGTTCCTGTTTCCTTTCCCATCTGCCCAAGGAGCTGGATTTGTAGGTCTCCCACTGTCTGCATGTCCTCACTCACAGCATGGCTCCTCTGTGCTGGGTCCCAGTGTGGCTCCAGTGGGAAAGCTGGGGTTACATTTCTCCCCAGACGTGCACAGGGGGAGAGCTTGTGCAAACTCTGTTTGTTAGTTGGGGATGTTTTCATCTGCTTATGGTTTCCCTCCTCCTGAGTTTCCTGGATTTGAGCAAACCCAGAAATCTCAAAGCAAAACACCACTGAAACACCATCTGGTTTCACATCAAAACAGCACTTCCCAGGCAATCCTCTGCCAGAGCTTGAGTCTCCCTTGCAGTCTGCAACTGCGCATTGTCGCTGGCACCAGCACAAAGTGGCTGGTTTGGTGGTATTCTCACCCACAAATCCTCTGCAAATATACAAAAACACAAGGCACAAAGCCAGCTTGCTTTTGCTGGGCAGAACAAACTCAACAACATTGAGCAATCCCTAGACTGTAATTTTTACACCTTCCTTTGTTTTCTGTGTTTGATTTTATGAGAGTAACAACCTCTGCCTTATTTGTTTAAAATGAGAGGCCAGGCGTTGCTCTCAGTTGCACGAAAATTAATCTACACTTGCACTCAAGTTTTGCAGAAAAGGAATACTTCTGTGACCTCTTTTGTTTTCTACAGATGTCCTTCCTCTTTTCTTCAGTTGTTGGCAGCTACGTGAAGGGTTTCCTCACTAGATTTTTAATCTCTATCAAAGAAATTGTGGCTTTCAAAAAGATTTCATTTTCTTTTGAAACTTCTAATAGTAATTAAAATCTCTTTCATAACACAGAACAATTTGTTCAGATGTATTTCAGTGTTTTCAGAGGTCTTTTCTGTTCTTCCTGGGCACTTTTCATATTTTTAAGACTGGAGGGAACTTTACGATTATCTGTTCTGACAATAAATCTCACCTAATAATTTCTGCTCCAACATTTCTTGAGATGCTTTGTATCTTTGAAAAAAGGCTGTTTTTTCTTCAATTCAAGGTCTCAAATTGTGGGAGCTTATCCCATTCCTACGTAAATGGTTCTAATATTTAATGGCTTTTGTTAAACTCCCTATAGTTCCTCTGAATTCGCTTGGCTTCTAACTACCACATCAAATTATATTCCTGAAGTTTTTTCTCTACCTTATTCAAAAGCCTTATTTCTTATACTTTCTTCTGGTGCTGGTAATTACAAATCATCTTCTGACCTTCTGTTGGGTAAACTTGGATTGACCTTCTTAAGATTCTTGCTAGGAATATGTTTTCCAGATGTATCTTTCATGAAGCTCTTCCTTGAACTCTTGACCATTTCTGTGTTGTTTTTAAACTGTGAACATTGACATAAAACTAGACATTCTCTTTCGATACAGCGGAGTTGTTTCCACTGCTGTTTCAACAGCAGCACATACTAAGATAATGCCACGTCTCTGCCATTGCAGGATATTTTTGTGCTTTTAGGGCAAAGAATCACATTTGTTCTAGTAACAGGATCATGTTTAACTATGTACCCTGACCCTTGGGTAGAGTCAGATTTTAACCATCCCTTATGGAGATGCTGTTTTGCAAGCGACTGTCTTCCACTGTATCCATGTAACCTTCACCATGCTTTACTACCATATGAGTGATCCAAATCTGGATCACTCATATGGTAGTAATGTGCTACTTAATTTGTCATGTTGGACAGGCTTTTAGGTGGGCCTGTTTGTCTGAGCATGCTCTTTCCAAGCTCACCATTTTTGTGTTATTGTTAATGCTACCTGCTTTCCATGAGCAAAACTAATGTTGTGGATTGATGTTTTCATATGACAATGTCAAGACAAAATAAAATGTAAAATTACTCTGGACATAAATGTACTGATAGAGTTTTCTCCATAAAATAAACTAGTGATGTCACCAAATATGGGACTGTGTTGTAATAAGACCTGGTCCCCCCCAAAAAAATAAGCACCTTTCCTAGAGAGAAAGTGGAATTTTTGTCTCTGCAGATACTAAAACGGAACCAGACAAGTCCCTGAGCAACCTCACCACCTAATCACATCTGCTCATGCAGAATCTTGGATGAGGTGACTTCCAGAAGTCCCTCCCAACTCCAATTTTTCTGTAATTATATAATTATGTGACTAATTAGGTCACTACTTTTAATAACTGTCACTGTTCTCTACAGTCACCTTTCTGCATTGCACCCTGTTCCAAAGACAGGTTAACTGGAATAGGCCCTTCAGATTTAAATATCTTTTGTATCAAATCTACTTAAAGAACTGTGTTTATGGATGAAATGGAGAGCATTTCATTATCAGGTAATCTTGCTCATGCCAAATACAAAACAGAAGTGCTTTCCAAAGATGTGTTTCTCTGCAGGTTGACAATGCCATGGTGGGTGTTTGCTGTAAGTGTGGCTCGGGGGCTGACACTGGGGTGGCTGCAGAGATTTGTCAGGGGCCTCTCTCTTGCACTCTGGCCAAACAGAGGCAAACAGAGTCTGTGGCTGGGCTCCTGTCATCCCTGGAGCAGGGCCACCAGGCTGGCAGTCTCCAGAAGAGGTCACTCCTGCCTGCCACAACCTGTGGGCACTGGACAGGAAGCTGCCTCTTCCTAGGGCACACCTGTACCCTCGCCTCAGCAATATGCAAAGCATGGTGGGCAGGAAAGATATCCCTTGAAGGTGGGGAAAGGTGCTTCTCCTTTTCTCCTCAGTCTGGCTTTCCCATTCTGGATGCATCCAGCAATATCAGGAATGTCAGGCATATGACTGGCCTGTGATTTCAATAAAACCTATTTGATCAATAACAGAATTTAATTGATTTAATAACAGAATATTTCCAAATTGTTTTATCTTCCTAATCACCGTTCTCTTCCTAAATACTGTGAATAGCTATTCTCAAAGTCCTATTTTATTCCAATTCTTAATGGTAGCTTTTGACCAAACACCATTGTTCTAATTAGGACTGGAGGAGATCTCTGAAGATCACCTGGTCCTTCCATCCACTCAAAGCAAGACCAACTGCAAAGTCCCTTGGGGCCACATCTGGCTGATTACTGAATATCTTCATTAATGGTGAATTTGCAGCTTCTCCAGGAGCTTCTTGAACTGCTTGACCAGCTTCATCAGGGTTTGTTTTATGTCTTAATACCCCAGGAAAATTCCCTTGCTCTGTCCTTTGTTGACCCTATGTAATCCTGTTGTTGTGCTCTTTATTGAGATCTTCTAATGTGTTCCTGTATCAACTTTCCCTTCCATTTCCCATATTAGTCTTGCTGCCCTTCCTGAAGTGTCTGAACAACAGGGGCCAAGCATGTACTTTCTGTACTCGGGGAACTCTGGGGCACTACAGCTCTGCAAGTGTGTTTCATATGGAGAAATATGCTCTGGTGCAAGAGAAGCATGCTAGGGCAGGAGGCAGCTGGAACCCCTGGCAGCCCTGGAGGGGCCTCTGGTGTGACATGGGGGACCACATGCCCAGGGCTGTGTTTGTGCAGCCATCTACCCACCTCTGTGATACAGCTGCTGCTTGGTTGCTGCTGCCTGAGCCAGGCATTGTGCTCTGGCTGCCTTCCCTGTTTGTTTTCTTCCTTGTGGGTTCAGTTGTTTTGCATTCGGAAGGCTGAGTGGGTGGCATGTAGTTTCTGTACGCTCTGTTCTTTTAGTGGGTTTGGTTTTAGTCTATGTTTTTAAATGCAGGTAGTGCTTCTCAGAAGGAACATTACTGTCACTGAATGGCATCATCCATCTAAATACCTGGTTTAGATTTTACACCAGAAAATCTGACGAGATACAAACTGACATCTTCTTTTCTTCATCTGGTTAGAGGAAGTCACGATGTTTTTTTCAGGGAAATCTTTATTCAAAGATCTGAAAATGTATAAACAAGTAGATACTTCCTCTGCTTTCCTTTGTCAGGCTGTCAGAATTTTCCCAGGCCACACTGGTTTGTGTTTTTCATTTGTTATTCCTTCTTTCGGATGACAACAGAGAAATGAGTTGACAGGCAGTGGTATCTGAGGCAGAGAGTTGCTCTGGGGAGACAAGCGCTCAGCTTTAAAGAAAACTTTGCTGTACTTTTGGCAAGGCTGGATCAGTGACCCTGCCACAGAGCAATGATGACTTCTGTCCAAGGGTATTCATACTGCTAAAATATACAAAATGCCTGAAAGAGCTATTCCCTGGGACTGTCCTTTGTGGATGGGAAGGTGTGCATGGCTTTTTTTCCTAGGGATATAGACAAGGCTCAAGCCTGAAAACATAAGCATGGGTTGACTTACTTATAAAGCCAATCTCCTGCCAACAGTTCAAATAATATCTTGCTTTCCAGACTCCTGAGTGTAGGTCCTTACCTTTATTCTGCTCTCACACTTTTATTTCAGCAATATAAAGTGTTGAACCAGTAAAAGGCCTGGCTCAAGCCATAGTCTTCTCATTGGTTTGTTTTGTTTGGACCCAGTCAGGAGTTTGAAGGCTGAGTGCAGGGAAATGACTGGGACAGCTGAGGTCTCTCTGGTCTTTGACTGTCAGGATCAGACCTTAGCAAGTCACAGCATCTGACTTGCTAGAAAGGAGCAGGAAAGTATTCCTCAAACTTGCATAGGTATATTGTGTTGGTTTGAGCTGAAAACAAGAAAGGATGAGGAGCAGTGGCTGGTAGGGGTCGTGCTAGTGTGTAACATGTCCATGTTGACTGGAGACAGCAGCCAAAGAGGAAGGGAGCTTTGCTATGAGGCTCATGAGGGAGGAGCAGGGAGAGGAGAGCCTCAGCCATGAGATGGAAAGGAGTTGATGCAGTGTAATGGGTCCTGTGTTTTAGAAGCCCATGTGATGAGTTAGAAGTTATAGGCTGTAAAAAGAGAGAAGGGTGAGGAGTAGAACATGAGGGCAGAGAAAATGAGGTCAGAAAGAAGGAAGGGAAAAGCTGGAGTGGTACAGACCCCTTGAAAAGGGAGTGGTCAGGCACTTGAAAGATTTTCTGTGTTGCTTGTTGAAATTTGTGATGGCATCCATGTTCTAAATATTAATTGTGCAGCCAGAAACAAAGGACATGCAAGGAAGCTCAGGTCTCAGGACTGTGACTTGTCCACTCGTCACAGTCTTGTCTATTCTACTCGTTCTTCCTTCATCTGTCTGCCTCACACTATGGCTGAACAAAACTGGAGGTCTCCAACCTTCTGCACATGAACCTTGTGTAGAGAACAGGGCCTGCTGCCTCCCCTCCTTGTTCCCAGGGAAGGACTCATCATTGCTGTGAGGCACACTAGAGCATGTCAGGCGTCTTCTGAGTGAGGCAACAGCCAATCAGTTATGTCCATGAGTGACCAAGAAAGAGTTATGGGGATGAACATGAGGAGTGTGGGGAGGGAGGGAATGCACAATGTGGCTTTGGTTGCTTGAGGTAGTCAAGGAAGTACCCCGCAAGGTGCTGTGTTCACTGCCTTGCCAAAATCCACAACAGATGCCAATGTTGCCTGGAGACCATAGGCATGGCCATTCCTCTGTTAACCTTTAGCATCCTTATGGGACTATGTATTGGAAGGAATAAAAGCCAAAGGTACACGTGCTCTCCTGTGGATGTGAAGCCACAGAAAAATGTTCTGTAGCCTCATACAAAGGTTACTTGGTAGCTATTTGACAGAATTTTGTCCCTATTAGAAGTGGGTGTTGTGTTGAAAAGTCAGAGCAGAGTAATGCACCTCCCCAGAGAGCTGCCTTGCCTATTCTGGGGGTCCTGGGTGTGCTCTGCTGAGCCCATGCTGCGTGGTGTGGGGAGTCAAATGTGCCATGCCTAATGCCCTCTGGAGCCTGTACTGAGAGCACAGAGTTGGACCACAGGGGTAGCAGCAGCTGTCTGGCAGAGGGTCCACTGCAGGGACACCTCTGCTCCCTTGGGCCCACCATTGAACAGTGGTGCCTTCCTGTAATGCCCAGGTCAATCTTTCATGGGCTTTATTATTTGCACTCATGAAGAGACACCTTCCCGATGTAGACTCACAGCCGGCTCTGGTTCACGGCATGCATCAGCCTGTTATTGTTATGATACTGATCATGTATTTCCTTCTCTCACCCACTGCCTTTCCAAGGGGAAGCTGTGATAATGACAGGTCTACTTGTTCTTTGTCTCAGAAATTGGGTATAATTGCTCCATTTTGGCAGCTTTAAGATGTGCAGCAAGGGAACAGGCAGGGTTCTTTCTTAAGACATCAGTCATCTGAAGCATTTGGTAGATGGCATATCAGAGCTGGGAAATGACTCAACCATCTTTGTTAAAAGCAATCACTCGGCTCTGGGAATAAAATTAGAGGAAGAGAGCTGAGGGAGGTGCAGGAGGGGAAAGGACACTTGAGCAACAAAACCAGAGATGCTGCATTCTGTGTCGCTGTCATAGCACAAGAGTTTCTTCTTGCTAGAGCTGTATCTGAATCATCCCCTCAGTCAAGGAGCTGTTCATCAGCCAGCCTACCCAAAGCAAAAAAGGGGGAGGTGTCCCAGAGGCCAGAGGAGGTTAGTGGGTGCACCTGGGCTCACCACAGCCATGCTGCTTCTGTCAGCAACATGAGGATGCTGGGCTGAAGCTCCTTCATGAGTGACTGCAATAGTGTAATTACTGTGAGGGTATTGGGATGAGCTCAGACCTCTCTCCTAAACCTCTGAGATCCCTTAGAGAGATGTGTGGAATTGAGTGCTCTGATGTCTGCCTAGATCTTATATATCTCCTGTTCTCAAGTTAGTGTTGAGGTCTCAGCAGAAGAACCCCAGCTTCCCAACGTCTGAGCCAAGATGGGCTGTTATTAGTGGAAAACCTCTTTAAGGGAAGTGAGGATTGCCAGGGAATTACATGGTCTGATTAAACTGGCTTCCTCTTCACAATTAACATGATGTGTTGGAACCAGGGTAGCGTCCAGGTTAGCCCTCTGCCCAGGGAGCAGTGACATGCTGCTGAGTGCCTGGATGGGCTGCAGCTTTGCCCTCCTGTCACAACACCGGAAATGTCCTAACTGGGAGCCATTCCTCCTCCTGTCTGGGCCCACAGAAACCTAGATAGGTTGTTCTTGCCTGCCAGTGAGCCTTTGCAGATCTTGTGTGACAAACTGCTTCATGGCAAAACAAGCTGCTTCTCAGTGGGCGTAGCAGGGACTGGCTTTGTTTGTTTTTCCTGCTGCCAAGGCCTTGCTTATCTAACCTCCATTTCAGTTCTGTTCTGAGTGGAAATATTCTTATTTATGCAGCTGGGGCAGAAGTCCTTTTTGTTTTAACTCTTCTAAGTTTGAACTTGTGGAAGAGAAAATCTCTCATGGTGGCTCTGTCTTCTTCTGGATGAAATGTGGTGCCTGTTACATGGGTTGTACAGATGAGCAGAGGTCAATAAATCTCTCCCCTGGTCAGTAATGAGCCACAGTAGTTTCTTCAGTGCATTTACACATCTGCTTAATTGCATCTAGAAGAAGTTGATTTGGGCCTTCTTGGTCTGAGTCACCGCATGGCAGTAACATCCAGAGGCTCCAAACCTGATATATAGGAATATATCCTCTATAGCTATATATAGGAAAAAATCCCTGCTCCAAAGAGAACTCAGAGGTGTGGCCCCATAGCTGAGGGACTTCTTGAAGAGCCCCCTGATGTCATTTCAGTGTAGGTTTGGAGGCCATCTCCTGGGATGTTCTGTGCTTGGGCACATCTATTTAGGTTACTCTACAGCTGGGCTGGGGGCTGTTCATGAGGAGGCCAGTCACTGAGTACACTGTGCTTGTAGCCACACATACCATATGAGAAGATGTAGTCGTATATCTAGGAGACCCTATCACTCTGTCCTGATGTTTCTGTCTTTAGTCTGGGTACCAGTATCCCTGATGGCCAACAGTGACTTGGCAAGGACTGCTGTGACAGTGGGGACCTGATGGTCTTCACACACTGATGGACTTCTTTGATTGTGGGAACTAAAGTGACTGGGTTTTCTGTCATACAGAAAGAACTGTATCCTTTCTATTAGAGAATTCAGTAATTTGCAGAGTATCTGATGCTTCCTATGTGGCCTACTGAAGTGTGAGGACTCCAAGGCCCCAGCATTGCAGCTGTACCCAGTACTCTGCATTCCTAGGTGATACTTGGTGAAATCATGCAGAAATGTGGTTTCCTATATATTGCTTCCTTTTATAGTCTCTCAATGCACTAACTCGTATTTTTGTTTAAATACTACAGGCTCTAGGTTTGCTTAGTTCAGCACAGTCTGTTCAACACAAAGGAAAGTCAGTCATTGGTGATTAATTGGAACATGCTTTCCTTTCTTAGCTGGGCTTTTATGGACTGTGCAAGTGCCTGTTTCCAAAAAAACCTCTTTGTCTCTCTTTGTAGCTCCACTCTGAAAAGCACCTACCTGTGCTAGGTTATAATTCCACAGTAATTAATGAAGGGTTGCAGAGCTGGTCAGTGCTGTCTGTTTAGTGTGGGCCAATGTGTTTCTAAGTACTGTGACAAATTGGTTAAGGGAGCACATGTACACGATTTGCTACAGCTGATGAATGACAGTAACAGAATTACCCTGTCCATTTGCATGCTCAGAAGATCTTGATATGGTCCTAATGACAGCTCTCCTGTTGCTTATGTGAGAAGAAATTGTAATTTTGGGAGCAAGCAGAACTAAGTAGAGTTTGTTTCCACAAGCTGAGTAGGAACTGAGCAGGAATGTTTCAACAAAGCTGATGCAGTGAGAAAATGTGTGTGTGTGCTGAAGCAGAAACATTTCATGGAAACATATGTGGTCTGGCAAATTTTAATTGTCAGTCTCATGTCGGATAACTTGCCTGTTGTATCACATGTTTGATCTGGGAACTGCACAGAAACAAAGCTGCTGAGGTTTGCTCAGGAATTGCTGCCCTGTAGTCAGTCCAGCATCCTCTGGCGGACTGGAGTAGGACTTGTTATGCTCCTTTGAACCTGGAAATTTGATTCTTGCGTGAGGCTGATGTAACTCTTCAGTTTTGTTGTTGCTCACTCCCAAATACCTTTGCTGTCCTTATTCACTGCTGAGCAGCCATGATATTGGAAAAAGACCCAACTATGGTCATTTTACTCAACAGCTATTGAAGTCCTGGTCTGCATCTAATATTTTAGTATCTAGTATCAGAATTTCTGAAATAAAATCTTACAGGATTTCAGCTTCATAGAAAACTTGCAAACTGTTTTAATGCCCATTTGAAATTACATTTCAAATTATTGACAATGTTTACAGAAAGGAAATCCTATTAGTCAGCTAGCCTGAGACCTGACTTCCAGCTTATTTTTGCTGAAATTTTGAGCCGATGTGGTTGGAGGTGTTGTGACAACCACTATACTCTTAGATAGCCATTGCTTTATTGCTGTTTAAAATATAATTTACACTGAGGTTTACTTGCACACAGGCTCCAGAGACTCATCCAGTAGAGACTAAGGGCAGAACAAATTTGGCCATTTCTAAAATTCTTTGCAAGAACGAAAATTGTTTTACAGGTTATGATAAGATATTGGTCTGTTCTGTCTCTACAGAATGAGTTTGAAGGTCAATACCACCAACAAAAAATAGTGTTAGTATTTTCTACATTCAGATGTTCCTTTCTTGGGAATTTGGTCACAGGTATATTTAGGGCTTGAACAAAACCCTACCCCAGAGAATCAAAACCTCTAGGGAAGTTTAATTGTTGGAAGAGATCCTCTGAAGAGATCCTATGACCCAGTTCTGTGTAGTTGTATCAAATCTGAAATATTATGTCTCTAAAGCCTTGGCATGCCTAGTGTTTCATTTCCGAGTGGCTTCACAGAATACTGACATTGTACTACCTGTGTGATGCTTGAATTTCTCTGTGTGCAATTTTGCTGCCCATAAGTAAACAGAGAATGAGATCTTAATGAAATTAATTCCAAGAACTGCAGTCCTGTAAGAAAAATGAAAAACTCACCCACAGCCATCAGTATTTACCTCCTAAATCAAATCTCAGGTCAGGCTTGGAGTAAGGTGTTAAGAACTAAAGTCCTTACCTAAGGACAAGACAACTGGTTTTGAGTCAGCTGCTCTGTCAGCAGTTTTATGTGAAAATTTGGGCAGTTACCTATTCTTGGCTCCTCATTTTCAAAGTGGGGGCAGAAATATCTTTCTGCCTCACAGGCGTGGGAATGCAGTACAGCTTGTGAGGCTTGGTCATTACTGGTTTGGAAGTAGGACAAATCCACCTGTTCTCCTGATTTTACAGATGGCAAAGGCAACGTGGGGAGCTGGCTTTGTCAGAGGCTGTGCTAGAAATGATGGGCTAATCAGAGTAGACTGGGAATAGCCTCTTCTGATGCCAGATCCCTGCTTTGGCCATCCTGTTACTGTCTCTGCTGTGCTTGGCTTTGCATCTGGGATACAGAGGAGTTTCACCTGGGGGAGTAACTGGAGGTAAAAACCCCTCGTTTCTCTTCTTTACCAGATGCATTTTTTCCTGGAACAGTTTCAGATTAGCTCAGTCATTAGACTCTCTAATTCCTTTAAAAACGTTTGTTTTTGCTTTCACATGCTGACAACATGCTGATGCTTGTCACTTGACTTGGCTGCGTAGCACTTCCCATGACCCCAGTAAGATATTTTGGAAAGGGTATTAAAACAAGCATAAATTGGCCCTGAAGAAGAGCATGTTCAGTAAGTGTGTGTTGCAAGCACTTACGTCAAGGAAGCTAGAAATCTGTGCAGAACTTTTCTGTCCCTGAAAACCTTGTCATGAAGTAATTTTCTGAGGTGCTGACTGCTGACACAAAAAGACCTTGACACTGTTTATGCAAAATTTGGTTGTCCTTCCCTCTAGTATTTGCAGCAGCCTCATGGATCCCAAATAGCCTTGTTGATCCCATATACCAGTGGAACACAGCAGGCTTTGCTCACATGTTTCTTGGAGTATGGCACATCTGCCTGGTACCGCACAATTTTGGGTTCTGCCACACAGTTGGTTTGCCTATTTAAATGTTACTGACAAAGCTGCATGTGGTCAGAAAAAATGTGGCCATTTTCATCACTGACCAAAGGAAAGAATATTTAATGCAAAGATATGAGAAAAATCAAATCCAGAAATATGTACATATTAATATTTTTTGCTCCACCCTACCAGATTTTGTTTTAATTTTGCCAAAGACTGCAGTACCCAATTGCCCAAAATGATTGATGAGTTTACGTAAAAACAAGCAGATTGTTTTGTCTATCTACAGCTGAATGTAGACTGATCCAATTTTTTTTGATGTTTCTGTAACAGGACGTTTCATGTTTTGTAGACTGGGTTCCTATGCAGAACTGGCTAGCAGTTACTGCTGGGTCTCCCAGTCCACCCATTAGGGCAGAAGATCTTTTGGCGTGAGAGACCCACACCCAAGCCTCCTTTGGCAAAGGCTGATGCCGAGGTGCTTCAGTCACCAGGGGGTCTACATTAGGTTTTGTTGTAGAAATGGGGGATGGCTTCAGAAGAGAAGCCTGAAACACACAGGGAGTATATCTGATGGTTTGTTGATTGGGACCTGCTAACAGGAAGGGTAATTAGGGCAGGTAGAAGTACATAAACCTGGGATTCTCTCCTACATGATGGACAACCAGTGCCGGGGTTACTCTGCCTTCTGTCTCTGCTGAAGCTGCTCCTCTTCATTTCCAATAAGTCCCAAGGTCAAAGTGGGTTCCATGGCCAGGTGCTTAGTTCAGCCCAAGTGGTACTGTCTGTCTTCTGTAGCCTGGGAACAGTTTCTGTTCTTCTGGGAATCCAGCCATTCTGTCTGATCCCTTTGGCTTTTGTAGAAAATGCCTCCCAAGGGAAATTACTTGATTTCCACCTAATAAAACATTTCACTTAGTCTGAAGCCAAATGTTTCCGATTTGCCAGATATTCCAAAAGAAGTAATTCTCAGGGGGACACATAACAACACTTCCTTTTTTTTCCCTCCCCCTGTTTCATGGCAGAACAGAATTAATTAACTAGCACCTCACCTCCTCTCATGCTAAAGCCAAAAGTGGCAGAGCTATCTGCCCTTGCCTTTCAAAATGTGCTCAGGCTGAGGGAAACACTGGGGGCAGTGATAAGCGGGCACTCTATACCCTGAGGTTGAGCTCGTATTTGTTTGCTTCCCAGTGAAAAAGCAGCCTTGCAATGAGATGTGAGTGGTTCAGAGGTTCAGGGCTGTCCTCTGACAAACAGATGAGTTTCACAACACCATCTGTCCTCTGGGCACCTTTTTCTCTACTCACTGAGAGGAGCTGAACTGCTCCTTCCACTTGCCCTGGGGCCACTAAAGTGTTCCTTCTTTTGAGTTGTCTGTCTTGTTGAACAGTATGAAGGACTGAAGTCGCTGCTGTCATGACAGTGACCTTCCTCCAGGCACCACAGAAAGTGTCCCAGGAAGGACTGTACGCTCAGTTACATTCACAAGTGTCCACGGAAGGATTGTGGGCTCAGTTACATTCCTCCCCTGCAGCTGCTGCCTCTGGCTCTCTTGTTTCCCAGCAACTCTGCCTGCAGGCAGGATGCCTGTCTGTGTTATGGGGATACCTTCACTTCAGCCTCCAATGTCAAATCTGTGATTTCACTCACCAGTCTTGTCTCTCATGATCTGTCATTTGGGTGGTGATAACACCCCTATGCTCCTCAGGAGGGCTAAATGAGGGAGAAGAGGAGCAAACTGTCTTCCAGCAAAGCAGGAACATAAAGCTGGAGCTGCAATTGCAGTTAGAGAGCACATAAAAGCCATAATTTCTTTGCCAGTGCACAGCCCAGAGACAAAGCCTCTGCAAAGCCCTGCTGGCAACCACCCCAGACAGAGACATCTGTGTGGCACATCCCCACAGGGGTGCAGAGCAGAGGGGATGATACGTCTCTACTCTGCAATTAAGGCTCTCATTTTGTCACTTTTATTCCCTTCTTATGGAAGTGGGTAAACCACGCTCCTTTTTCCCAACTCCCACCCTCAGTGCAGTGCTTTCTGGTGCTTGTGTGTTCCCTCCCCACTCTGCAGAGCAGCTGCCACCACATCCCCTGTTCCCACTATCCTGGCAGGGCTGGGTGACTTGGCACCCTGCCTGCCTTCAGCTGAGCAATGGTCTTCCAGCTTTCCTGACCACTGCTGCAAGGCACTGACCAACACAGGACCCTGCTTCTCGGAAACCACTGCATGCAGCCTTGCTCTGAGGCACACTGCAAAGGCTTTAATTATGTTTGTTTGCTTCTTGGGCTGGAAGGGCTGTCCAGGCCTTTCCCCATTTCTTGTTATTTTTATTAGAATTTTTTTGATGAATCCTCTATGTCTGTGATTTAAAGCACTTTACTGCAGGCTCCATGCTATAACCACTTGCCTGTCCAGCCCTTCTGCTCCACCTGATGCTGCGCTGCCAGGGCACATCAAAGTGCTAAGCTCTGAGTAGATGGGCTGCACAGCTCAGCTGTTCAGATACACAACTGCTGCTTCTGGGATGTTATTATCTGTTGTGATTCTGTGACTTCACAGAGAATAAAATCTGGACAGACCCTGGGAAGAAGTCAGGTCTTCTGCACTTCACTGTCCCATTTGCAGGTTTTCTCTCTTCTCATCTGCAGGAAGATGTTGTACATCCTTTAGCCTTCCTCTTTGTACCCTCACATATAAAGATCATCTCCAAGCAGAGCTGTATTTTTCAGCATCCTAAAAGAGGAGTCACCAGACAGGATGAGTCACTGGTGCAATTTTCCATAGCTTAATCTAAACTTTTAGGGCCTGATTTCATTATTATTGCCTACTTTAAGTGGTTTCTTCCTTCGTGCTGAAATCAGCAGGATTTCTTGTTCACTTGGGTGGAAGGTTTTTAAAAAACACACAGGTTGTTTCAGGTTACGGTTCAATTACAGGAGTGAAGTACAGGAAGTAGTGTTGGACAAGTAAAGAGTGCTGGTGATGAAAGCTGGCTTCAGGTAACTTTTCCTCTGTTGCATGTTCTTTTCTGTTATTTAAACACTTGAGTGATTTAGTAGCTTCTGTGAGCTCCAGGCTGATGGGCATGCAGTGGGATGGAGAGATGGCATTCAGTGGGCAGCTAAGAAATGCCATGTCTCTTGTGGAAATGTGAAGATTTCGAAGAGCAGAGAGTTAGACACAGTGTTGTTCTTCACATTTCCTTTTCCAAGAAATCCTCACTCAGGAAATGGAATAACCACCAGACCATTAGAGCTAAGTACTCCAGAGAAAGCATTTAGGTCTTTGAAAGTACCCAAGGACCTGATACCCTTTCTTCATGCATCACAAAATGGATCTCTGTGATTTTTCAGCAAGTCTACAAGGAGGCCATCACATCATGTAGAAAGAAAGTGACAAAAGCGAAAGCTCAGCTAGAACTCCATCTGACCACTGCTGTGAAAGATAATAATTAAAAGTGTTTTTATAAGTACATTAACCATAAAAGGAGGGCCGAGGAAAAATCTATATTCTTCATTGGATGGAAGGTGTGAGGAAACACTGTCACTAAGGATGAGGAAAAAGCTGAGGTACTTAATGCCTTCTGTGCCTCAGTCTTTAAGGGTGATTATCCTCAGGGCAACTGGCTCCCTGAGCTGATAGACAGTGACAGGGAGCAGAATAGACCTGTGATGCTCACCGTCTGTGGGACTGAATGTGCTTCATCCAAGGGTACTGAGGGAGGAGCAGAAGGGCTTGCTAAGCCACTCTGCATCATTTATTAACTGTCTTGGCTAACTGGGAGGAGCCCAGATTACTGGGGGTTGGCCAGCATGATGCCCATCCACAAGGTGGGCCAGAAGGAGGATCCAGAGAACTACAGGTCTGTCAGCCTCACCTTTGAGCATGAGAAGGTTATGGAACAGATAATTTTGAGTGTGATCACACAGCATACATGGGAAAACTAAGGGATCAGGCCCATCCACCATGAGTTTGAGAAAGGCAGTCTTGCCTGACCAACCTCATTGACTTTTATGACCAGGTGACCTGCCCAGTGAATGAGGGAAAGGTTTGGGTGCAACTAGTAACCACACAAGAGGACGTAGTCTCAAGCTGCTCCAGGGAAGGTTCAAATTGAAGATCAGAAGGAATTTCTTCAGAGAAAGGGTTGTTAAACATTGGAATGGACTGCCCAAGGAGGTGGTGCAGTCTCTGCCCCTGGAGGTGTTCAAGAAAAGACTGAATGTAGCACTTAGTGCTGTGATCTAGTTGAGAAGGTGGTGATCGGTAAAAGGTTGGACTCAATCATCTCAGAGGTCTTTTTCAACTTCATTTATTCTGATTTCCCAGCATCACAGATCATTCCTTTTCCCTCCTGTCCTTTCTGCTAAAACAAACTCAGTCCCTTTGCAGGATTTCTTAGTATTGTGGCCAGTCTGACTTGAAAAATACTCTAGTTCTGAATCTTTCAGACCTCTTGTATTACGTTACCTTTTCCCTACACACATCTTTCTTTTTTTCCAGTTGAGGTGTTTTTCACACGCATAAAAAACATCTTCTGCTGATTTTTGCTATATTTGCAGACTGAGGAGCATATCCATTTTGCCCCTCAGCCAAATGGCAGATACAGCTCAGTTCTGAGAGTCTGGCTAGAGTTTGTTTCTCCTCTCTGAATTTGCACTTTGATGATGTCTTACTAGCAATGTGTTCCACACAACTAAGTGAAAGTGTCCCAGAGAACATCACCCACAGATCTTATCCAGAAGGATTGTCCCTTCTGTCCTTCAGGGCAGGATATATTTTCTCAGATTCTGCAAAAAAAAAACCTTTGCAGAATAGCTTCACCCCCCACTACCAGAGACTTGACTTTTTCAGGTTTAGCTGAAGAAGGCTTTGACCCTGCCATATCTAGGGCAAGGGACCCCCGGGGATACCAAATCAGGTCTTGGACCCCCACTGCACTTGCGCCAGAGTATTGGTGACTCAGGTTGGTTACTGTGTTCCCCAGTGAGCTCTGCCCTGCTTTCTTTCTTTCCTTTATCCCTTTTTCTCTGTTCCTTTTCTCATGGCAGAAGAAGTTCAGCCCATTTTTCTTCAGTTAGTAACATTTTTTTTAAAAAAATCCAGTTCAATCTTCCCACGCTGCAGAGATTTTTTCCATGCTGGCTGTGATATCACTCTGTATGTAGACCCTTCTATTTCTGTAACCCTTGAAAGTGTGGGTGAAAATGGTAGAGTATATTCAAATATTTTGAGAAAGCATAAATAATAAATAATAATAAAAAGCTAATAAATGGTTAGCAGAAAATTCAATGCTCTAACTCTCAATGTGATTAGATAATAGAGCAGGTCAAAAATATGCCTGGCCCACCTTTTTTTTTTCTTTCCACTTTCCTTATGTTCTATTTCTGTAGCTTTTAATCCTTATAATAGCTAATCCCTTGGGAGTAAGGATGAAACCCTTGAGACTAGTGGACTTGGAGGCCTGTAGCTTTTCCTTTTCCTGAGGCGAATACTAACTTTACCAAACTGCATAATCTCTGAGAATATTCTCTCTGGCAGCCTATATAACCCATAGGATCTCCCAGGCTGTTGTTTGGAGTAGAAATTGTTGGGTGCAAAGGCTGTGTTTCAGATGGAATGAACCCTGGTTTTTAAGCGGAGGTGCATGGGTGATGGATAAGAATTGCCCTTGCACATTATCCCAGGAAAGTGTGTGCACTCATTGATATTTTCCGTGAGGGAGTAGCATCTCTGTCCTAGTTTTGGTCCTGACACAGATGTTAATCTATACCACCTCACATGGTTGTTGAGGGTGGAAGAAAGGAACTCTCTGGGTTAGTAAAAGGCGGGTGTGGCTTCTGGCTAAAAAAAATATGGTGGGCAGAGGGGGGAGGTTAAGCTGTCTGTTTTTCATTGTCTTGGGGTCTGTGGTGAGCATTTTTGCATGTGAATCACCCTCTCTTTTGTTTACTTTTGTAATAAACATTTTTGCTTTTTCTGTTTTTTTTTCTTATATCATTGCTGTTTCCAGTAAATCGTTCTTATCTCACCCCATGATCTTCATCTCTTGTGTGCCAATTCTCAACTCCATCCCACCAGAGCAGGAACAGGGAGGAGAAGGGGGAGCAAGACAGTGGCATGTGATTTGAGAGAATCTCAGGGGCACTGGACTGGGGAGTAGCATTCCTAAACCATGACAAACACATAGGTGAAATCCAAACCAAAGAAGTAGGGAAGGAGAGTAGAAGTTGAGCAGAAGGCAGGCTGGTTTATGAAGAATAGAGTAGAAAACGGAAAACTTTTCCCACCTGGTTTAGCAAAAAGTAAAAGAGGAGTGATGAGGGGGTGATCAGAGCCAGCTGAGATCTTCCCAGATTTGCAGGTGATGCCTGGGGGTCTGGCAGGTCCCCTGGGGACAGAAGCTGTTAGGGCTTCCTCTTTGGCTCCATGTAGACTCACAGCTGGAAAAGTCTCATGGTCTGCTGAGACTCCATCTGCTCCCTGTTTGTACTGTGATATGCTTCACAGGGCCATACATGCAATGGACCTGTTGAAACATGGAGTCTCGGCAGAGAAAACATCCCTTGTGACTTGGTGCATTGTGCTTTAAGGAACAGGCATAAAGCTGCTCCCACTTGCCAGAACCTCCACTGGCTCAGACCTTCTCTGAAAATACAAAATGCTCAGGTGTTTGTTACAATTGTAGGTTTGAAAAATATCTGTTCTTCTCAGTGTGTGTTGTCTTAGGGATCTGACACAGAGGTGTGAGTCTGTGCATGGTGTACCACCTTCTACGATACTTACCAGGATCTAGAAAGCTAAAAGTTGTCCTTCCAGAGAGACCACCCCAGACCAGGCAGCTCTCAGAGATGGGGCTGAACATGCCAAGTTCAAACTCTTATACAGGGCTTCATTATTGCTCCAACACAGTTGTATCTGGAAGGGGGCTTTGGGCAAGTTCTGCTTGCTCAGTCTTATTGAGATCAAAATTTTCATGTGCCTGTCCAAATTGTGGCCTGAAATTCCAGCTCAGAGCCTGGCTCACAACCCAGCCCACCCAGGGAAATGGGAGTGAATTTTCCGACAACTGTGACTGCCCTGACTTGCCTGAATATTTATTGAGCTCTCACACACAAAGTGGGTTTTTTCTCAGAAAAAAAGAAGAAAAAACACTCTCAATCTCTCCACATTGCACATTTTTTCCTCTCAAAACAGTCAGACATGATCAAAGCATAACCCCTTTTGACAAAGCAGTTGTGAACTTGAGCAGACCCGGCCTTCACTCCAGCTTGCAATGAATCCCTGAACCAGGACCTTGTTGCCTGGTTCCAGCCCGAGTTTCACTCACCAGCCGGGATCAGGGCAGCCTCAGCCAGGTGGGTGTAATTGCTGCGGAGGCCTACACTGTGCAGTGGGATGCAAAGTGGAAAACAGGCTTTCAACCCCCTGTGTTCTCAACAAACACGAAAGGGGTCCACTGGCTTCAAAGGGCAGAGGGTTTGGATGGGAGTCACAGGGAATTTGCAGGGGGAATTCTGGTGGAGCTAAGTTTGCACAGGGGCCAAGAGCATTCCTGGTGCAACACTGTTGACGTCAGCGACTCGTGCGTTCAGCGTCAGATCCTCATTTGTATTTTCTCCTGAGCTCACAGGGCCTGGCATCCAGTTTGTGCTTTTGTTGCAGCAGCTGTTACTGGTCTGGCTGCCTCAGTAATTTCCCCGGTCCCTGGAAAACCCACACATGAGCCCATCTCTAGAGCTCTGTGATTGCTCACTTAAGCACAGGCTTCCCAGATTGACTCCCTCTCCACAGACTAATTCATCTGACTAATTATCCCCTTCTTGGTGCTAGTTTGTTTTGAATGCAGAAATTTGGCCGTTGCAATTTGTTCTATTCTTTAAAAATTCCAGAGTCATTGAACAATGCTGAATAGAAAAAGCTTTAATTCAAATTCAGCAGTGAACAGAGGCAGCCTCTCTGACCTGGGATGTTAAAGCATGTGAGTCTGTCTTTTCTGAAAAAATGAGGCTGTGGCCCCAGTAATTCAGCTGCTTCAGAGAAGTCAGGCAGGAGGCTCCCCATTGTCCAGTACTGCAGCAAACACTGCTTGCAGGCACTTTCTTGAGCAATATACAGGTGAATTATTGGGAGATTTTTTTTTCAGTGGGAAAAAATGAAGCAAAACCACTGACCCCTAGAAAGGAAAAATGGATTTTCCTCAGTGGAAGTGAATCAGAAGTGGATTAGAACAAGAAATATATATCAGCATATCAGTGCAGCACTCTAGCACAGGAATTGCCACAGTGGCTTAGACAAAAGGTTTGTCACTGAGCCCAGCTTTTATTGCTTCAAAGGACAGCACAAAACACCATTAAAATGGACATTGGGTAGCACCATGTCAGCAACCATATTTGAATATGAAGAGTACTTCTGCTGTTTCCATAAATCTCTACTGGATACTTTTGCATTCCTGTGAGCACTATTTCTCAAGTGAGATCTCAAGGCAAGGGCTGAGTCTTTCAAGTTTCTGTGGAGCTATGTTTTCATGTGTGGTTGTTAGGAGTGCCTAAATGATCTCTTACATGGGTATGCTTATGTCTGCCCTCTTCTATTCTTGCTCATATGCCTTCTTTTGCTCATAAAAGAACTTTTTCTCTAAATCCCTCTCTATGCTTTTATATGGAATTTTAAATCTTTCTAGTTGCTCCTTCACAAATTTCAATTTTATTTTGGCTGTTTCTTCAGAAAAGGAATAATGAACTTTATTACAGTGTAAGTGGTTAATTTTGTTCTTAAAACACCAACAAAGGCAGTTTTGTTGGTGTTTTAAGAACAAAATTAACCACTTACACTGTAATAAAGTTCATTGCCAAGTCCTTTTAATAAGTTAGGACCTTTTGAAACTCTTACTGTTGCCTTTTCTTAGTGTCAGGGGTAAATGATGTGCTTCCTAGTTCAGGTACCTCTATGCCAAAACTGACTGCTTATGCCAGATTTCCACCTGCTGCATTTTTTCTTAAATAATTATTTTGAAATTATCTGGATGAGCATTCTTATCCCAATATCACCTACTTTTAGGGAAACCCGTTTATGCCCCTCTGAGAGTAACTCACAGACATTCCTGCTTTCTAGAAGGATATGACTACAATGATGTTTTGGTTTCATGGGAAGTGAGTCAAAGCTAAAATTCCTTGAAGGAACACAACAGATTGACTCAAAGTCCATGAAAACCTTGTTATCTTAAGGCAGCCCTGAAACGAAGGATGATCTTTTTGCTTCTGTTGCCTTCTTGACTCTTTCTGGAGGTCATAGCAATGAAGCTGGTGTTGTTTATTGGCATGTCTCAATCATGTTCCCGGGGGCAGTTCTGTTCCAGACAGAAAGCACCACAGCTTGTGTCTCATTGATCACACTATGAGGAAAGTGAAGTTTGAGGGAGAGATGGAGTTCATTGCCTTCTCATCTGTGGATAAAAGATTGCATCCCTTTCCACTTACCTTGAACATGCTAGTTTAAAAGAGATTGTTTTATTATTAAATTATTAGCTCTGGAGGTTGCCTTGGTCGGTCTCTCTTACGTTTCTTCTCCAAAACTCTGTGAGATCCAAAGTGACTTGTGCTCAAAATATTTGCTGTGGTTAATTGTGGAGAGGACCTGGGAATCCAGAATCAGACAATGGTGGGTAAAAAGAGCAGTGAGACATGGTCGTGGAGAAATTAAGAGAGTTCCTAAGAATGGAAGACTTCCTATAAAAGGCCACACAGTTTTACCTGCTTATCCCCATTTTTCTCCCTGGAAAGTTTTAGATTGTGCTGGAATACAGCTTTTTCACATTCTTTTCTGTCTATCATGTTATCTTCTTCCTCTGCCCCTTTCCCCCCATCTCTAATATTTTTGGTTTAGTTAAAGCTGGGCACAATGGGAGAGATATTTGGGTTCCCCACTTCTCTTCCCCCATGATCTCTTACTTACGTGTGTAAATGTTTTGTTTTCTTGATGCACATTTGCCAGAGAAATGCTGGGCTCAGCTCCAGGCCATCTCATTTCCCTTTTCCATCTTGAGACATTCCAGACCTAAACAGCATAAGCTTGCACAGCTAAATATTTAGGAGAAAGCAACAAATCTGTGTCACCAAAAAAAGCTCTAAATATCCCTCAGAATAAAGTGATACAATTTAGTATGTGCAGAAGAAGAAGTATCGCACGATTCCTATAAAAAGTCTTGGATCAGTTTAGGGAAGGTTTATACTTAAACTAATGAAGCATTGTAATCAGCATAGCATGTCACTTTAGTCCAGTATCAGAGGTAAAACACCACAATACTCAACTCACTTCTAACCCCAGAGCACTGAAATACCAGTATGGTCATGACTTCTTAATTCTGTAGTATCCCAGATCCCTCCTAGAACAGATCAGTCTCTTTCATTGAAGATCAGCACCTTTATGCTGTTTCCACTCATTCCTCTTTTAATCTTTCAGTACTTCCTATGAATGTGGAGAGGAATTATGGACAAGCATACTTCATTTGGACCACAGGCACTGTACTGCTCATCTTTGCTGAGACAAACATCACCTACTGCTATGAGTGCTGAACCTGACACCAGCGACTTTGTCTGCAAAGGTTTGTGAAATTTCTAAACTTCTCATAGAAGTTGGTGCAGAAGTTTGCCAAAGGTTCACCACAACCTGTAGGAGTGGTGAACTTCAGCAGAAAAGTAAAGAAAACAGATGGAACTGTCTGCCTTGCTTATACTGTTGCAGCTAATTTTGACAAAGGCTGTGAACCAGAGCACAAAGTCTGAAAAAAAGTACCAGAGGTTTGGAGTATCTTCTTTGGACTTTAGTGCTTGTATGAATCAAGACTGGGCATGTGCCTAAAAGAAGCTCTTTTTCCTCTATCGCCACATGGCCTGGATGTGAAGGCAGTAGAGGAATGGAAGGCAAATGGGATTCTGGAGAAAGAAGTCCAATTTATTCTCAGTGATGCTGGAGTAACTAAAAATGGAGGATCCTTCATGTCCAAATGCATGAGAGAGATGACTGGCTGCCTGTCTGTGCTTGCTCTGTTGGGCAGTGACTGGAGCATGCTGCATCCTCCAGTTTTATTTTTACCTACCCACAGTAAAGGTTTTTAGAGCTTCTCTCAGTGAGTAAGAGCAACACTGTATTTAATCAGTTTCCTGTCGGCGGGCACAAGGCCTTGAAGTGGTTTGGGAGAGGGAATGCAAACACTGCACACCTGCCCAAGATACACTCAATCACACCAGCATTGCCACTGGGTTTGTTTCTGGGCTACAACCAAGGGTTGAAACAGGGCTGCAGGTTACACAGACCTGCAGTATCATTGCACCACCCCCGGCACAGCAATGAACTCTTTAACTTCTCAGTTTGTGGGAAACCTCTGAAGCCTGGTCACATGCAAATAAATATTCCCAGTGGATAAGAGGGAGGAAAAAGAGAGACAGAGAGGGAAGAGCTAAGGCGAAGGCTTGACTGACTGCAAATGGGAGAAGTGAATCAGCACTATGTTGCCCAAATCTGGATTTTTCTATCAATCTTGTGGTTGCTTTTGCTTTCCTTAATGCCTCAGCTTTATGAAGATCAGTGTTTATTTATTAATATTTAAATAATTTTGGACTATTTTCTAACTCAATATTTTGATGGAATATAGATGCTGATTTAATTTCTAATTTTATATATTGGAATAGGGATACATAGACATCAAGGAATACACATTTTTGTGTCTATTAATATAGGTATTTTTCTTTTAACTGAGCAGCTGATGGAGGAAAAAGATATCCATGAAATATGTAAATAAAAGTTCTTTTCTTCCTCTCTTCTTGCAAATTGTTCTGTAAATAACTATGATTAGTTTTAGACTGGAGGACAGACCTTGACCACTTAATCAGTGGATCAGCTGTGCCTTTTCCCCAGCATCACTTGTGAGCATCTGGCATATTCTCTACGTGGAACAGGCATGTGGCTTGCACCTGGGATTGGAAGTGAGACAGCAATAATCTTGCTCTTCCCCCAGTGGTTTGGAGCACAAGAGAGTGCCTGGTGAAACAACACGACTAAGGTGACTCCTGCTTGGGCACCCAAGGTCTTCTATGCCTTCCACTCCTGGAGATCCATAGGTGAGAGACAACGCTGCCTCTGGGGTACCAAGTGACCACTGCCATTTAGCAAAGCCCCTGCACTAAAGGTCAGTAACGCAGATGAAATGTGGAGTGCTTTACAACTAGCTGCTATTATTAAAGTCGATTAATATTAGCTTAAACAGATGCTGGTGCTTTCTGAAAGAGGCATCCTTCTAACGAGGGGAGATGGTTTGGAAATTTGCGATGTGTTTCTGAATGTAACTGTACTCTGATTTCTCTCGTTTTGTATGTTTGAATTGAGTGAAGTTTAAGGAGTTTCATGGAGATAGAATGAACGAAATCCCACCACACTGAAGCAGCCTGGGTACAGGCAGAACACATTTCAATGTATGCTGCCTTTGCTTGCCAAATATTTTTTCTTCTAATTGGAAAAAGGCAAGTTCCCTTGTGGGACAAACAGCCTGCTTGAATCATGACCTCTGGGCCAACAACAGACTTAATGGTTTTTCTGTTAGGTATTCATCATTCCTAAATAACTGACTGGAAATGTAACTAATTTCCTTCATAAATGTTTCTGCCACTTTGGTCACTTCTGAATGAAAGCAGCTTCACTCAAACTGAAAAACAGGAAAGCAGAGAGAAGAAAGATGGCAGTAACGCACACGTTTCACATTGAAAGTTAATGTGTGTATTTCTTCGTAATTACTCTATTCAGCTGCAGTGGAGCCAAAACTGCAGAGGGGAAGAGGTGAAGGCAAATGTACTAAATGTGATCAGTAAGATAACTTTGGGGTTGACTCAAGTTTGGGTTCAGTTAAAACAAAATCTCTTTAGGGTGAGGATACTCAAGGAGTGTACAGCCAGATGACAGGACAGACTGAAAGGCTGAGAAATTGGGAAAATTATGTGAAGACTCTTCTTCATAACTCTTTGACAATACTGCGGGTGAGATCATGTTCCCTCTCTCCCACCAGTTCTTGATTTACAAAGGGTGAAGGTTGCTACTGCAGTCTGGGTTATAGACATCAGACTCAAATTCAAACCAAGCAGCTCATATCTTTAATACTGGTGAACTCTATTTCCTTCTGTCTGTCAATGAGGGTGGTGATGGTCCTGGACATGTTCCAGTAGTCTGGAGGGGAGATCTAGGTGGAACTGGCCCCTGCTCAGTTTTCACTGCACAACTCTCATGGCACAAAAGCAGTTCCCTTTCTGAAGTCTTGGTAGATACACTGAAGGCTTAAATAGAAACTGAAAAAAAATCTTTTATCTCTTGCAGTTGCCACTAGTTTTAAGCTGTGCAATGATGGCAAGTCACATGGGGAAATCTTCCTTTGTTGGCTGAACATGACATGCCCTTTCTGGCTGCACTCAGAGCACCCTGACTCAGTTCTCTGCCACTGCACTTACCTACTATTTTAAGAAAGAGCTTACTAAACCAGAGGAAATTCTTTTGGTCCCACAGTGTATCACATTTGGAAAGTGACCTCAACATGTCAGCAGCAGAGACTAGCTTTCAGTGGGCTTGAGGCACACATCTGCAAATAGTGCTGGGCCTCAGCCTGACAGAGCTTTATTAGCTTTGGAGAGAGGGGTTTCAAGTATTCCCTCAGGCTCTGGAGTGGGAATTTGCTGTGACAGTCTTGGGTTAGGAGATGATCTCTGCAGAAACCCTCTTTGCAATTCTGAAGTTTGAGGCTGAAAAACAGTAATTCTTCAAGGCACCAACATCTGATTGTTATTGACATCTCAACAAGTGAGTAGATGAACACCTGTCATTTGTAGACCTAGAAGTATTTTCTTACATGTTTCTAGAACCTTTTATGAAGTTCCCTAGAATGAATCATTGTTTAAAAACAGCTTAGTAAACAGCATAGAGTTAAAATTATTTGAATATAGCACAGTTCAAACTACGACTATTTTCAAAGAAAAAGGTTTGCTAGAAACTGCAAAACAATTTGTTCTTTTCCTTAGTGTATTAAAACACCTGTCAGCCTCCAAAGAATCAGGTTTTCAGAAGTTTTTAGCAATAGCTGTGAATTCTGAATGTTCCCTTCCACCCCAGAAGGTATACACCTGATGACTGATAACCTGCACACATTCTGCTCTTTAAATACTGCAAGGAAGCCATGTGACTCAAACTAAGAGCACAAGGACATGGCCTCTGATTGGGAAAACCTTCCAAGGGGGCGGGGTATGATTCTCACACATGCTTTTCTGGAACCTCCTTGATGCAATCTGATGAATGTACTTGACAAAGTAAATAAACACCAAAGAGAGCATTTCCTCAGCCTTTTCCCAGAGTTATAACTGCAGCTGTACCCAGGATCATAAGGCAAAATCTGACTGACTGTCAGCCCATTTCTTCTTCCAGTAAAGTCTACAGGTAAGAGCAAACTATTACTACCTCATTCCAATTGTGTTTTGCTTCAGCTGTAAGATATGAAGAATTATTTTTGCTTTAGATAATGGGTGTAGTTAATTTCTGGGGTGTTCTAGCTTTGGGTAAGTGAAACTGTTGTTATCATGAGGCACTGAACTCTGAGAAGACATCCAGCATCTTTGGTTGGTACTTCTCCACAAGAGGAATCTTTGGTTAGTACGTCTCGACTTGTGACAAGTGACACTGAATTGCCCTGTGCTTCTCTTTGTAAAGTGGAAACAAGCCGTATGACTCAGTTGTAATGTTGCAGTCATAAACACACAAGGCATTTGCCTATTCTGCAGTAGACAATGAGATTGGGGTGACCATGAACTGTATTTTTAAGAGTATTTATTTCCATCTGCTAACCTTTTTGGAACTGGACCAGTGTAGCAGGATGCGTGTTGGTCAATTCTCCATTGTTTGGCTGGTAGGAAGAATACACTATTAATGGGATGGAGAAGCTGCATGTTGAATCAAACCCCACTCGGGACCAGCAGATCTAAGTGGTTTTGTGGCAGTATCCTGGATGGGTCTGCACCCCTGTAATATGCACTAGTGAGAAGAAACAGTGGAGTCTGGCAGAGATAATGAGGTCAAACTCAACATCATAGGCACATGGTTGTTTCACTTTGATGACTGGGTTGGCTCACAATCAGTGTCAGAGAGAAAGGGCATCTGAGAGATTGGAGCTGCTTTGTGTAGTACCACTCAACCCTAGGATTGTTCAGGCATTGCTTAGATACATGTCTTCATGCACCCTTGATGAAGTCCAGCGTTAAGGGAACTGGCTGAGAAATATTAGGAAATATTTCTGAGTTATCACAGGAAAGGGATGAGACTTCAAAGTATAAGATAAGAGTGCATGTAATGATAGATTTGAAGAAAGGAGAAAAGGAAGTGAAACAAACTAGGTAGTAGTCACCACAGTTGCAATTTCTGGAAAGAGTGGGGAAAATGAGCTGTGCATAAGACTACAGAAGATAACAAAGTGGTAAGTTACAGGCACACAGGCCTGTCAAAAAGAAATCCTATCAGAACCACCTGCCCTCTGTTTTTTGACAGAGGAACCAACCAGGGAAGAAAAAGGAGTTGTTCTGTATTCTGACTTGGCTAAGGTTTCCAACTTACTAGTGTTCCTTCCTGATACTCATAAGGCAGCTATGGACTCAGATCCCATGTGAAACTCCAGGAATTTCAGTCACAGCCCCAAGGAAAAGTTTATTCACTGAATAGTCCTTGAAACTTTGCATGAAATAGAAGGGAGCAATGAGGGGACTCTTGCCATTAATGGCTTCATAGGTACACATGCTTATCAAATGTGATGGCGGTGTCACGATGATGGGCATAAAAGCACATGGGAGAATAGGGTCAGAATTCAAAGGGGTCTTCAGATGCTGGAGGACCAAATGAAACAATATTCAATATGGAGAGGTACAAAATAGGAGTTAATAATACAATACAAGGTAGGTGACAGCTTGCAGGACAGCAAGGTTTTAGTGATTTCAAGTGATCACAAAACAAATGTTTCAAATGCTTTGCTACTGTTAAGAGTCCATTCTTATCCTGAGACAAACAGACACGAATACAGTCTCTGAAACAGACTCCTTTTTCTGCTTCACACTGGTGGGTTTTGGATTGAGTATTATGCCTAACTGTGGATTGCAGGTTTCACAAAAGCCATAGATTAGTTTCAGAGAGTTGAGACAAGAAGAAAAAACAATCAGGTGTCTAGGGAAGATATTCTCTACATTTTTTCAATTTGTTGACAAGGTTGTACACTAACCTCTCTGCTTGTGAAAGAAGAAAAACAATTTTCTGAGTCAGTGCTAGATAGGATAAGAACTCTCCTTTACAACTCACACTGTAGCAGGAGAGATAAGGGTTAGACTTTAGGAAGCCTTCTCATTCCGAATGTAGAAGAGCACTGACTAAGTTGCTTAGGAGAGTTTGTGAATCTTTTAAGTGAGATTTCAAAAACTGCATCTTCCAGGAATTGTCATGGTACTGCTGCCACAGGTAGAGATGAAAATTACAAGACAACAACAGGGAGCCCAGATAGGACAGCTGTGCAAGCCAGACAAGCCTTTGGGCAAACAAGTTTCTTTTCCAGTCTTAAGATATTGGTAATCTTACTGTGGAACAGACCAGAGTCCCTGCAAGTCTGTGCCAATGGTAGGAGAAATCACTCAGTAAGAAAAGAGGTGCTTGTCAACCTGTTTAGAAACAAAGTTAACAGCACCACCTGCACAATTTTGTTGACTGTTTCTGTCTTATTTCAGTCTGCAAATACTAATGACAGGTTGTGCAACTGTTGGAACAAGAGGATCTTCTCCCCAGCTTCAATTTAAGTGTCTGAGGGCTGCTGGTTTTAAAGGGATTTCAAATTTTGGTTCTGGATCCATGTCAGAAATTAGAAGGATTTCCAGTCTTGGGAGGCTTGACTTCCATTCCAACCACTTCCACATTTCTTTTCCTGATCAAAGTTTTTCATCCATGCACTACTTTGAAGGGACGATAGACTCTTGGCTGCATTGGCAAATATCTACTTACAGCTATCAAAACCTTGTCCTAATCTGACTTCTGGTTATCTCCTCTTTCCAGACAGAACTCAATCCAGTGTGGTTATTTAAATATTAGCATAACATTGCTGCCAGCCTTACTTAAAAATTTATTTCAGGCAGCTCAAAAACCTCCTGCTCATTCACTCCCTTGCACAGCTTGGACAGTGGTGGCTTCCCCAGCCTGCTCTCAGGAAGTTTGCATTAAAACAGTATTTAGAAACACGACTTTATTTTTGGTCCACATCAAGTTCAGATAATGATAGCATAGCTGGATGAGATGCCAAAGAGTTGTGCAGACAAGGCAGTTGCCATTACACCAGGCCAGTGTTGACCCACAGGGTCTCAGGCTGTTTCCTAAGGTACTGGTAATTACACAAGGACAATGGTGTTCCGGGGAGCAATTGCTGACTTTTTAAGGGCAACCTCACTGAAGCTCTTGCCCAAGATAGGGAGAATGCAGGAAGGAGAATAGAAAGCTCTCTATTTCTAATGAACTGACTGCAAAGAAAAGCTTAAAAAGAAAAAAAAAAAAGAATAAAAGGTATTTAGTAAGAGTTGCTAAGAAAGCATGACAACGTGTGAGGGGACCACCCCTTATTGGGGATTATATTTGGCTCAGGAAAGCAGAAGCTGAGCACAGCTGAGCTGGATGGATATATTGATGCTGTCTTTGAGCAAGGCAAGAAATTATGAGTTTTGTGGCTCAGTCTCAGACACAAGGCACCCAGTAAATGTTATCACCATTTGTTGTTCTCAGGCCTGGCAGAAAAGAAAAGAAGGCCAGGGTGAGGATGATGATCTGCTGTCCGTGCAGTGAGGCTAGAGCAGAAAAGCTGTGGGGCTCCAGCAGGATTGCGTTGCACTGACAGAGCTCTGTGAAAACCAAGGACACCTATAGCAGTGGCTGGGCTCAAAAAACTGCACTGATACCATCACCCCTCCCTAGAAAAGGCTCTGTGTGAGCAAACAGGTCCTTTTGGGGGACGTTAGAAGCATCCTGCTTGGCTCTTAGTTATGCTACAGGAAACAAGATCTCAGTTTCAGCACAGGTAGTTAACTCAGACAAAAGCAGTATAAGTTCCTCACTATTAAAAATTAAAATACAGAAGAATTCTCACCCATGGTTTTATATAGAAATTGAATTCCAACTGTTTATTGTATGAGACCAAACATGGAGGTCTCTGCCTATCTTTAGCATCAGATAAGGGCAGTTAGCCTGCTCTTCCTTGAGTCTGGCTTTTCTCTTTTAAGGCAAATGGGACAGATCCTGAATATGCCTTACGTAAAAATAGAGAGACAAAAAAAATCACAGCAGCTGAAGGGTACAGTCCAACCACACACTGGGAGAGAAGTGGGTTGATACCTAGTTTGTTGTGTTGTTACTTAAGGAATTTTATCTCTTCTATTTACCTCAGTGATCAGTTAATCTTAGTTTGAGGGCCACAAAAGGGACCGAGGGGTTTTTGGCTTGGTGTCTGTGGGTTCTGAAATGACCCACATTGCCTTCAGGCAGGACAGAGGGAGAAAACATTTGCAAATAACTCCCAGACCAGACTCAGCCCAAGAAGCAGCAATGGCCAAAAAAGAAAGAAAGCAGACAAAAATGCATGCCTGACTAATATAAACAACATGCCAAGACGGAACCAACTTCTAGTGCCCATTTTCTGGCTAGAGCCAGTAGCTCTCCTTTACGTCTACTCACTATAACATGGCTTTTCCTTGCAGTCCTTTTCCACTATCAGTGACTATGAAGAAACTGCAGAGGTCACTGTCAGATGCCGCACCATGTCCTTCATGGTGAAGCCTCTCAGGGTTTCTTTCTCTAGGGCAATACAAAATCTCACTGTTTAGAAAAGGAAGATTTCAATGAGCCCTGCAAGGAACTTAAATGTACATGTGAATCTGCAAGGGATGAGTTGTCTTTGCTTGCCTTGGCCTTGAGTGCCTGGCAAGCCTTAGTGGAGAACATGAAGCACTGCAAGAGCTTTCTCTGCATATAGGATGACAAGTGTCAGTGTCATATGGAAAGCTAAATTTATTTGCCCTAATAGATATATTTGGTTTGATTTCTTGCCTGTGGCATCCGTGTTACTTCACCCTGAAGAAGAAAAGGCCCTGTCACTCCCTAGTAGTGTGCTCATTAGTTTAGCAGAAGTGCAATCTGCTCCTGTCCTGAAATTTGCCACCATTTCATCTGTAACATAAACATTTATTCTGTCACAACTTCGAGAAATCATATTATGGCAGCTAAATCTACTAAATCTATTTCTCAAGAAATTTAGATATCTTGAAGAAGAGATTGGTTTATAGGAATCTGGATCCATTTCTTCTCTTGAATCCCCCTAACAAATTAATTTAGACTCTTAGATTCCCTTTAGCTCTGTTTGTTTTCAGTCACAGGTTTATCCAGTACTTGAAACACCCCCATTCCAACCACCACTTCCTGCTCCATGGAATACCACTAAATATTTGCATGGGATGAGTAAGCAGACTCGGCTCTTATCAAAGTCATTTGCACTTTAATTACTTAATTATTAATAATTATTTGAGTAATTATCAAAGAAAATGTGTAAACCACAATTCCTTAGTTGTTTGTGTAGCTGTTACATTGACTTTGAGGGTGGAAAACACTCAGCACTTCCAATGCTCCCTGTGCCTCCAGTGGGACAGGTCCTGTGGGTCTGCTCAGTTTCATTGGAAATACAATGCGCTGTTCAATTATGTACAAAATTGACACTTGGTAAAAAAAGAGAAAGAATCAGTCCCATAAAGTCTAGGAGCTGAACAGCCAAACTCTTCTTATGCAGTTTTCTTTGTCCAGCTCCACTTTACAAAGCATTTCTGAAGCCTGTCCCTACTGCCCTCTGTGGGCTTTACTGTGAAGTACCTTAAATAACCCTGTGGGCATGTGTTGGGATATGACTCCCTCAGAAACTTTCGCTTCTCTTCTCTCATGCCCATGTGCTGCAGCTGCTTATTAAGTGATACCTTAATTTAGCAAAGTCAATTGCACACTCCCCACCCCTTCTATGTGCCTGCCAATGCAATAAGAAGCCTAAGAGAAGTCATCTGTAATGGCTGTTTGGTCTTGCTGGTTCTGAAAGCCAGTGAAATAAAATAAACTCATCTCCAAATAAACATACAGAAATAGAAGAATTACTAATAAGTTTGGAAGGAAGATCCTGGTACGTATGAGACCCTGCCTTAGTTTTAGTTGAGGTGTTTTCTGTCAGTAAGCATTTTGTGGTTTTCAGGGGCTGGCCTGAGGGACATTGCAGGAAATTGAGGGGATAACGAATATTTATTAATAAGCTTTACAACTAGAAAGTCTTTGAAGCAGAAAGGGGTGTTTTCCCTTTCTTTACAATGGACAGTTTTAAAGAATGTAAAAATAAAGGCTCCTTTGGCTTCAGCTGTTCAATGCCTCTTGGCAATCTGGGGAATCAGATGCAGAACAGAGAGTGCCTGGGGGTGCTCTTCTGTACCATCACTCGCCAGAGCAGTAGCTCAGATCCACAGAAACTCGTAGAATTAAGAGAGTTTTAACTTGTTCCCATTTGTTTGATAACATGGCAAACTATCATATTTATTTATTTATTTAAACTATCTACCAAACTAGGGAGACGCATGAAGTTTTTTGTCTCAATGGTAATTTGTCTCAACCATTGTCTCAATGGTTTGATTTGTAAACTGCAATTACGACAATGAATCTTTACTGGAGCCCCCTCTTAGGAAATAGACCTCAGTCTGCTCAACTTGTCTGGTTCCAAGGCAGTATGTAAATAGGCAGTGGGTGGTTGTGGTTTGGGTCATGGTGCTTCTGAGCTTTACTTAAGTACTGTCAGCAGCCACTACACTCCTGGGGAAGTAACCTTCCTCTGATCTACAGCATTGTAAGAGCCAACCCAGCATCCCTTCCCATGCTGGAGGCTCTTGAAAACCATCGAGTTTTCCTTGACTGCAGCAGAAACTTCCCTTTAGGCCGAACTATGGAGAGCCATGTACTGAACTTTTGGAAAACAGGCTTGCTGCGCAACTGGCCCTCCTGTTAAATCTGTCACTAACACCTTCCCAGTCTGCCAGGGTCCCCCATATGCTCCTTCCCACCCGTAGGTTTCCACGCAAACCCACTGTGGCAGGCAGAGGAAGGTAGCTGGGGCTGGAGCACCCTCTGTGGGGACGTTCCTCCCGCCACCGCGCCGGCCACGCCTGCATGGAAGGGACACCTCCAGCCCACCGTGGCTTCTCCACGCTGCCGAGGTGGATGGAGACAAAAGGTCAGAGAGGTCCTGCTGTGCAAAGCCTTTGCTCAGGGAGTGTCAGCAGTGGTAGCTGCCAAATGCCCTCTCCCCTGGGAGGGGATGCGAAGGGCATTCTTTGGGAGAGGGCAGCAGCATGACAGTGGATATACTAACCCAAATGCTGCTTGCTGTGAGTCATCCTCTTTGCAACATGAAGGCATTTATTAAGTTTTAAGGCTTTATTGTTATTATTATTGTTATTGTTAAATCCTATGTAATTACAAAATAATTTATTCTTACCATCTGTCATTGAACTGAGTTGCAAGGCCTCTATTACTTTTGTAAAATTTTCCCTACCAAAACCGTCATGATGGTTGTCGTATTTCCCAGCTGAAGACCTTGATACTCAATGAGCCCAGCCCCTTCCTCTCAGCTTGCAGATGTGCCAGAAATTCTAGGGCTATCATTTCAGTGCTGTCTGTGACCACGCCATTGAGGAAGAAATTTGACAAAACTTTATTTTAAATATCATTGCTTATGGGCATTGACACAGGAGTACAGTCCCCTGCTCCAAAGGCCTGCAATATTTAGGGCAAGCATTGTTGTCTTAGATTTAGCTGATCATCAAGTAGTTGGAGCAATGCCTCAGAGTCCTATAATAAGCTAAAAATAATGAAATAGTGAAGCTTAATATCATTTTTTAGAGGTGATATGTTCAGGGTCACAAGTCATGGTTTTTTAGAAATGGAGTTGCAATATGCACTTTGCTGGGAAGGAATGATGTGTAATGGAGGCACTCGGCTGTCGTTGGCTGAGATGAAACTGAGGCATGAAAACATGGAAGGAACTCTATAACAGCATTTGGTTTGCATTCCTGAGATTGCTGCATGAAAAGGAAAGGTAGAGAGGGGGTTTTTTTGACAAAGGAATATTAAAAGAATTAGCCTGTCTTGGATACATCAAATTAGGTGGCACCTATACTTTTGTCACTTTAATAGGTGTACAAAACACATCAGAATATAGTATTTCTTTTTGGTTTTGCAATTTTCAGTGAATTGCTCTGTGCACATTTTAACATCACTTCTTGCACTTTGGGAACACAGCTCCTCTTAATTCTCTTTTCCATTTGAATTGGAAAAGCAGCTCAAAGAACTGTCAGGTGAAACAAGTATCGCAGTAATATAACAGCACATGATATGTTCTTTCTCAACTCCATGCTTGTCTATAACTTCCATGGTTGCAATGGAAGCCTTCATTTTCATTTTGAAAAACAAGTTTCCATTTTACAAGGCATAAGAGGGTGAAAACAACTGAACCATGAAAAAGAGTTCAAGATTTATTATATTTTTTATATCACGAATTTAGGTTCCATTCCTTTTGATGTTTGCATTTTGAAATAGTGCTTTTTCCTGATGCCAGAATATATGACAAGTTACTTTTGAGAATACTCTGCTGCTGCCTGCCTAAGTTACGGCCCTCAGGTATAATAGGCTCTAGCCAAGCTCTCAGGCTTCTTTGAAAAGCTTTTTAAAAAAAGACTATTCCATGCTGCCTTTAATCTATTTATATTTACTACTAAACTTCTGTCATCAATGACTCTATTCATTGTTGCCCTGGTCTTTGTGTACTCCAGTATACAATCTGTATAAAAGTCCTTATGTAATTAAGTATGTACTTGTAGAACATGGAGTGCCATTCTCATGACAAAAAAACAGGAAAGTAAAAGCACACCTTATGGGCATGTGGAAATACCAACTCTAGTTCAGCAGGCCACTAAAAAAACCAAACTGCTTCTCTGGTCATAATTTATTAAGAAAGTCAGAGTGATTTTTAAAGCAAAGTTTTTCTGTTTTTCTTTATTTTTTCCCCCTAAGTCTTTTTGCCCTCCTCCCTTTTTTTTAAATTGCCTGTACCCCCAAGACAGGGTTCAAAGTATTTAATGAAATTTAACAAAGATAATTTTTTTTGTTTCCATTTCACAGACTGAGAAATGGAACCATAGAGGCTGTGAATTATTTATTAAAATCCAGACTGAAGGTAATAACAGTTGGATAAAATACCTAGTGCTGCAATGAAGTAGATCTTTTGGTCTAAGAGAAAAATTACAGACTTAGTATGTGCTTCACCATTTGTACGTTGGCCACAGGTGATACAGAATATGGACACACTATGTGGGTTCCTCATTAATTACTGGTTTATGTTTGTACTTGCCGCCTTAGGGCTCAGCCTTTATCCTGCCAGACTGGGGTCTGGACTGAAATTTCCGCACCGATGCGGCACGGTGCTGCTACCTCTGTCCTGCAGCGTGGCTTGAGGCCACCTTCATGGCTAATGCGGCAGATAGCTCTGTGAAGTTGAGTTCCGCAATTACAGATCCCTGCAGGGAATTCGAGCTGGTGTAGAGGAAAAGGAAGAAATTTTGCATTCACTCTCTACAGTCCTTTAGCCCAGTTAGAGATGTGGCAGAGGACAGAGTGGGTACTTGGAAGGATTTGAACCACGCAGCTCACTGATGGTGGGGTGTAGACACAGGAACGAACTGGTGTAATGCCTGCTGGCTCGGGACGGCCAGACTGGAGGCACAAGTCCTTTGCTGGTGTCCAGGAGCGGCGGGCAGAGCCCCGTCCCCGTGCGTCTCCCCGAGCGCCGCCCGAGGGACACGGGGGCAGCGGGGACAGCCGCTGTCACGGGCTGCCGCCGCACCCCCGCTGCTCTCACCAGGCCGGCCCGCCCCGGCAAAAGCGCCGCCGGTGACCCGGGCCCGGGGGCGCGGTGGGAGCGGGGCCGGCCGCTCCACCGGCGGCATTCGGCAGCGCCGCTCCCGCGATCTCCGCCTCGTCGGGGCCGGAGCCGGGGGCGATGCGGGCGCAGCCGTGCCGAGCCGTGCCTGGCGGCGCCGGGCGGGGCGGGGCGGGGCCGCGGTGCCGAGCGCCGTGAGAGGAGGCGAGGCCGTGGCGCGGCCGTGGCTCGGCACGGCCCGGCACGGGGTGATGCGGCACGGCACGGTCGATGCTGCCTCCTCCCGGACCGGGGCGTGCCGAGGGACGGACGGCAGGAGGCAGGGAGGGAGGAAAAGAGGGAGGGTGGGAGGGACCCCACGGCGCCGCTCGGAGCCCGGCCCGGCCCCGGGAGCGCGACAAGCGCCTGGCACGGGATAAAGTTATCCCGGAATAAGGCTGCACGCATGTGCGTCACCCCGGATGTGAACATGCCGGCCCGGCTCCCCGCTAGCTCGCTCCGCCTGGCTCCAGCGGATGGGCTGAGCCGAGCCGTGCCGAGCCGGGCCGTGCCGAGCCGTGCCCGAGGCCCTGCAGCCCGGTAGGGGCTGGAGGGGGCCGGGCCGCCCGGGCGCCCTCGAGGGCCGAGGTGCGAAAGCCCCTCCCGGCGGGGCAGGGGCAGGTGCGCAGCCCGGGGCGAGCGGCGGGCGGGACCCCGGGAGCGATGGATTTTCGTGGCAAGAAGTACGAGCGCGGCAGTAACTGGTCGGACCCCGAGGTGGTGGAGCTGCTGCAGCTCTGGGCCGACGAGTCGGTGCAGATAGAGCTGGAGAGCTGCTTGCGCAACCAGCACGTCTTCAACCGCATCGCCGAGGTGCTGCGGGAGAAGGGCATCCACCGGACGGGCGACCAGTGCCGGGAGAAGATCAAGAAGATGAAGCTGGAGTACCGGCGAATCAAGGACAACAGCAAGGCCCCGCGGGGCGGGCGGACATGGAAGTTCTACGAGGTGATGGACAGGGTGCTGACCAGCCGGCCAGCCCTGGCCTATGGCTCCCTGAGCGGCAGCATGATGGCTCAGCAGGTGCTGCAGGGCAGCATGGTGGAGAGCTACCACCACCAGTTCCCCTCCTCGGCCCTGCCTTTTGGACACTCCCAGCACCCTGAGTTGATGGAAATCAAATGTGAGGAGGTGAACTCTGATGACCACAGCTTGACCCCAGAGCCCCCACAAGCCATGTCTTACCAGCAGGGCTCCCCTGAAGAACAGGAGATGGAGAGAGCCTTCTTGGAGAGGGCCCAGAACGACTCTCCCATCTCCAGGGTGGAGATTCCCATTGAAACCAGTGTTTCACCTTCAGGTAGGGACAGCCTTTTACATTCCAGCATAAGGTTTCTGCCCATTTTCCCAGAAAGATTATTTCTGGTGCAGAGAGAGACACCTTGTTTTCTCATTGACATTTGGATCCTTGTTTTTCCACATCCCAAAAAGATGTAAAGTAGAAGGCCAATATCTGAATTTACGGTGTTTTGGCCATCCCCAAAATGCAGGTACCTCACTGCAGGTAAATATAGTCTAGAATTACTGAGCTAGGTGAAATACTTTGTATGAAATCCAAAGGGCTCCATAAGATTAGTTAGATTTCTGCATATAATACTGGCAGTAGTTGCTTTATTGATAAAAAACCATTTGAATGGTTTTTTTTGTATCACTTGAACATAACCAGAGCTGTCTGCTGTCCTCGTGCTGAATTGTATCAGCACACCCTCTTCTGTCATGGCTGCACTATAAACCTGCAGGTGAAACTGTCCTTGCATTGTTTTAAAATATATTCCAGACCTAATATTTTAGCCCACTCAACAGTGAAGAATATTTGGGAATAATCATTGCCTGACTTTCTGAGCTATTCAGTGGGACTTGGAAAGAAGATGTTTTTGAAAGTCACTGGCAGAAACAATGCATTTGTTTACAGGAGATGAGATTCCTGCCCTGAAAATGCAGTTGGCGTTGCTTAACTGCCTGGAAGGGTACAGTCTGGTACAGTCTGGGAATCATGGGGATTTCAAACCGGTCTAGGACAGGCTGATGGAAGATCATGAATTTTTGGAGAAGAAGAGATGATAACAAGTGTGAGGTTAATGTCTGAGCTCAGGAAGAAATGGTATGTCCTCTTGGCTGTGGTGCTTGCATAGTTAGCCTAGTGGAGGGGACTGACGATCATTCCGGTTAATGTGGAGGCCATGTAAGGGGCTGGCAGCATCACGGTGTGCCCAATGTCTGATGTTAAAAACAAACTTAAAAAAATGTTTGCAAACCTCAGGATGCACCTGACAGGTTTTATTTTTTTTTTTCTATAAACTCTAGGGTAGAGTAGAGGCAGGCAGGAGAAGGAAGCAAAGCATGCCCATGCCACTTTGCTTGCTGCACTTTTTCTTCTTTGCTTTTGTGTGTTCGCAGGTTTCAGTGAGCCAAACATGGCAAACTCGTCGCGGATCCAGAATGTTGTTCCCCGGCCTGGCTTCTCTGCCTTGCATCGGCTGAGGAAAAAGCGGAAAGGGCAGCGCATGAGAGACCCACTGGATGATCTCCTGCTGAAGACCCTGACCTCTCAGCGGGCCATGGAAGAGCGCTTTCTGCAGATGGAAGAACGCCGATTCCAGCGAGATTTGGACGTGGAGGAGCGTCGGATGCAACTGGAGCAGCGCCGGTTTGAACTGGAGCGGGAACATGAGTTTCGCATGTTCAATGTCTTTGCTCAAATGCTCAGCATCCTAAAGCAGAGCCATAGTGGCTCCTCCTCTCCTGTTGCCATGCCTCAGGGTTTGGACTTCAGCCAGGCACTGTCTGAGATTGAGGGAATGAGAGGAAGAGGGAGCAACCTGCCAGAAATCAGGGTTCGGCCGCTTCCCAAGAGGAGGGTTGACATGCACGGCTTCTGTAACCCCAGTGGCTTCCAGAGAAGCCCCTACCTCTCTGCTCGAGGCAACTTTGCCAACATTTTTCAGGGCTCCACTGAGGAAGGGTACAAAGCCTATCACGCTGACAAGTATGATGAAGACAAGAACCCCAATGTGAGTAAGAACCTCAAAGTGTTTTCCTGGCTTCCTTGTTAGGAAAAAATAGTTTCTTAGAGGTTTGCTGACAGATGTGCCAAAGGTGTGGGGTTTTCTTTGATCTCCTTAATACAAGGTGAGTCAAACTGTTTGTTTGAGGAAAAGAAATTAAAAGTAGCTTTGTGGATCATCTAGGTATACCAAAGATGAATGCTGTGTGCAGCTCAGGTTTGCACACTCTGATTTCTTTATCAGGGTAGTAATAGCAGTAGCAGACTTTGAAAGATGTAAGAAATCTGCAGGAACAGAGCTCATGTTCCTCCTTTCACCTCATCACCTCTATTGCCCACTGAGCTCTGATTAGCTGATTATATCTGATTATTGCAGGTGATAGGTGCAGGAAGTAGAACTACTAAGGAGTAGTAGCCTTTGTTTTATAATTTCTGTTAATAACACTCAGCACCTTTTCTGCCCGTTTACACTCAGCTGCTCAGTTTTAAGTAGCTCGTCATAGCCCTCTTGTGGCACAAAGGCTGTGTTAATAGTTCATGGCAAGT
Source organism: Cyanoderma ruficeps (assembly GCA_008694505.1). Lineage (NCBI taxonomy): Eukaryota > Metazoa > Chordata > Aves > Passeriformes > Timaliidae > Cyanoderma > Cyanoderma ruficeps. Next base: position 11,683,106 of record VZDJ01007753.1, read on the forward strand.
TACAATGAGTAACAAGGATAGTAAGTATAAATAACAATTTATATGTGGATTGCTTTTAATTAGATCCTTCATTCGCAAGCATTAGCCCTGACTTTAGTTGCCCTCTGTTGCCAGGCTGAAAACTAGATTGTTAAACTAGAAACACACAGGGAACTTCTTGTTACAAGGTGTATTATGAGGTACAGGCTGCTGCTTCTACAAACTGTTGCTTATGTAGGAGGTAATTTTTTTAAACAAACACCTAAAATTAGACTTGTACTTTTGTAACTTCAGAAGTGTACAGTTGTTTAGATTTTCTTTCACATTTTTAAAATTTGTTTACCCAAACTCTTGCAATAATGAGAATGTACTTGTAGATTTGAACTCTTCAGGATCTAATGCCATACTATATATGGCCAAATCATAAACCTGGAACTGTAGGGTCATCTCTCCAGAGGGGAAAATTCAGTATTTTAACTACTTATCATGAGTACACGTTTATATGGTTTTTGAGCAAATCAGTAGAGTGGAATAGTAATTAATGGTAAACAAATGCTTTTAAGATAAAGATATATGTCTTGTTTAAAACTGGTGTTGAAGGATAAACCTTGTTTTTTTCAGAGTTGTTTTAGGGTTTCTTTTTTAGTTACATATAATAGTGAGTGAATTCAAGATTAAGTTAAACATGTTCTGTGAAGAAATATAAACTATTAGTACATGTTCATTTACACACAGTTAATTGACTAAGAAGCCAAGTGTTTGGGATATATATGGAAATGTACACAAACAGATGCATGTCTTGAGGTGAAGTTCATCTGAACTGTGTTTTGACTTTTCCTTGGTAAGCTTTTTAGAGGCAATTTAGTGAAGTGATAGCTAAGATGATGTGCTCACATGTTTTATGTGTGTATAAACAATACTGTTTCTTTTTTTCTAGGGTATAATAAATTTTGGCACCAGTGAGAACAAGCTCTGCTTTGACCTGATGTCCAAGCGGGTAAGTTCTACTCCAAAATAAAACACTGAATTTGCTGTGCAGTTCGTCTTCAACGTTTGCACTTTCCTAGAGTTACTGCTGTTACTCAGGTTTCTCTGGTAAAGTTCTTCATTGTGAATTTTAAATTTGTTGGAAATCACTTTTGAATACAACTACTTGTACATTGATTTATTTTATTTTCCCCTGCATATAGTAGGTGATTTAATACAGATGTTTTGAAATTAGTTTTGAACTCTATTTTATTTTGAGTATCTTTACATCTGTCCATTATAAAGTCACACAACTTGGACACCTGGTTCTGAACTCACCTGTAATGTGCAAGTGTGGCAGCAGGGAGATCTCTCAAAATCAGACTGGGTCAGCTGCTACCCACTGGCTTTGCACCAGGCAGAGGAGTGGAACACATAGCAGAACTGAAAAAGTAGAGAAAGTCTAAAGGAAACAACAGAAGTGTGATGTAGAGGAATGCTTCTAGGTACCTATTAAAATCACTGTCCAGGTGGCAGGCAGCCTTTGAGGTGGGCAGGTAGCACTTTTTCCTGCCTGTGGTTGTGTGTGGGGAGGGAAGGTGTCTCTGCAGTTTGAAGTCCATGGTTGCTCCCATTCCACCACTTCCCATTTTCAAAATGTTCCCTGTTTTATTTCTGCCTGCTGCTCTACTGACTTGGGGGATGCTACCCCACCACTCTGCCTTCCAGCTAAAAGAACAGGTAAGGCAGAGCTGCTGCCTGCACGGAAAGGTGTCTTCCAGGCTGTGTAGGTGGTGCCTTCCTTCCTTCACTGTTCCCTTTAAACTAGCACCATGTCTGCAGTCAGTAGTGCAGAGGGAGACAGTAGGCAGCTGCATCGTAATTAGCCCTTCTGTGAAAGTGAGTTGTGACTTTGTCAGGTGTAGTGTTCGTGCTTGTGGCAACAAGCAGAACAAAGATGTTATCAGCTTCGCAGTCCTCACAGCCTTGGGTAACACTATGGATTCACTAAGTGCAGCATCAGCTGGGATAGTAGGCAAATATTTTTTTGCTACTTGGGATTAAAGATACTTACTGCTGCCACTGAATAATGTGTGCAGATTCTGTTTTCAACTTCTGACCCTTAAATTAGAGAATACTTAACACATTACTTTTAGGAGTTCTCCTCCTATTAATTCATAGTCATTTTTGACCAAGACTTGCTGGTATGTTTGGTCTCTCATTCTCTAGGTAAGTTTAGGAGAGAGATGTAAGGAGGTACAGTTCTTGGAGCTACATAGACTGCAAGAACATCTACAGCTGAATAAAGGAACTTTTATCCTATAATACCAAGTTGTAATTCTGCATGGGATAAAGACATTGTCTTTAAACTCCAGATATTAAAGCACCTATAGAAAATGTTATGGTTTTGTTATCATGTGCAAAGCTTTCACATTGCATGTGGAATTTCCCCTCCTCCTTTGCACTATCACCTACTTGTGTCACCTCCACCTTTACTTTTTTTTAGTTTTCACTCATAGATTGGGTTGTCATTAAATATTTGGAAGGGATATTGTACATAATGCTTGTTTATTGCCTTTTTGTTTACCTAAAATGTTCTCTCTGCCTGTATCAACACTCTGCTTTTCCTTGAAATTTCACAGAACTGGATTATGTGAAACCCTGATACTTATAACCTTGAAAATCTTTAGGTAGAAGCAGTGTGCACAGTTTATCTAATTATAAATATTAAAAAGGACCTCCACAGTTCAGGTCAATCTGTCTTTGAGATCAGAAGGAGCTTCTCATAAGGAACAAAGTGCCTGCCCTCAGGAATAATTAGAAAGACAACTTCATTTTTCTCCTGTCTTTTGAAAGCTCCTGTTACACTTCAACACTTACCAAACTGATCAGAAATATAAATCTGAAGAAGCTGCAGTAACTTTGAACTGAGACATAAATGAAAGGTGTAATTCGTTAAGAAATAATATATTGAAAGATTATTAAAGAAGATACATACCTGACTCTGATTCAAATTCCTTTTTAACTCTTTCTGACAGTCTAGACCTGAGCTTTCACAACTGGGACTTATTTTCCCAACTAAAAGCTGTTGTCCTCAGAGCTTGGACAAAACACTCTTGGATTTGCTTCATTTGTTGAGAAAGCCTTTTTCAGGCACCTTGGTCATGGGCATCATATGTTACCTGTTCTGCATCCTTTTTGTAGATTTCTGTGCAGTGAAGTTTTGGCTGCAATAACTTAGCAGAAGCCTGTAGTTCATACAGCTTGAAGGTATTACAGATCAGTTTGCTGGTCCTTGCTTCACCAAGCTGCATTGATATTAATCCAGTTTTACAACAGTTGAAGCTGTACAAGTGTCTGTGCAGGTGTGTGCCTGTGCATGGATCCTGCCTATCTCCATATTTTCCTTATCAGTAACTGGGCTTTTATTGGTTTTTCTCATTTCTCCCAGCTGACACAGGCTGATATGAATCTGATGGACCCTTCACTGCTTCAGTATCCTGACTGGAAAGGACATCTGTTGTAAGTCTTTTCTGTAACACTTCTCTTTTTGACTGATTGTTTAATAAACAAATGGATGAATACAAACCTCTTCTGCTACATTCTCTAGTTAAAACTTTTCTAGGTCACTTAATCATCTTTTTCTTTGCAAGACTTTACATTAGCTGTCCTATCAGCTCATCCAGTTAAAAATCCTTTTATGTGCGAGAAGATGGAAATTTTCTAAAGCAGAGTTTTAGAAGTACTTGTGTACATTAACAAACTGGGTAACTCCAAACAATTCTTTGGAACATAGTGAACACTTGGGGTTGTTAATCCTTCTCTTCTGTGCCAGATTAAAGCTTATTAGAAATGCATGCACCATTATAGGCATTATCTGTGGCATCTCTGCTGAGTGTAAAAATCATGTCTGTTCCATGGGCCAGAGCTATCCTGTGTTCTAGCTATTTTCACCAGATTTTACCATCCCTGACTTGACTGTCCTAAGATGTGAACCGGGCTTGGAAGCCCCGCCTCTTGGAGAATATTTGAATCAGTATTTCCTTATGTATATTTTTCAGTTTACGGGAAGAAGTGGCTCGATTTTTGACCTATTACTGCAAGGCCCCTGCACCACTTAAAGCAGAGAATGTAGGTAACCCAATGTCCATTGGTGTCTGTTCTAATGTATTGCCATTTGTTGAGAAACAGTTTCAAATTCTGTTTTTTTAAACAAACGATTTGGTAAGAGTGCAAGCTGTTACCATGTAAATGAGATTGATGCTTCATTTCAGTAGCTTTTCTGCCAAAACCCTTCAGGTCTACTGTATATTTGCTTCATGTTTCACTTCTGTGTGCTAACTCCTCCTGCCAGTGCTCTCAATGAGGCTTTAAATTTTGATCTCCCTATTTAGCTCAGGGACCTACTATTCCTGTATCCCTCAGCCTTGACAAAGAGTGCCCACTATTTCAATTGAGTTTCATGTCATCACATTCCTCTGTTATATCTCAAGACAAAGATATGTAATTGAACCAAGAGCTAGTTTTAGCCTGTAAAATTTGTGGCAGTGTTGCTAGAAAGATATCAAGACCTGAGTCTCTGCGGGACTTGCTGACTTGTGAAGATACAGCCTGGACAAGGGGGCCTGTGGAGGTCAGGGATTCCTGTCTGCTCAGTGCTGAAGGCAGCAGGAACTGGTGTAGCCATTGCTTTTCTGGCTGCAGTAATCCATCAGAACCCCATACTTCATGTGAACTGAGGTTACCGCTGATCAGTTTGCTGCTTACTGCCTCTTCAAGGCACCAGATTCTTCCTGATACTTGGAATCAGGAACATTTGTCCTGTAGAAGCAGGAGTCAAACCTGCTTCTGTACGAGACAGTGGTTTCCACTTTTGCACAAATTTGGCAGGAGATCAGAACTGCTGTTACCGTGAAGAAGTGATAACACATATTAACTGTTGAGAAGTATTTTGCTTTACTAGCATCTCAGAACTGCTCCCCAATTTTTTCCCTCCTTTAGGCCCTATTCTTTTTCTAAATTGCTTATTAGAATCAAAAATGGCACCAGAACAATGTGTCTGTGAAAGAACAGGATTAAAGTTACTCTGGTAGAAGTGGGATTTCAGCACGAAAATTCTGAGAATTAGGGAGAAAAATTATTCCAGTGATATTGTCAGGAATTACAATTTTATAGTGTTGACTTTCTAAGTATGGATGTATCACTAGCATCTCTCTTTCTTCTGTAGGTGATTGTTTTAAATGGTTGTGGCTCTTTATTTTCTGCATTAGCTACAGTCCTTTGTGATCCAGGGGGTAAGTGGATGGTTGGAATATAGTTTTGTTTTGCTTTTGTTTTTTTCTGCTGGGAAATAATGTTACTTTGTTTGAATGCTGTTAGATAGAAGTGAAGTAGTGGAATTGGCATAGGCCTGCTGCAAAGTTCTTGTTTCCTGCAAAGTTGTGCTGTGAAATTCTTCATTTCCATGGTCTGCAGATGTCATGCACTCACACTTGGTGCCTGCCCTGTCTGCCTTCACTGTTTTTGTGGTGCCCTGTTTTAGTTTGGCAGACTAGACATGGGCTATACTCATGGTTACCTGGGCTTTTGCAGAAGATTAAAGAATTAATATAAAAATAAAGTGAAGAAAGAGGCAGCAGAATTACAGTGTTTCCAAGGGACACAGCTGTAAAAACGCTTTCATGTTTAGCTAAAGCACATCAGGAGAGAAGACTGTGACCTGTTGATAACCAACTTTGTTTTCTTGGTTCCAGAAGCTATTCTGATTGCTACTCCCTTTTATGGTGGTATTACTCAGAGTGTCTTCCTCTATGGTAATGTCAAGCTGGTGTATGTCTATTTAGACAGTAAGGTAAGCTCTGAGAGAAGGGAATAACAACTTCTGTAGTTAAACTGGGATGCTGAGCTTTGTGAACCTCTGCAGGCAGTTCTTAGAACAAGGGTACCCTACAGCCACTGAACAATTACACAGTTTATTGCTGGGAAAATGGGCACACAGCTTACAAGAAAGTCACTTGAGACCATGAATCTGGATTCTAGTTTTGTCCTTTTCTTGTATCTTACTCCCAATAAAAGTCCTTGAAAGGAAAAAAATTGCCATTTTGAACCTTGGAGAGAATAGTTATGTTGTGTCCTACTGAAGGTGGTCCCAGGGTGGAAGAGCAGATGAGGATCTTACATTGCTTTAGTTATTCAAGGATAGCAAGAAAACTCTGGTTTTGGCCAGCCTATGATGGCCTTTTCTTTGATTTTACTTATTGGTTTGTTTATTCTCTTTGTAGTAGAGAAGGATAAGAAGATGGTTGCTAGGTCATTATTTTTGAGGGTTTATTTTCTTTCAGGGAACATTTCTCAGTGGATTGGTTCAAGGCAGTCTCTATTGAAACAACTTTGCCTCTTTAATCTTTTTTATGTCTTTCAGATTACTGGAACAAGCACTCGGCCTTTTCAACTTACAGTGGAAAAACTGGAAAAAGCCTTGCAGGATGCCCAGGCAGAGGTGAGTTTAGCTAGCTTCACATTACCACCTAAGTTTACAATATATTGGAGGTGTCACATCCCAGAAGTGGCCTAAAGATCAAAGCATTTTCAAAATTTAGCACCTGGCTTTCTGGCTGTCCTTGTGGACCATCTGAGATGACAGCTTGCAGACTCAGGGGCAGTTCTAGGGGGAATCCCTTAGTGTTGTGTCTGTCTAGTTTTGGTCACAGCAGAAAGGATAAACCAGACTATTCACAAAGCACTGGAACCCATTCATATCATCAAAAAAAATTTACTTGGGGTTGTACTTGGGATTACCCAGGATTTCTTCCTGAGAAAGGCCAGCTGAGTTACCTGAAAACTGACTGCTCTACACTGCAGGGCAGATGAATACACTAAGAATGCTGAGAGTTTTTGCAGGAGGGAACTCTATAGGATAAAATGCAAGTGAATATTACTTTTCTGAAGAGTTAGTCTATAAGTTTGGCATTGTCCTAAATCCTATATATATTTAGCTGCATCTTTGAATTGTTAGTGGCTCTGACATCTCCAGCCAAGTGTGCTCTAAATGAGTACACTTCGCATCCACCTAACTCAAATTCTCATCTTTCTTGGCACATTCATGGGCAGTCTTCAGAAATTTTTTACTTCACAATTACTAATGCAGCTGAGAAAAAGTACTTCCATACTGAGAGCATGTGAGACCATCTTTCTCATTAATTGGTTGACCAAATGGCAACCAATTACTTGGTGGTGACAATTCCCTCTTTTCAAAATCATAGATTAATTCTGTAACATTTTACTCATTTCACTTTGCAAATGATTTAATTGTAAAAAAAAACCCCAATCTTAATCTGTGGCTGAAAGTTTTCTCATGCAAATCTAACCTTTGAGGTGAAAAGTCAGGGTGGAAGCTTCAGGGAAATCCTGTGTCACATTCAAGTGAGGGACTGCTCAAGTAGAGGAACTGTAAATTTATGATAGGCACTCTCTTAATACTATGGTATTTGTATTCTGCAGGGTGTCACTGTAAGGGCCTTAATTCTTCTGAATCCCCAAAATCCCCTTGGGGACATCTACGCCTTGTCAGAACTACGGGATTACCTGGAATTTGCTAAAAGGTACGTCAGTTTGGAAGGCTGAGATATCCTGAGTCAGATACAGCTTTCAGAATCTGGTGGACTACGTGCTGTCCCTGAATTTATCTGTGAATATCATTTAAGTCAGGCAAATAGTCTGTTCTTCACCCACATTGGTGGACTTAGGAAGGGAGAGGGGAATGCTGGGATCATGGACCATGCAGTCATCAGGGGTGGCAAAGCAACTTGCATCAAGGAATGCAACTTTTATTTTTCCATAATCCAAGGAAACACTATGGCACTGTGCTTCCTTGGTGGGAAGCTGAGTTCTTTTCCTCTCATTTTCTTAGTATCTGTAAAGACAAAGAAGTAAATGAATATGGGTTCCCAATTTCATCATGATCATAATACTCTTTGAGATTCAGATTCTTCGAGATGCTGAGTGGATGAGTAGTACATATAGGAATTAATTTTCACATTGGCAATAATATGATCGTTGTCCTGTTACATGGTTACAGGGTGATAGTTAAGTGGCAATACATCAAATCATTTCAGTGTACGCAAAATAAATCTAAGTTGAGAAAAATTGCGTTATTTCTGCAAAATTTGGCGTCTCCTCTTCTTTGTATAAAGCAAGTATTTGCAGGCCTGAATTTATCTCTGTTAAACCAGAAGCAGCCTTCTTTTGTAATCTCCATTTTGTCCTTTTGCAGACATGAATTGCATGTGATAGTAGATGAGATCTACATGCTGTCAGTTTTCGATGAATCAGCCACGTTTCACAGTGTCCTAGGCATGGACAGGTAAAAGCAGCTCCTACTTCCCTGGCCATCTTCCAGTGACAGTTCAACATGAGGCCTTGCTGAGAACTTGTGACTGGAAGTTAAGTTATGAGCTAGCAAATTCTGAATCCACCTTACATTGATTTATTTCCTTTTCTTTTTTTTTTTCTGTAATTTCTGAATGGCAAACACATTTTGTCAAATACAATCTAGCAAGTAAAAAATGGTAGCTAGCTTTTTATTGTGGTATACTTCTCAATGTGTGCATCAGTACTTGGTTATGATAGTCCCCAAAACTGAAAACAGATTTTTCGTTTGTTGAAGATGATGCTTTTCTTCCTACCTAAATATCTTCTTCCCATGTTTCTGTTGATGCTTGTAAAGACTCTCTATTGCTGTTTACTTCCTAATTTTCCATAGAGTAGTCCCAGATTGCAGTAGTATTACAGGCTGGATAATGGCTTTTATTAGGTGCTGTTTTAATGAGATGAAAAACTTTAAAAATCTTCTTTAAAATATGGTGTGGTGTTGAGCCTTTTTTTTTTTTTAATTTCTAGTCTTCACCAGTGGTGCTAGATAGTTTTTTGTGCTCAGTTGCAAGGAAATAAAATATACTCAGTTAAGTGTTAGCTCAGTGTTGCTGGGCTTAGATGTAGAAGAACATTGCTTTTGTTTCTTGACAAATACATTGGCAGAAGCCTGATTTCTAGCATTAAATGTATGAGCTTCATATAGTCAGGAAATCTGCATGTAAAACGTAGCACTTGTAAGCATCTGTGTCTTTGAAATTTTTAAAAATTCTGTCTAAAACTGCTCCTAAGAGATTCCTAGCTTCTAAAGTTATGCTGCATTTGAATTTTCCCTGCTTGACTGCTGTTCAGTGGTGCACTGTCTATCATTGTGTAATGCTGCCTCTCTGTTTCTGCAATGCTGCACTGGTGATCCAAAAGCTTCAGCACCTATGACACTAATTGCCCATCTGCATCCTTCTACATACAGATTGCCTGATCCACAGCGGACTCACGTGATGTGGGGCATAACCAAGGTGAGTGCTGGTTGTTAACATGCTGTGCCTTTGTGGCTGGTAGGTTTTGGTCTGGGCTCCTCAGGTTCCTCATGCTGGAAAGATCAGGTTAGTAGTAATAGGATCCCAGTTGTTCAGTGTAATAAAGTAGTCTCTCTGTGTCTTCTGCAGGATTTTGCTGTTTCTGGGATTCGTTTTGGTACTTTATATACAGAGAACCAAGATGTTGCTAATGCCGTGGCTTCTTTGTGTTATTTCCACGGGGTTTGTGGACCTGTCCAGCACAAGGTTGCACAGCTGCTTAGAGACAGAGGTGAGTCAGTAGCTCCATGCACAATCCTCTGCCATGTTGTGTGTCTTGGTACCTGGAAGATCTCCCCTCCCCTTAATGTTCCTTAGTAGTCTCCTCTTTGTACACCTTAATTGACAGTCTTGCATTACCATGAAGTTGCCCATGCCACACAAGGCTGACAGCTCTGCAGAAAAGGACCATTTCTGCAGAGCTCCTTATCAGCAGTTAGAGGAGCATCTTGGAAGAAGCATGGTAGCTATTTGTACAGAAATTGACAATGTTATCTAGAACCAGATGAGCAGAAACAAAGAATACAGGCTTGTGGGACAAGGGAAATAGAAGTGGCCTTCTAACTTTGCCCAGGGTGGAATACTAATAGTCCACAAGGACTAAGAGCTATAAATATAGGGAAACTTCCTCAGGAAGGTCAAGGAGATACTCTTTTGCACAGACATGAAACTGCAAAATACTTCTTGGCTGTCTTTTTGTTATTTGAGGAAACAGAAAACAAAAAGGAGGTGAAGTATGAAGCAGGAAAAGACCCTGAGTGTTTTGGAAGCTTGAACAGATCTGAGTACTTCCTCAGTTCATGATTCTTTTCTTTATCTTCTTCTTCTGGCCAGACTGGATCAACCAAGTATACCTGAGGGCCAACCATGCCCGCCTAAAAGCTGCTCATACGTATGTGACAGATGAGCTGAAGACACTTGGGGTTCCTTTCCTCAACCGCAACGCAGGCTTCTTTGTCTGGATTGATTTCCGAAAGGTTGGTAGTCTTAGGAAGTGAGGCTTTTCCCGGGGTGAGGGCAGGCATGTAGTGCAACTCCACCTAGAGGAAAGGGTAATATTGTGACAAGCATTTTGTTTTAACAAATTTGTCGTCTGATGAGGAGAGGGAAGGATTGTCAGATGTTTCAGTCTATTCTTTCCCTTTCGTCAATCTGTGTGAGCTTCCCTCTTTGCAGGAATCTTACTACTCTCAAGCCACTTCCCTCCCCATTTCTTCCTTTGTATCACAACTGCTGTACTTCAGAGGTAAAAGGTGTCTCCCTTGGCCTTTGCAGACCTCATGGGAATCACAAATTCATGAGGATCTCAGTGATGTAGTCTATATGGTACTAACCTCTGGCCCTTCTGATGACTCTCCTAGTACCTTAAGACAGGCACATTTGAGGAGGAGTTGCTGCTCTGGAAGCGTTTTCTGGATAATAAGGTCCTCCTGTCCTGCGGAAAAGCCTTTGAGTGCAGTGAACCTGGATGGTTCCGCATCATCTTTGCTGACAAAACCCACCGGCTGCAGTTAGGTGAGTAATGTTCTTTTCCTCCCACCACAGTTTCTGCAGCACTGTTCCCTTCTCTTCTTAATCCTAAACTTAGCCTATTATTATCCTCTTGTCCTCACGTTTTTTCTTCCTTTCTCCATTATCCTTTTCTGGATCTGATGGATTTGGAGACACTTGTGGCTTAAACTAATCCACTAGTGTTTCTTCTCCTTACACCACTGCAGGTATGCAACGGATACGCAAGGTTTTGGAAGAGCGCGAGCAGGAGATACTGGCTGAGGAGAAAGAGCAGCCTTGTCAATCAGATCAGGATGGCAAAGCAGATAGCACAGATGAAGTCATTTTTGTATCCCGCCACCAGGACCCTACCTGTGCTAGTAGCTCCAGCCTTGGTGACCTCATTGGCCTCCTGCAGCAACAGATGCGTTCATCTGACTGGCTACAGAAAAATACAGCCGAGCAGTTTGCCCAGGAAAAGCCAGAGATCTATGATGTGTTCAGCAAACTGGTGGGGAAGCAATAGGGTCAGTGTGCCTTCAGGGGCATTCCTGAGCTGTGACTGACCCTGGGCCCCTAACAACTCAACAGTGACTTCCAGCAAATAATATATTTTCTGTATAGCAAGAAAATTACTTTATAGGCCCCCTCCTCTCCCCCCTGTTTGAGATCTCTAATTTGTACTATATAGGTGTGTTTCCTTGGATTGGGGTGAGGGTAGGGAATGGGGGGGGTGTCTTGTTTGCGTGCTGCTCTCTGTTCTGCGGCATCATTGTATTTTATATTTCATTTCTAATGAATATGCTCTTAACTCTCTTATAAGGTCCTGTGGTGTGATTTTTTATTCTTCACACTTTCAAAAAAGAGACTTTAGATTTTAAGTTATGTGAAGTTTCCCTTTTCTTGAATGATGATCAGATGTAACTATTTTAGAACCAGCTGTCTCAAAGAGGTGTTTTTGGGAGCTGGAGTCTAGTGCCAGCCCTAACTGTGACCTAGCTAAGGGTAAATAAGCATGTGCATAGATTCATCTTCATGACTGAGGCTCTTAGGACCATGGTTATCTAGACTGAGTTCTATAAATCTTTTTGTTCTGAGTTGGTTTCCAGTCTGACCTCAAATCAGACAGTATCCACTGTCCTTGGCTGGTGAAATGTCTGGTTTTATTTCTATTCTTCTTTTTTATATTCATATAAATAAACTGCATCCATTGGCCTCTTGGCAGAATGTCCAGAAAAGAGCTACAAATGAGGAGGCAATGGAAAGTCAGTGTTCTTTTTGCATTTTTTCTGTTCCTGGAAGTCCGTCCCTTGTGGTTAACAACAACATACATTGGCAAAAGAGTGCAGAGAATGCTTCTGCCACCATGCTAGGTGTATCTGCAGGTGCAGCTGCTTCTGTCACCTACCACAGGCATCCAAGGGCGCACCTTCAACCATTATCATGGTAATGAATGCAATTTTTTTTCTGGGTTTCTCATTTTGCAGATTTTTTTTTTTTTTTTTACTAAATGGTATTCTTCTGTCTCCTTCTTCTCTTTCTCAGTTTAAGAAATGGTTTTCTGTATGCTGGTGGTAGAGTATTTCAACTGGAAAATTCCTTTCACAGATACAGAGCTCTTCTAGTGCTATAAAAATTAGGTATCCTAAAGGAATTGGACCTGTTTTTTCTGCATACTTATTAATCAAGAATCAAAGGAAATGGCCCATGAAAACTGAATAGAAGTGCACTTTTCCCCTCCTCATAGATTTTGGCAGATGGGCATGAGTGGCAAAAACACATCTGCATCATAAACCAAATTACCAATGCATAGGCAACAAATAATCAATGCAACCAAAATTTGCTGTGTGGTGATGGCGGGGAACTGCTTGGACAGTGAGAAGGAAAGTCTGAGCAGTGGCTGAAGAGACGATGGTGCTGCTTGTGACTGCTGTGAGCACCTGTTCCTCCTTCAGTGATGAGGCAAAGTTGGTGAGGTGATTGGTAAGATCAGTATAAGGGATAGTTATAAACATAGTATTTGTTAATTAGTTTGGCATTTGTTCATGGACAATATTTTAGAGTCCACAAAGAAAGCTATAGCAGAAGACAGGTCTCCCTAATGGAATGGGAGGTGAGATGTACAGCCAAATTGCCAATGGACTTCCTGATTTTCCCCTTCTTGTTTCTGTACCCCAAGGAGAACCTGAGCAACAAAATTTTAGGGAGCAAGCCCTTTGAAATCAAAAACAAGTTAAGTCATTAGTTAAAGTGATATTTTAGGGGATTCCTATAACAAGTTCAATCCATTAATTACTCCTAATTTTCTTTTGTTGTTCTAGTCATTCTTACAGCTGGAGTATAAGAATATACAATAGTAACAATTAATATAGTATTTTTCACCCATATATATTTTCTGCTCAGAAAGCAGGTTTACTGTACTGTCTCTATATGGATTCAGCTAGTAAAGCACACCTCTGCAGAAAAGAGGGTATAATGTGCTTTCAGAATCCTCACAGCTAATATAGTATGGCCCACAGCTGTATCTGAGCTTGTTGTAACTCAACAGAACATAGACACACTTGGCTGCATGGAGTATTTTCTATGGCTTTTTCAAGTTTAACACCTTCCTGAGGACCTTGCTGCTGAGGAATGTTGGTCACAGAAAATAAAAATTTAGGTGGAAATAAGGCAAGAGAGAAACGTGATCCTGAGTCTGATGTTGAAAAAAACAATGGGTTTTTTTTGACTGTACAAACCCCCTACATTTTATAAATGGCTTTGACTGGTTTACAAGAAGTGGTAAACATGTAGAAAGTCTTGTGCATATGTCTACAGAAGCTAAATCAATTCCTATTTGCTCTAAGAATACCCCTGAGAGGAAAAACGCAGGTTCTGCCTGTACAAGTTGTTTGCTCTTCCTGCTACCTTCATGCTAGATGTTTTCTCTGCTTGATGTATCTCATAGTTCTCATTAACAGCCTTTTCTTTTTCTATGTGGCAAACCTCTACAGACAAAAATATAGAGAAAGGATTAAGGACTCTCCCATGCTGTCCCTGTCCTTACATTTCTTTTGACCTGTTTGTCAAATGATAGGCAAACAGAGCAACACCTCAAAGGAAGCCAGTCAGATCTATGGTTTTAAAACTGCTGCATTTTATCTAAAATAAGAAATGCCATCAAAATGAGTATAACACTGTGCCTTCCTTGCTTGTACTCATTGTAATCATACAAGATGATAAAATCCACTTTGCCTACAATTTTTGTGTTACAGTTATTCATTTGAGCACAGAAAGGATCCTAGATGGTTTCATGATCCTTGCTGTGTACCAGTCACTCTCTCTGTCCCCCTCCTCTCTGTCCTCCTCCTCTGCCCCCTTCCCCATTCTGTCTCTCTTCTCCAGAGAAATATTCAGCACTTTTAGGGTAGAGGTGGGAATTTCCTATGCAGCACTGCTCTCGGTCATAGAATCTTCCATAACATACATTTCGGGCATACACTTGACATGTTCATGTTTGTGGGAAGGAAAAATCTGTAAATCTCCAAATTATTAACCTGTGTTACATTGCAGTTAAGCAGACAACATAAGTGAGGCCCATTCAAGAGAAGTATCTAAGAAGAATCATGCATACTTAAAGAAAGAATCTGTGAAGATGAGTTTTCCCTTACAGAAGTTTAATAGATCCTCAGCAAAATATCTCTAAAAGAAAATATTCACTGATAACTTAAGAATTTTCCACCTTAACTGAAGAAGGGCGGATGCTCAAATGTACTGTGTGAGAGACTTTATTTTTTTAAAAATAAATGTTAATCCTTTAATTGTTGTCTTTCTCTCTTGGAACCTTCAATAGGTTGCACAGTTGGGCTGACTGCTGTGTGTTTCCCCCATTCCCAGAATGACCCAATTTCTTGAAACCTGCCTTGGGGTCAAATTATCATTTATATTGGCTATTTCTCTGCAGTCCTCCTCCAGTTACTTGGTTACAGAATCCCTCTGTTGCTCTCATCCTGCTGACAGAGTGGTGGTTTCATTTCATCGCATACAGTGGCACACAGAGGCTCTATGACAAAAAAGCTCTCATGGAAGAAGCTATGTGAATCACACCCCTGAAAATTGCTGCATCTGAAGTATCAGGCATACAAAACTGCTTTTGCACTTTTAATTACATATGCTAGTATTTTTGTAAGATTGGCTGACTTAACAAGAGGTTGTTTTGGTTATTTCTGAAGCAATTCAGGCTACATCATGACGAATAGGGCAGGGTAACCTACCAGGATTATATACAAAATGATACGTGTTCCATCTGAGAAAATCAGAGTGGCAAGATAGACTGATTTTTCCATTCCAATTAATGCTTTATTTATTACTGACTTACATAAAACACTGGCAACTGACTGATGACAGGATCCTAGATTATCTGCAGCCAACAAATGTACTAAAGAATCTGAGGAGGTTATAAATACTCCACTTTTTGTCCTCAGTTTGCCGGGATTGGTTATTTTTAGCAAATAGCCAGTCGACCTTATCAAAATGAAGAATCAAAAATAGTCTGGAAAAACACTGCAAGGAAAGGCTATTTTTAGCTCTCCATCTATTCCCTGCTGCTATCCAGCAAGGTCTGATGGCACAGCTCATGCACGACTGCTTAGTTATTCTAGGCGAATGCTTGTTATGACCTGTCCTTTCCCTGGATGCCTCACTGCAGAAGGCATTCAATTGATTAAAGATTAATGCCTCTGCAGGCCGTGACAGCTGAAAGCTTTAGGGAGGAGGGAACACACACTGACAGATTGCTTCTTTCTGCATCTTTCTGCCAGATTAATAGTTTCTTTGAAGGGAACTCTTGCTTAACTGAATTTCCTTGTGTCTCATATCCCCCTCAGTGGGAGCTATTGCAGCACCCCTTCTAAGTGTATTTACACTTCTTTTTTCCTTTCAGTTCAGGAAAGCAGTAGAGGAAGTAAGAGATACAGATGTAAGTTAAATCACTGTTTTGACCAGTGCTGTTCATCACAAACCAGTATCACTGGAAATGTATGATGGACTGGATCAAGAGAGAAAACCATGCAATTGGCTGCTAGATATTTTGTTGATCAGACTAGTTAAAAACTTCACTGATATAAATGAGGGTTTCAACCTTTTGGTTGAAAGACTTAAACCAGAACAGGGAACCAAAAAAGGACCCAGCTGCAACAATATCTTTCTGTCTCTTATAATAGAAACTCTTTAATTTAGTTCAGTACCTTATATATTGGCAGTAGCCAATAACGAAATTTTCAGAAGAATAAACTGAACTATGAGTTTTTAGTTATGCTATGCCATAAGTGGAAAATAAGGTCGAAAAGACATCCTCACCCCATTAGATTTCCTCTTCATATTTGCCTTTTAAAGTTACCTCCTTTTATTATAAAGGTGTTTTCAGAATGTGCTGCTTCCATCACTGACTGCACAAGGTACACCATAATTTCACATGCAGCTTCTTTACAGGTGGAGACACAGTAGCTAGCACAAGGTTTTTTCCTCTGATCACACTGATCATCCCAGCAGAAAATGCAGGATGCTGTATGCGACAGCAGGCAAATGTATGGTGTCATGGTAAAGCCCTTAAAAATAAATTCCAAATGACTCCCAAAGAGCCACATAACGCAGTACATAAAAGGGCATAGCAAAGAGAAGTGAAATATCTGATTTCTCCTGTGCATTTATAAAAATTGATAGCCGGTTATCCAGATGCTGATGAATATTTTCACAAGCTATAAATGGCAAGCTGAAGTCTAAAAATAGATGCTGTGCCGCAGACTTGTCTGGCTTAGCTACATCACTAGAATATAAACAGGCTCCCTGGTGTGGTTTCAGGGAAATCTCTATCAAGACGGACTACATCCTCCATTTTTCTTGCTACATTTTGAAATAGAATAGCTGATGCCTCTTGCATTTGTTTAATATTAGCTTTTAATAAAATTGCACTGATGTTCAAATTTTCCTACAGGGATAAAAGGATCGTCAGGTCTCCGTGAATATTTGAGCTACAATTGATTCGATACACTTTCTTCTCCCTGGCAGAGCAGGGAGGCAGAGGAAGCGCCTGCGGGCACTGCATGGGCTGGCGCAGGCTGCTCTCGGTGACCTCCACCCCTCCTCCCCGCTGCTGCTGCACGTGGAGCAGCCAGTGTCCCTGTCACGCGACAGGGTTGGGAACCCCTCTCCTTGGCTCAGGCACATCCAGGCACTGCTCATGCTGGTGAATCCCATAACTGCAAAGATCCAGTGCTCATCCGAGCAGCTCCAACACATGAATGGGGCACCTTCCAATTCACAAAAAATCAGACACAACCCAACCATCTTCCTGAAGGAGGGTTCCTGCCTCTGATTTATGAATGGCGCAGCTTGCAGCAGTGAGAAGCCGATCGGTTATGCCCAGAAAGATTATGTGCTCTAACAAGCCCTGGTAGCTTGTATTTGCCAGGAGGAACAAGCCAGTACCTGAGGAAAAAGCCAGTACCGGTGCTCAGAACAATGTTTTAAGATCTGTGAGTGCTGTCTGTTGTTGGTTTGAATGTCACAGACAAGATGAAGAAGGTAGCAGTGAGTCTGAGGAGTATGCTACATCACCTGCAATGCCACGTGTGTGAAAAGTTGAAAGAAAGAAGAGAAAGCACTGCAGCGACAGCATTTTGCCTTTTTTGTGGGAATACCAAGCTGTCTCTGTGCGTGCATGTGGATGGCTTTGCAGAAAGCAGTTTTCCCAAGGGCAGGTGAAGTGAAAGAGAACTAATCTACTGCTGACAGTCAAGGCTGTTTAAGGACACTGTACTCAGTGTGTGTGACAGATTCAGTTTAGAAGCTTAGAGCAGGGATAGGTGCAAACCCCCTTCCTTTCACAAACACACATTATAGGGTAGTACACCATCACGTCACCATTGTACATAAGATACAGATCTATAAAAATGGCTACAAAAAAAAATTGAAAAGGGGAAAAATACATTTCTGGCCAGCAAAAGCTGGCACTGTTATGAGATACACATGGTAGGAGTCCTTTAAACCACCCAGGATTACAAGATAGAAGCAGAGCTGGCCTGCATTGTATCCCAGGAGGCAGAGAGACTGGAAATTCTTCTGAAGGGGCTGCAGGAGAAAAGGCTGAAAGGAGAACACTTTGTGGCAGGACATAATTGTTGAAAACTTTATTGGTTAAACTGTAACAGTAGAAAGAGTTACAGTCTTAACATCTGAAAACTGTTTACAGGTGAGAGATACAAAGTCAGCCCAGTTTCCACCTCGTGGCACTGAATGTAGTCAGAGTCTGCTGTTTCAGCCCAGAGAGGAGAGAAGGATAAAGAACATGGTGTCACATGCAGGGACACCACACTGCTACTGCTGGAATGTCTCCATTGTACCATTGCCCTGTGCGTGGTTCAGCTGCAGCATTTTGGGATTGTTCAGCTGGAGAAGAGAATGCTCTGGGGGGACCTCAGAGCAGCCTGAAGGGAGCCTACAAGAAAGCTGGAGTCTCAGATTTGGTTTCTCCCCTGAGATTCAGGTTGTTAAAAGTCCTTGGCCCTTTAAAAGCCCTGAGCCATGTCGCAAGAAAGAAACAGAGTCTTAAAGGCCTTGTTTTCAGCTTTCTCATGTTGTTTATTATTTGATATCTCAGAATTTTCTCCGCACCCAGCCGAGATCCAAACAGCGGCTGGGACATGAGGGGGCAACATGCCGATGGGGCGTTGCTTTGCCCTTATACAGATAACTGCGTCTATTATTTACAATTATTTACAAATTTGTGCCAATGCCTATCACCTATACTAGAAGGGTCATTTCTACCTTGACCCAATCCCCTCAAACTACTTGGTGTCATCACCACATCACAAGATGGAGGACGAGGAAGAAGGAGAGGCACTTAGGGCAACACCCCCTAAATCCTTCATTTTGGGATTTTTACAAAGGCATGTAGTGATAGGGTAAGGGGGAATGGCTTTAAACTGAAAGAGGGTTTACATCAGATATTAGGAAGAAATTCTTCACTGTGAGGGTGGTGAGGCACAGGTGGCCCAGAGAAGTTGGGAATGGGCCATCCCTGGAAGTGTTCAAGGCCAGGTTAGAGGGGTTTTGAGCATTCTGGTCTTGTGGAATGTGTCCCTGCCTGTGGAAGCGAGGTTGGAAGCAGATGATCTTTAAGATGTCCTCTTTCAGCTCAAACCATTCTATGACCTTACCTACTTCAGTGGGTTTTTAAATTTGTTTGTTTGTGTGGGATTGTTTGTTTGTTTGTTTAACTTTTATTTGGCCTACAGATCAAGTCAGCACCCATTTTTGGAAACTAAACCAGCATCTCTGATTCCCACATGGCTGTGCAACAAATTTGTCCTTCTCTGTCTTCTGTTAGAAGGAGATTCTTCCAGTTACTTTTCTGAAGAGTTTGGGGAGGGTGTAGATTTGGGATATTTCCTTGCTGAAGTAGTGTCATCCAGCAGAAAGTGACACATAACCCAAAGGTCCTCGGTCAATGAGACAGCCCAATACAGGTTTGGAAAGCGACACAGGACTGGAGGAAAGAGAGCCAAGAATGCAAATGTGTTGGGAACCAGGGTGGCGGTGGTTCACCGGTACAAATTTTGCACACCCAGATGAACTCTGACGTGGTGCCCGTGCCCGTTCCGACGGGATAAAACTCCCATCCCTGCCAGGGGAGGCCCCGCTGCACGCCCGCCCTCCGGCCGCGGGGGGGCGCTGGGGCCGGCGGCCGCGCGTGCGCACCGGCCGGGCCGGGCCGGGCCGGGGGCGGCGGTGCGGGCGGGCCCCGCGCGGAGCGGCCGGGGCNCTGTCCGCTGCGTCTTGCTGCCGTTACTTCCAGTACTCCTAGTGCTCTTGTCCCGTGCTTGCAGTTGCCCGAGTGGATTGTGTGCAGTGTGAGGAGAAGGTCTCCGTGGATGGAGAGGTACCTTTCATTGAGCGCTCTTCCGGGCGGGCGCAGGTCTGGGCAGATTTACCGAGTTACTGAAATGCTCGCTGCAGAGTGCGACCCGTGTCATCACATACCTGGTTCTGGTGCTATGTCAGGAAAGAGGAATAAAAGATGTGGTTAGCAAATGGAAACATGGGGAACGTTTTTAGTTGTAAAGCTGATAATAATGTAGCGTTCTGGCTTCTGTCTTGATAACAGCATGACATGTATTGCCTTGTACAGGAGATTTTAGAAGCTTCCTCCAGAATCAGATTATGGACCTAAAATGATGAGAAGAGCCATTAAAATTGGAATGTTTATTAGCATCTGAGATTATTTTAGTGCTACTGTGTGTAAGTACAGTCAAGTCATGCATTAGCCACCTCATCCCGGTCTTTTGTTAAGAACTCAAAATAAACATAATTCAATTTGTTACACCATTTGATTAATAATGAAATTAATGCTTTTTTCATTCATTGGTACTTCTTTTATTCATATTTGTTGTGTACTGGACAGTTGATATGTCAGACTTGCTTTCTAGCTCACACAGCAAGAAAACATCCCATTTGTCCAAAAAAACCCCATATAATTATACTGTTCACATTCTTTTCCTGGAAAACGTGCTTTCTACTCTTAAAAGGCTCTCATTATGGAGAGATCAGGTTGAATTTATTTGTTATGAAAGTTTTAGTTGAAAACCTAAGCAAGTTGTTGCTTGCCAGTTTTTCAGTCTGTAGTTAGTGTAAATTGTCTTTTGCAGGAATCACAATTCTGTGTGTAGGAGCTTGTAAGAAATATCAAAGATGACAGTAGTTTGTGATACTTTATATTATGTTTTTCATTTCAACTGTAGTTCAGGCTGTAGTGAACTATTTAAGTGCTTTTCTCAATGTGGGTGCAGTGGCAGCTCATAGAACGCTTTTATGCCCCACAAAGCACATTGACAAAGATGACAAATTAATTCCTTTTTCTTGCCAGAAGTAGTTTACCATCATTCCAATCACATATGGTGGGGCTCCTATGAAATTCAGTTTAGAAGTACCTTTACCTTAGAAACAGTATCATGCTCCTAAGTTTTGTGTGATGCCCTTTTGTAAGGCCTTTGCGGGTGTCCGTGTGGTTTCTTCTGTAGATAAGCATTTTGGTTTTTTTATTAGCATTCCCTCCGAATACGCTTTCTTGTGCAGTGCAGTGGGACCTACGAGGCCTCACCACTTCTGCAGTGTCTGAGATTTCCTCTCCCTCTCTCTGCCCAAGCTGTGCCTTTTTCTGGCTTGTGGTTGTTAATTGGCCCACATCATTTCCTTACAGCCAGGCCCAGCAGATCAGTTGGTGCTTGCCAAGTGGCAGTCCCAGTTGGCATCCTGCCTTCCGGTGGCAGGATGAGCCACTCATGAGCATCTGAAGAAAGCCTACTACAATCTGCTGAGGCAAAGACCCTTCCCTGAAAGCAGTAACTACATGTTTCTCTGCATTATGATAACTATGTATCTCTTCTAGAGTTCATCCTAAAACCTCTCTCTCTATTTTGTAGCGACAAGAGATAACTGATTCCATTATGTGTGCCTCGGCCAAATATAACACCCGGGGTCCAGCCCTCATCCCAAGGATGAAAACCAAGCATCGCATCTATTACATCACTCTCTTTTCCATAGTTCTGCTTGGCCTAATTGCCACAGGAATGTTCCAGTTCTGGCCTCACTCCATTGAATCATCCAGTGACTGGACCGTTGAGAAACGCAGCGTCCATGATGTGCCTGTGGTCAAGCTTCCTGCCGATAGCCCCATTCCTGAGCGGGGAGACCTCAGCTGCAGGATGCACACCTGCTTCGATGTCTATAGATGTGGCTTCAATCCCAAGAACAAAATCAAAGTGTACATCTATTCACTGAAGAAGTATGTGGATGAATATGGGACGTTGGTGAGCAACACCATTTCCAGGGAGTACAATGAGCTGCTGACGGCCATCTCTGACAGTGAGTTCTACACGGACGATGTCAACCGGGCCTGCCTTTTTGTGCCATCCATAGATGTCCTCAATCAGAACGCCCTCCGGATCAAAGAGACAGCTCAGGCTTTGGCACAGCTATCCAGGTATGTGCTGAAACTTCAGCGTGTGAATGTAAAGAACACGGAGTGAAAAAAAGTCAGGCTAACGCAGGACGGGAGAATGCCGTGAGTTAACGCCAGCACTAGGTTTTGACAAAACTTGTCTATATGTAGAGAACACCTTTCTAATTGCAGTTTGTTTCTTCTTTTGTTGTAGGTGGGATCGAGGCACAAATCATTTGCTCTTCAATATGCTGCCTGGAGGGCCACCGGATTATAACACTGCCCTAGATGTTCCTAGAGATAGGTATGTGTTGTGCTGTGTGATGGGCAGATCTGGGTTTAAATGCCACTGAAGAAGCAACAAGCTCAGAACGGCAATTGATAGCAAAAGATGTGCTCCTTAACCTTTGCAAAACTAGCCTATGACTTGCTTGCCTCTCAAAAAAGAAAAGTAAAGCCTTGTGTAGAAGAGGTGTTTACTTTTGAAATCTGATAGTTTAGCCCCATCCTTAATTTTATAAGGGATGTGGCTGACAGTTTGCTTTTAACAGTTGTACTTGCTGTAAGGTCGGAGAATCTTGATCTGGTATGTAACTGATTATTTACAGAATACCCCATTTGATGCAAATTAGAAATTCAAAGATGATTGTAGCAGCAGCTTTGTGATAGAAGTCAGGTGCTTCAAGGGCATTTTAAAGCAGCTGCTCTGCTTGACAAAACTATGCTGAATTTCAATAGTTTTTGTTATCTTAATAATTAAACTATATTAGTAACTGGACAAATGCTCTTAGTTATTCTCTGGCAAGTGTGCTTTAAAAATATTTGCCAGGAACCTTAAAGGCATACATTCTGAGCTCAGTTTTCACTTGCAGGATAGTTTAGTTTTGGAAGAGGAAAAGAGGTTGTAAAGCAAAGGAAACGAAAAAGAGGAAGGTGATACTGTTACTGAAGATGTTTCTATGTCAGCCTGTGTGTGCTTAGTTCTGCTGAGTTAGGTCCATTGTAACCAGTGCTTTTCTTGAAGGTCAAAGTTAACTTTCTTCCGCCAAATTTTAAAATCTTGCCTAAGATATGAGATCTTTGCTAAGATGATTTTCTGTGAAGTGTATCTTGATTTCTTTGCAGCAAAGACAATGTAAAACATCCCCCAGTACTTGAACAGATTTTTTTTCCCTGTGCATATTTAAAGAGTAAATTGAGTAGTTTTAATTACATCACTGTGAAGTAAGGCTTTAGTTTTTTCCTTCTCTGTATGAAACATGTTGTATGTATGGGTTGGCCTGGAGAGGGCAGTCCAGCATCAGTCTGGTGTAAACAAATCTGTTTATCTGTTAGTAAACATTTGCATTTCTTATCTTAGATTTGTACTTAAGGAGAATTTTCATTTGACAGTGGAATGGACTGCATGTTTATGGATACATGTTTATGGATACTATCAAAGAAGTGAATTTATTAACTGAATGCAGATATGCTGCAGAACTTTTTATTTTTACTTTTTAGTCTCAAATCTCCGTTTACATTTGGCCTTGCATGCCTTGGCTTAGCATACAGGAAACTAATTATTTTGGTAGGTGTTTCTCCTAAGTATTTGTCATGCTAATGTGGAAATCTGAGTAATTTAAGTAAAAAGCTAAAGTCTGTTTTGGCATTCAGCTGTTGTGGTTTGCCAGTCTGACTCAGTCCACAGCTGTGTGATCATGAGCTCTAATACATAAGACAGGCAATAACAGTGCTTGAGATGGAAAAAAAGTGGAAATTGCTTTTTGTAGGCAGTCAGCAGTCGGACTGTTTGATGTATAGAACCTATTCTGCAGGTCGCAAGTGCGAAGACAAGGGGCCTGTGAAAGAAGTTGGAAGTGTGGCTGTAGTCCTGGAGAGGCCTGAGTGATGCAGTTTGAGCTTTCAGTATGATTTTGGAGACCTTTGGAATTCTTAGTTCATGTGTAATGGGACAAGCAACGTGGGTGTGTTTTCTTAATTTGAGAATATCTAAAGGTGTTAGGATTGGGTAGTTAACCAAGTGTGAAAGAGTTGTTTGTAGCATCACAGAGTGAGAAGCTGCTGGCCAAAATAGAGGCATAGTTAGAGTTAGTTGGTTTTGAATTACTTGTCTGAACTGTACCATGACAAATCCAGAAGGACTACATTTGTGGGAGTTTGTGGATCACTTGTGAAATACACAGCAATACTTGTGAAGTTTGCACAAGGAGTGTGGTCTGCCTTCTACAGTCAACATGTCTGAGAGGTCATGCACAGTTGAACTGTACTGGATCATGATGTTTAATAGACTTGTGTTCTATTAATTTGCTGCTGAATATTGATCCAGGTAAAGTAAGACCTTATACACAGGGGGGAGTTCAGTTATGTAATTTTACTTCTGTAAAAGGTCTTGGCTAAGGTACTTCTCTAAGGGGTTGTTTGTTTACTAAATCTTTAAATCCAATTTCCAAAGACAGTGTAAAAGTGCTTTATTCCGTAATTTCAAAGGTGAAAATATGCCTTGTGGGCATGGAGGTTTTATTGCTAGTATCAGCTGCCATAACATATGTAATCTCCTGCCATAAAACTTAAAAGATAAGCTCTATATTATCTGCTAATTAGTGCTATTGGATTTGGTACAATGAGGAGGTTGAAAGGATTTCTTTTGCAAAGCTGTTCTGGTGCTGTAGAATTGAATTTATGAACTAAGGTACTTTTTATTTATTTCTGTTTCAGTCCATGAATTGGGTTCAGTGACTTGTGAAGTTTGGCAGAAAGCTGCTGCAGATGGGAGTTGGACAGAAACATTTAGAGTACAGGCCAGCTGGAGCACTTCATGGAGAGAAAGAAGGATCAATATTTGAAAAGTGGTGAAAAGTTGCTCAGGGACAGTCATTCCTTACTGATCAGTACTATTTAAAGATTATTTGTCTTGAGTACATTAGGAGTAAATATTCCTACTCTCTTAATGCACTGTGCAATGAAAATCCAAGTGGAGTTACTTAACTGGTGTTGGTTCCCTGTGGGTTTATTTAGGTAAAAGTCTGCATGACACACACCTGCTTTCTCAAGGCTGATGAGGTGCTGTCGTGTTTTCACTGGATCCTATTAAAACAATCTGGTTCTGGTTTCCCAGTCTCGGGGGGGAGGGCTGTAAAAAAAGAGAAGGGAGATATAAAGTGCAAGAACAGTAACACCCCAGCCAATTTTTCTTCTCTCTTCTTGTAACAGTATTAATATGGATGAGATATAGAACATGCAGCTTCAACAGTGAGACCTAGTCATAGCAGTGTTGTACCTGTCACCAAAAGCAGGGGGATGGGGGACACTGGAAAGGAGTTAGAAATTATTTGGAACATAATTTCTAAACTCGGCATGTCCTTAATTTATCAGCTGGTTCTCAAGTTGATTTTTGCTCCTATCGTAGTTTGCGTTCTGAATAAAGAGTCACATTTATGGCAAAGTGTGATCATGGTGTTTGAACACTCAGCAGTTGTGCTGCAGGTCACAGCAGGAAGGGAAGTATCCTGTGGAACATCTGATGGGGGTTAGAACAGGCACAGCATACTGGTATTCATCCAGAGTATCTTGTTTTGATGGAAAAAATCTTGGGTGATCATTTGGTATAATGATAATCTAACATTTGCGGAAAACTGCTTCTGCAAACACCTTGCCAAGGATTTCATTCAGTGATATCTGAAAACAAGAATATTAGCTAATGGATTGTGGGTGCCCCTTCCAGTCTCATGGTGACTTTATGTTCCTGTGTGTGTTCTGATTACTGATGAGACCTGTGCCTGCTCTGATGTGAACTGTGACAGTAAGGCTTTCCACTGTAATCATAGCTGCAATAATGGGTACAGCTCCTCAGGATCCTTTCTTTAGTGCCTTGTCTAGTGATGTATTTGTGTCCTGCTCCTTTACACAGAGGAGATAAACTGGAATTGAGAAATATAGTACCTTAAGCAGAACCAGTATCCAAGAAACAAGTAAAAGTATAGCAAACCCTCCTGTTGAGTGACAAAGGACTGAAAGTTTGATCAACTCTTTGAGATGTCTCACAACAGATGCTGAATCTGATCTTCTTTTGGAACTAAGATGATGTGTTCCTGATGCCACCTGGTCGCTGGACATGAAATGACAACGGAAAAACTGTTGTCCTCTATAGTATATTTCAAAGAGGCTTTATTTGTGATAGGAGAGATAGTAGCAAACCTTTTTTTTTTCTGGAATTGTATATGATATATTGCTTTCTTCTACACATATTGTTGTCTTCTGTTTCTTAACGCACTTCTGTGTGGCAAAAGGTTGTCCCATCTAGGAAAAGGTACAGTGCAGGTCATCCTGTTGCAAGGTTGAATTGCATTTTAGTTTATCAGTCCTTGATTATTCCCATGCTCTCTAGCATATAGTGTCCCAAGCAACCTCGACTGTTGGAAGTTAGTGTCATGACATACGGATTTCTTGTTCTCGTGTTTTCTGTTTATAGAATTTTTGTGTAGTATAAAAATGAAATAAATTTCACAAGTATGATAACTTTGAAAATACAGTTGCAAATAACTTTATTTTCCATCCTGAGAAGACCAAAGTCATTGTAAGGTGCTAAAATACTATTACTGTACTGTGATTTGTATCTGAAATATAGCTTGTCTCAAACACTTTGAGAGTTGTGCTATACCTAATTTTTAGTACAGGCATCAAGGAATATCTTAACTAGTTAAATAATTCAGAATGTATTTCTTCAGATTAAAATTGTCTTAGGATATGTTAGCTTGCAAATTGCAATAATTACAGCAATACATTAGATTTCCCTATATTAATGCAAAAATGGTTCATTCCTCAGTGATCATACACAATTGTAAGCACTCTGTTGGTGACTAGATCCAATTTAGCAGTAAACCAAGATCACAAAAACTAAAGTCAACCTAAAACCAGCATGAAAACATGCCACTGACAAATGCTGAGGGAAAAGCTTACTTCAGAGCATGCGTCTCCTTGTTCTGGTAATGACAAGCAGTGAATTGCTGGAGTTTGAATGTTACACATTCTCAGTTTCAACTTAATTTTTTGTATTTTCCAGAGCTCTGTTGGCTGGTGGAGGCTTCTCCACGTGGACTTACCGGCAAGGCTACGACGTCAGTATTCCTGTTTACAGCCCATTGTCAGGAGAAGTAGATCTGCCAGAAAGAGGACCAGGGTAAAGTAATTCCCATGAACTGGGCAAAGTATATTCAGTATTGTATTTCATAATGATGATTATGAAATATAAATATAGCTACTAACTTTATGGTGAGCTTGGGCAGTTTTGTAAGAGTTGTTTTTAACAGCTCTTGCTATTAAAATGGATGGTGCTTTCAGTGCTGGTGGTTCCAGTGCTAATGGTCTTGGTTCAATTGCCAGCTGCTCCCTCTACTAGCTTTATACTTTTCTTATATTTTGATGCCCAAAGCTGTGCAGAGGACTCAGAGTGGGACAATCCCCTCTTTTGACCAGCTGCCTCATGCATCCCAGCAGAGGGTTGGCCCTCCTGGCTGCCAGGGCGCTGCTGACTCATATTCAGCTTGCCATCAACAAGGACCCCCAGCTCTCTTTCTACAGGGCTGTTCTCCAGCCTCTCATTTCCCAGTCTGTCCATACATCCAGGTTTGGCCTGTCCCAGGTCTAACCTGGCACTTGCCTTTGTTAAACTTCGTACCGTTGGTGATTGCCTGGCCCTTTGATTTATCGAGATCTCTCTACAGGTTTTCTCTGCCTTCAGGGGAACCAACAGCTCCTCACAATTTTTTGTTGTTGGCAAACATACTTAGTATCCCTGCCAGTCCTGTATCCAAGTTGTTTATGAAAATGTGGAGGAAGAGCCCAGGGCCTAAGCTGGAGCCCTGAGGAACCCCACTGACAGGTTGCCAGCCTGATGTAACACTCACCATTTGCATCTCAGCTGTCATTAAGCTCATGAAAAAGAAGTAAGAAAACTTGTGTGTGTGATTATGGGAATACGTACATCCGGAGCTTAGAATACTGATTTTTTGTTTCTTTTTTTAAAGTAATGGAGTAAGACATAAACACAAACAACAGAACCCTCCCCTCCCTGAACCTTGTAGTTGGAAGTAAAGCAAGACAGTTGGGAAATAAAGTACTGATTTTCTCAAAGCATGTAATCAGCCATTGAAATGAACTACCCTGGCAGTGGTGGCTTCTCTAATCCTTTCATGTCTTCAGAACAAGAGGAGGTAGAAGTCTGGAAGACATGCTTTAACTAGTTATGGAAAGTTGTTCTTTTTATATTTCATAAATCTTCTAATTACACAGCTGAAAAAGTTTCACTGTAACAAGGTCTTACCTCTGTTATGGTTTAAAAGATGGGCAGACAGAGGCAATGGGGATCAATGATCCGTCTGCTCATTATGAAGATCAAGTTTAGAAATGTAGAGATTTTAGGTCCTTTTCTTCTTCCAGTGTTCTGTAGAGAATATGGATTTTCAGAATTGAAAACTGATTGAAATGGTGCAGCCTCTGTTGGACATGAAAGTTATTGGTCTTTGGGTTCAGTTGTCCTTTCTGGTAAGGGCAGTGCTCTTGCTGTTGCTCTTGGCCGCTCCAAGTACGATAATGCAGTCAATTAAAACAAACTTGTGCAGCAGTGGTTTACTTTGCTCACACCCTTTATGTCCCTGCTTGTGATGCCCCTGGACCTGGCCAGCGATTCAACTAGTGATCTGGTTACATCCCAGTTGATTGTTCGGAGCTCTCAAGTGTTACTGCATTCCAACACAGAGTGAAAGCATACTTTGTTTTTTCTCTCGAGAGCATGAATGTGGTGATAGGCTCCAGAGTGTATAGAAACAGTTGTAAAGAGAAAAGCAGTCATATTGTTCATGTCCATATAGTCAGCTAAACTCCGTTTCTGATTTTGACTCGGGTAAGAGAAATAGGTCTTGTGTTCAGTTGAGGTGTTGGAGATTTCGTTTCTCAAAACTACCTATTTTTTGTTTTTGAATTGTGTTGGGCAGCCTGGTGTCCGGAGTGCCATCCAGTGGCCATTCAGCGTTACTGGTGAGACGGGCTCCCAGCCTCGACTGCTCCGGGCGGGAGGGGTGGGCCGAGGACACTCCGCTCAGAACCCAGGCGTGCTTGGGATAAACGTTTTCATCACACTGCGTTAATGTGTTATTTCTTGAGAGGGAGGGGAGGGGGATGGCGTGTACTTTCTTTTATAGCAATGTTTAATAGGCTAGATTTTGAGTGTTGTAGAGTGATGGCAGTTTCAAGGCAAAATTTTGTTTTAAACATATACACAAGCAAACCTGCTTTTTTTTTAAAGCTGGTTATATGCATTTATTATCACTCATGTGTATCATTATTTCCTTTTTTAAAGGCTTCTTACGGAGCTGAGCTGAGGGGGTTTGATTTACTTGCCTTTTTAATTAGATTGCTTAAAATCCACTTCTGCTGGTAGCAAGTTGGTAGCAGCTGGAGACTTGTGAGAAAGAATGTTTTAAAATAATACTGTGCATCTGTTAATTGTAGCAACTAAAGTGACCAGCATGAAAATGAATAGAAGAGGTGAGAAGAGCAGCAGGAGAGGTCTGACTTTATAAAGTGTGCGAGTTTGTGTGTTTTCAGAGCTGTAAATTAAAGATAGCATCACGTGGAGTAGAATTGGAATCCTAAGTACAGGCCTCGTGCTTCCTGTGTTCTTTTGGCAGCATGAGGGCACTCACTCACTATGTGTGTTCCTTTCACTGGGGAGTGGTGGAGCAGTCTGACTTTAGCTGGCCTGTTTTGAAAGGAAACCCAAGTAGATGAGTATAACAATTATATGACATGCTATTTCGCAGTATTAGTATAACTTTTTTAATCAGCAAGCACCTAATTTGAGCTTGTATTCCTGTGTTGTTTACCTCCAGTGTTAATTACTTCAGTGTTTAAAATGTTCAGAAACTTTTAAATATTCATGGTTTTGGAACATGGTAGGAGTTAAGAGTGTATGGGTTAATATACACCATGGGGACCTTCAACTTTTCCTTGGAAGTGTTTCCTCTATATTGCCTCAAGGGACAGAACTGAATCACAGTTAAAAAAGATGAGCTTGTTCTATTGCTGCTGTCACCATATCAAGACTGAATAAGCTAAATACTAAATACTGAGTTGTCAGTTCAGCATCTTTTTTCAATTAAAATTCATGAGAACATATATAGGAGGAGAAACTAGAAGCACTCAGTGTCCTATCTACTTTGTTTTAGTACACAAACACCAAACAAAAGTACAAACAATCCTGGCATCAGTAGCAGACTGATCTAAAATGCGCTAAATAATGTTTATTTAAGTTTATAATAGAAGTTATAATGCAAGTACCTATTCTAATGTAATAAGCATTCTTACCAAGTACAAATTTATTCAGAATTGTAAATAATGTTGAGCCACTTACTATCCCAGACCTAATTATATTTCATCATTACCCTTTCCAGCCTTGTCTGAAAATACGGTCTTGGCAGCATGTCCACATTTAGTTAATCTTGCTCTGCTTTTCCAGGATGGAAGGAAATGGAAGTAAACTTGCCATGCTGTCAGGTAACCTGGCTGTGTTTTTCAGTCCTCGCAGGTATTTCATTCTGTCATCTCAGATGGCTCTGCACCCAGAATACCGCTTAGAGCTGGAAGCTCTCCAGGCTGAGAATGGGGAATCCGTGCTGATCCTGGACAAATGTACAAACCTGTCAGATGGGGTCCCTGCTGTTCGCAAACGCTGCTACAAGAATCAAGTCTTTGATTATCCTCAAGTGCTTCAGGTAAGGCTGTCTCTCCTGCAGACTTCTCTTTCCAGTGGTGTGTGTCTTAGCTGGGATTCTGTTCCTGTTCAGCAGTGGTAGGATATTTCCTTGTATTTAATTAATGTGCTGGGTGTGTTTTAAAACTGTGTAATTTGTTATGTTGGCTTGAGTATTATATCCTAACTTTATCTTTATTTTTAAGAGGGCCAAAAACTATGTACTCCAACTTATACACAGACTATGCTTATAGGAGACTGGTCATGGTGGTTTAGTAACAGAAGACAGTGTTATGTAAACTTAAAAAAATTACACAAAGATACTGCCAAATTCAGCAGCAATGTGATGCTAAAATGGAGGAACAGGAGGAAAAGCTTTTGGAGGCAGATAAAGTTGCTCACTTCAAAACTGGAGAGGAACATTGGAATGTACACCTTCCAAAATAGCTGGCAAAAGGGCTTTCAGCAGGCATGAATTTGGAATTGATTTCTCAGATATGACAGTCTAGGCCTTGCTAGATGAAACTTGGAACTGAAGATGGCTTTGTCAATTGGATAGAAGGTTAAAATGAACTTTAAAGAGCTTATGCTTCTGTATTTGGGCCAAAAAAAGTGTTATATTTAAGGTGAGTTAGATGACATTTTTTGTATGCAGCTTAGTAGTTAAATTGTACAAAACTGTCTGTGTAGATATGACAGACTGAGCTAAGAGGCTTGTCAGCATGCAGCTATGAAAACATCTAGGTGAAATGTGTTTCATGGCCTTGGCCCAACTTCCAGAGGCCTTTTGATGTGTCAGTGGAGATAAAACTCGATAGTGTTCTCAGACCTCTGTGTCTCTTGGCAATTCACTAACAGAGGTGCTGTGGCATGCAGTGTGGTGAAGTGAGTTATGCCATAGGCCACGGAGCTCTGTCTGCGGCCACCAGCATATAATCTGTCTTTGAACTTCAGCAAATGATGGTAAAATAACAAACAAGCTGAGGAAAGGCAAAGTTTCCACCCCTCCTGTTATGTTTTGTAGGAAATATGTTTAAAATTCCATGTGGAGGAGGAGGAGAGGGAGGAAAGGGTCACTGTGAGTCCTAAACTTTAAGTGAAAAAAATCTTGTTTACTTTATTTCTTTAAATACAGACTGAATTGCTAAAGGATAGCAAGTCAGGGAATCTATATCTATATCTTGGTATATATGATTTTATAACTCAGAAGAGAGCTGGCACATGCCAAGATTGTTAAAATACTTTCCCCTGCATTTCCCTTTGGAATGTCTGGCTGATAACAGTGGTGATGTGAGGAGATGTATTTATAGTAACCTTTGTCTAGACAGGAAAAATGGTTATCTGGGCAGATGAGCATGTGTGTCCACATCTGGGCTTTTTTTTTTTCTTTTTTCTCTCTCCCAGACCTTACTAGTCTCTTCCACCTGCTGCTGTGTGATCTAGTGAGTCAATGGTTAAAATGTGTGTTCATTCTCTCAGCTCCTTCCATTCCCCACACCCTTCTTTTCCTTCTCTTCCTGTCTTAAAGTGGGGGAAGGGAAACTTGGATCACAGCTCATCCTTTCCAGCACTGCATTTACAGATGTCCTACTAGACAGACTCTTGGACTTCTGGGTTGTTAATGCTTCCTGTTAGCAGTCTTC
The DNA here is from genome assembly GCA_008694505.1 of Cyanoderma ruficeps. NCBI lineage: Eukaryota > Metazoa > Chordata > Aves > Passeriformes > Timaliidae > Cyanoderma > Cyanoderma ruficeps. The sequence goes on from VZDJ01007753.1 coordinate 11,715,353, forward strand.
TCTTGGATGAGATTTTCAAGGCCCTTAGTACTCTATGGGTATGAACACAGGTCTTATGATTGCATCAGGAAACAAGCAAAGAGCCAGCAACACCCCATGTATTTCCTAGTTCCATCTTGATGTTTTCCTGCCCTGCTGAGCCTTCTGGCTCCTTTTCTTCAGGCCATGGAACACAGGCTGGAAAAATGTTTTCTTATCTGTGGGAACCCCTGTATCAACTTTATAATTTTTCTTTCTTAAGTTAGGGATAATACTGATTTGGGATTTTTCCCTCTTGTGTAGCTGAACTGTACTAGCATTTATTTTGCGATCTTGAATCTGTAGCAAGATTCCTTAGTGGCAGTGAGAACTAAAGTTCCTAAATACAGAGTGAGTCCAGCATAGTCAAGAAATCTTCTCTGCTGCAGGTTAAACTCATGGCATTTTGTCTTGTGTGTTCTGGACATGAGTAGATGGATTATACTGTTTTTTGTGACAACTTTTTTTATCTTTGAAGCTCCCTTCCTCCTGCCCTCATTCCTTCAGAATAAGTAGCATTGATAGAGTCAATCCTTCCTTGTAGATTATACTTTTAAGGTAAGTAATCATCCTTTACTTACCACTGGAAGTGCTTTGCCCAGGACTGAACCCTGCTCTGTCTGAGGTCTTTTGTTACTGTGAAGAGTAAGTAAATCCTTCAGATTTCTTAAACTCTGTGCCTTTTTGGAGTGTAATATTACCTTGTGGGTGGAGTGGTTTGTTTTTTTCAACAGTAACATTGCTGTCACATGAATACCCTTTCTTTGCCTGTTCTTTTGTAGGGAATGTCCTCTTCTGCAAAGGGCATATCTTAGCCAGTTACTTCATGCTTTGTATTTGTGCAGTTTGCTATTTTTCTCTAAGTGTTGAATTCTATATGAATCAGTATTTCTTAGTTGATTTATGCATATGATGTCGAAGTCTAATCCTGGTATCCATTCTACCTGCTAATCCTACAAAGTCATAGGTATTGTCAGATCTAATAAGTATGGTCTCAATTCTCCTACACAGTTAACTAAGGGACACATTGAATGCTGTTGCACTTAGGAAAGATTGCTTGACTCTTTTACTTGTGAGCCACTGCGAACTACTTTACACTTGGAGTTCTGTAATTGTAATTTCTGTAAAGCCTATGAGGGCTTTATCTAGCCCCTGATTTCTTAATTTGCCTGTGAAAATGCTGCTAAACATGTCAAATGACTTGAGATACAAAATCTTTTACTTCCCTGCTATCCACAAAGCTGCCCTCTCTTATAACAGAAGAAAATTGAGTTGGCTCCATACAGTTTATACTCAAATAAGTTCATCTTAATTGTTACTCATCTTGTTGTGCCAAACTTTTGAAATGTTTTCAACTTATTTTTCTCCTTGAATTATCTCAACTGAATTCTAAAGTTTGGCCATTAAAATAAAGTGCAGAATCGTCCCACCAGCCCGTTTCTCATTCCTCCACTTATGGTATTTTTCCAAGCGTCTGGGAGATAAATTGTAAAATTCTTTTGAATTAGCTAAGAATTCAAAATACATTGATTGCACAGAGCAAGTTGGTTTTCCTTTTGACTTGCTTTTTTGGTTTTTTTTATGAAGGGAAGGGGAGAAAAACATAATGCATATATACATACACACACACACACACAATGCAAATATAACGTTTCCTTTTTTTTTCTGTGTGTTGGATACCATTTGTTGACAGGAGTCTACATTCTGTGTTGTTCTACGTGGAGCCCGCCTGGGACAGGCTGTGCTAAGTGATGTTCTTCAAGCTGGCTGTGTCCCAGTCATCATTGCTGACTCCTACATTTTACCTTTCTCTGAGGTTCTGGACTGGAAGAGGTCTGTACCCTCACTGTTGTACATTGAACCACTGCCTGAGATACTTCACTGCCTTCAGTGGTCTGAATCAAATCTGTGGGATAAGTCAAGTGTACTGGGGGTTACAGGAAATCAAATACAGAGTAAGATGCATACTGCCTTTGCCCTTGATCTATTATGTATCAAAAACAGGAGAGGAAAATAAACGAGACTGATATGACAGAGCATTTGATTATCCAGTAGCCAGTCGTTTTTTCTTCTAAAACAGATTTGCTGTATCATCTTGTGCTTGAATTCAATGAGGACTGGTCTCCATTCAGGCTCTTTTAAGGAAAATATATACTAAATCTTGCATCACAGAAATGCTGATTCTCTATATTGCACCATGATTCCCAAGTTTATCTGAGATGGAAAGATATCATTACTTTGTGACTGAGTGCGCTGTGTTGGGAGTTTATATTGTTTTTCTATGCATGCACTATGCACAGTTACATGATCTTGGGATAGGGATAATATGTACAAAAAGGATTTGTTTTATGTGTAACACTGTATATGCTATTACCGTGTGGTTATTCCAAAAAATCTCTGCTGACAGCAAGCCAATGGCAATCCAGCAATGAGAATTCCAGATTTCTGAATCTCTGTCCCTTCCATAGTTATTTGATTATCTGGACAGAGCAATCTACAGACTCTGGTAGCCTTATCTGTGGATATACTGGCTGGTGTTTGGAAGGAACTGCTACGGAGTATTTTGTTACACCAAAAGAAGACTATTTCTTTTTGCTAATGTCTTTAGAATATATCTTATTAAAGTAGGACAAGATTCTGGGTTGGAAAAGCAGTAAACCTCTTTTGACGTAGCATTTCTTCTCACCTTGCGATATGTTTTCTTCTTTTTTTGCTTGTAGGGCCTCTGTTGTCATCCCTGAAGAGAAGATGCCTGAAATGTACAGTATTCTGCAAAGTATCCCCCAGCGACAGATTGAAGAGATGCAAAGACAGGTAAAGCAATGTATCATGTTAAAATTATTTTCCTTGCTTTCCATTGGAGTGTAGGTTCATACACCTGCCTTGCTCTGAAAGCTGTTGGAATGCAGAAACATCCACTGTACTCTCATATTAATTTTTTTATTATTTGACCCTGTTCTTTCTTTATGCTAAACATCTGCACTTGCTATCACTTTTCAGGGGGATGAAAGCTCTCTCTGAATGTAAGTGTACTGCCTACTGACAGCTATTAACATATTTCTGATGAAATCACGGCGTATATTTGTTTTGTTTTTCTACATGGTATTTAAATTGTAAAGAAGTTCAAGAGTTTGTGTTTATTTCAAAAGAAGCTTTGGTTTGTAGAAAAATTTTAGTCACCTAAGATGTGAGGGGAGCATTAAGTCCAAAATATTTTAAATATATCTACATTGTCAATTCCTCTGAGAGAGAGATTTTTCTTATTTGATGACAGCAAGAACTGAGGTCATGAACTGTCAGACCAGTAAAGAGGATGTTAATGTGTAATGTACACTTGTAGCTAGGATATTTCATCCTTGACATCTTATTGTACCTGAGTGTATATTGTTGTAAGGTAAGATGGTATTCTTGTCATTGCCTCAGTTCCTCATCAGGAAAATCATAGAGGAAGTAAGAGCAAGGTATTTAAGGAAAAAGTTAACTATCTGATCTCAGGTGCCTTTTCAAGATTCATGGGATTTCAGTAGTCAAAATTCTGTAAGAACTGTGAAGTCATGTCTCTGAAATTCCCTTACACAACCTTAGTGACAAAGTTGTCTTTTGCATGGTCTTTGTAAAAAGTGGCCCAAGACATTTTTTTAGAATGTAGCCTACAACACTCTAGTTATTTCTACTTAGGCAGTGCTAAATGCTGCACAGAGTATATTAATACTGATATAATGGGGAGAAAATACACTCTCAAATTTAGAAGTAAATATCTTTCACACCTGAATTCTGTTGCCAGCTTCTCTTCATTCTGTTGTGAGTCTGCAAATACCACATCAGCCATCAGGGGTCTCCTTTCTCTTTAGTGCCTTCACACAAATTAATCGTTTTGATGGGGCCTGCTGGCAGCACCAAGGTGCCGCCAAAATCAGGAGGTGAGAAAGTAACCTTGGTGTTACAACTCCTAGAGATGTAATTTTTGGTTTAGAGATGTTAACACCAGGGAGTTTTGGCTGATAGAGCTTTGAAATTGATACTAATAGTCTGTCAAAGTGTGTAATAATTTTCTTGTTGTCTATTTCACTGATAATGTAAAATAATCATTTTCAGGATAGTGTTCTCCAGCTATGGACAATGACTTGACATTAAGGACACCTTAAACACTAACTTTAAAGTATGAAATCAGGCAACTCATCTGTAAAAAAAAGCCAACAAAATAAAAACAAAGGAGCAAACGCCCTAAACATTCACAACAAAACAAACCAACAATAATCCCCTTAATTTGGATGATATGTACATTATCTATATTACCTGTAACTATAAGATTAGCTTAAAATAGATGATATTTTAGTGCTCATAATACAGATATAGTCTCTGTTCAGATTGAATTTTTTGGGATTATACGTGGTTTGCAATAGTCACTGTCAGTGGGTTCAAAACATCACTGAACCTCATTGGAAAATGTGATTCTATTGACTGAAGGTGTGATGTGTTTTTCTAAAGCTTCTTCTCACATCTTGTTGCTTTTATTGTGTGTTTTGGTAGTAAAAGTAACAGGATGAAATAACAAGGTCTGTCTTTCATCTTCATGAATTTATTTCTGTAACATGTTATCCATATATTTCATGTCTTGTTAGCCTTATTTACAAGGTAAAATCCCTGTGCAAGTGTCTCTGAAATTCCCTTGCTGATAAGTGTTGTGTTCTAACCATCTAGGATGGTGGAAAAGTACCTAATGACTGATACTGTGTGGACTACCAGTAACCTGACATGTGTGGATGAGATCATCTTTCTAGGCAAATAGAATGATTTCTCCTGGCTGAAGCATGCATTTATCATACCTATCAGGCTTTTTGGGTCTGATAACCTTTGTGGGATTGGAGCCTTGCTGTCCGACTGCATTGGTTTCAGTGGTTGTCTTACAATTCTTATCCTTATTTGGAAAACATCAAAATTAGAACAAATATTACTGTAAATGTTAGCTTGCCAGTTTTCTTTGTTGATTACTTGGTACCTTGTTGCAGTATTTTATCACAGGAGATTCTCCGGAGGTAATACATTAAGATTGCAATGTAGGTATATACATGTAAGTTTACACCTCCATATCCCTGTGTATAATTTTTTTTCAAGTTGAAATAAGTTGTCTGCTTTTAATGAGTAAAATTTTCTCTATGCATTTTATTCTTTGTTTCTGGAGATAATTCTAGCTATACATCAGCTGGGGAAGAGAGGAATTCTCATAGAGAAGTCATTACATTTAAGTTATATAAGAATTCATATTTGAAGGTGTTTTCTTCTAGTTTGTACACCTATCATGGACATCACATAACACTGTCATGAAGAGGATAAAATAGTGCAGTTTTAGTTTTGGAGACATCATCTGCTAGGGTCTGTGCTGGTATGACCTGAGCTGTGATTTCCTACAACACAAATTTATTTTGCTCAGTTTTTTATCAGACGGTACGTGGTATAATTTGGGAAAGAGATTCATTGGTTTGAACAGAGCTTGAGTGTGGGAAATCAAAATTAATTTTACTGTCCTACATCATACCTGATTGCACTGAGATCTCTGGAGATCAGCTATATTAACTCATGCTTTTATTGTTCAAACTTGCAGAACAGTTTGCTCTCAACAACTCCCAGTCCAGTTTCCTGTCTGTCCTCACAAAAGGGAATGGTTTCTGTGCTTGTAGCCTAGTGTACACAGTTGTAAAAAATTGATACATATTTTCAGTACTGCATGTACAGCCTACATCCCCGAAAACCAGATTCTCACATATAATAGCTCTTAAATGCTGCAACATTTTGACCATCAAAACCAGCCTCTGCTGATTGAGCTACTAAAATTAGTAGCAGTGTGGATGAAACTTATGTATCTCTGGGATTGCTGTCTTGTCTGTTTTCTACAGTAACGTTGTCATTCTCATTTTCTTTGAAGCTTCCTTGAACCATCCCCCTCTCGCAAATACTTCCATATGGAGTTTGAAACACTGGCAGAAGTGCCCAGAGGCAAGTTGATAAGCAGCTTAGCTGCACAGACTTGGTGCTGCATCCTTATACTTTCATTTTATCTGCACCTCTAACCAGGATCCAGATAATAGCAAAGTTCTAGAAGCAGAGGGGAAGAAATAGATGTAATAGGCCTGTATGACAGAGAGTAAAAATTGAAATTTTGTCTTGCTTCCTACAGAGTGATAGACAAAGGAAAAAAAGGAAAATGAAACTTTGCTGGTATCTCCTTATCCCGTGCCTCATATAGTTTCCCTTGCAATAGTTTTTTGGGGTTTTTTTTTTAAGGTCTTGCTCTGAAAGCCTGTTAGTCTCTGGAAACATGTTTTAGCACTGTAGTTGAGATATAAATGTCTTTAACTAGTGTGAAAGTTCTCCTCAGTTTATATCTCAGCCGCTGTGCTTTTTTCACCCTCTTTTTGTGAAGTGAATCTATCTGAATATATAGGCATCTTGTAAGTATTTTTCTTCACTTAATACTAACACACTTAGAACTCTTCTAGCATGGATAGGCTCATTAAGGCATACAATCAGAATATGGAAGTATTATGTAGTGGGAATAGAAGACTTATTCTTCTGTTAATTTAGGTCTTCTTTCTCCCTGAAGAGATTTTAGGTAAGGGGTTTATTTTCAAAAGGTGGCTTTGTGTGTCTGCTCCTTTTTGACTTTGTAACACTCTCCATCTCTCAGAAATAAAACTTCTGAACTCATATCTGTTCTGGAAGACTGGATGACTCTGTGTGCTCTGATGGCACAAGGATGAAGAGCTGGTGTTCTTAAATGTGGGAATTCTTTTCATCCTGGTTTTCTAGGGAAACGTGTATAATCACATAAAATATGCATGCTGATTCCTCTTCTGATTTCTGTTACTGCCCAATTTTAACCAAACTTACATAGAAGTAGAGGGATTGGAGATAAGGAATTCCATAAAATTAGGTACCTGTGTAGGAGTTAAGCACCCCAGAATAACATGTCTTTTTAAGAGAAACTCTGCAGCTTGAGCTAACAGTCGTAGAAAACCACTTGCATTTATCCATTTTGAATTATCTGCTTTGGGAAAGGTTCTATTTGGAACTGGCATGCCTTAGGCCACAGAAATTGAGGTACAAAATGGCCAAATGATAAAGTGGTAACTTAAATTCAGTATACAAAGGGGTATATATGCAATTTAAAACAGCTTTCTCATAAGCAGTTTTGGCCTCTCAACTAGCTGCAATCACTTGGAAAAGAATTCTTAAGAGCTGTAATAAAGATTTATGTGAAAATACAAAGTCCATAGTCAGTTATGTTTAAAAAAATAAAAAGAATTTTTAAAAAAGAGGTAGAGAACAAGATGGAAAATACTATGCCACTATGTAAATCTGTTGTATGTCTGCACCATGAATACAGTAGTTATAGTTCTCCCATCCTGAAAATGATATAGTAGAACAAAGGTGATCAAAAGTTTCAAGAGAAGACTGATTAAATAGCCTAACACTCTTCATCCTGAATATGAATGATTGGTGATGGTGAAGCAGGGCTGTAATACAGAAGTGTAAAATAAGAAGATAATGAGAAAGTGAATGGATGTGGCTATACAGTGTTTGATACAATTTCATTTGATGTCTCACAGTACTTTTATTATTTGGAATCTGGTCTGAAAAACACGGAGATGATCTCACAGAACTAAGAGGTAGTCTGTGAGAATCGCTGCTTCGTAACTTTGTGTGAGTGAAGGGGTTTTATTGACATAAAAGGCAGAATGAAGAAATCCAGAGAAGGAAAATCTGTCAGAGATGAATGCAAAGATATATCCTCTGGCTTAAAAGTTCCTGCATTGCAGACTTCTGGAAGCTGGAGAGTGCTTTGAGGAAGTGGTGGCTTATGCCTGCTGTGTCTGTGGGAGGGGGGTTCCTAAGGTACCTGCTGTGGAGCACTGTCAGAGGGAGAATATGGGAACAGAAGGCCATTTGGTCAGACCTGGCAGCTTCAGGACTCATGTTTACAAAAGAATTTAGTATTATATTGCCTTGTGTAATAACGTTCTCAGATAATCAGTGGTTTTTTAAAATGTATCTTGGCTTTGCTGGCTGCCAAACACTTCAGTGGGAGACTATTGAAAGTGATGCATAGTTTCCTTCTTCAGATGAATGTGTAATTCACTTTCCTGAAGCCCCACAAGGTACCCTCTTGCATAGTGGCCCTGTACCATTCCTGCTTTTCATTAATTAAAGTTTTGGATAATCACAACCTCTGGTGGTTTTAGCCTGAGTTGACAATTAAAGGTTAAAAAAGGATGTAAATTCAGTGTAAAAAACTGTGGATTGAAAATGTAGTTTGCAATGTTTGTTCCCACAGTTGGAATACCTGGACAAGCTGTTGTGGTTTTTCTTGTGCACATCTCATGTGCCTCAGCCCTGAACTGAAGAGGAGTTCAGACTCCAGGTCAAACTGAGCTGAAGACACAAGCATAAATCAATGACTTGTTTTAGTACCACGTTAAAACAACATGAGTGGCTGGCTTTTCTGACCCTCCTCCCTTTCATTTAATGTGCTTCTTTGGCTCTTCTTTAAAGAGGGCTCTGTAGAGTAATTTCAACTCTTATCAGCTTGCTGACAGCTATATGAGCCTTTCTGCTGGCTCCAGGCAATCCCTGCCAGCGTGTGAAACATCCCATTCTTGCAGTGAAATGGTCTTGGATAGAGTTAAAGCAAATGGGTGGTGGAGTTTTCCTGTGGGTGGTGCAACTTACATGAAAGAGATGGGATTTAGTTCTTGTTAACCAATTAAACAGAAATTCATTTCAATATCTGGACACTAGACGCTCTTTGAGCATACTTAGGCTTTTACAAGTCCTTTTAATGAGAACATTAAACTTACAGCTGAATTTTTTTCCCTGACAGGGGACAGCTTCTGTCTCTGGGTTCTGTAGAATCATCATTATCAAATTTAAGGGAACTTTCATCTGTCTGCCATTTGTAGCATTTTAAGGAGTGCGACTGCAGAGCCTAACCCTGCTTTAATCCTCCCAGAGTGCTTCAGTGAAGCTCTGGGTCCCCCATAAATGTCAGGCCTGGACAATTTGCCATCTTATCAGAGGCAGTGAAGTTAGTTCCAACCCTCTCACCCCTCCCCCAGAGGAAAGATTTGTTGCTGCAAACAGCAAAAGAAAGAAAAAACTTTTTCCTGGCTTACTGCCAGGATCACCATGGGAGTTGTAGAATCCTTGGCATTTATATGAGACTTTCATTGCTCCCCTCTCCCTTTAGTTGTTGCAGAGAGTGTCCTTCTCCTAGATTTTTTTTTCTTCTTGCTTGTCCTGCCTTGTTTTTGAGAATGAAGAAAACTGTCTTCGTGGCATCTCTGAGAAAGAACTCTGAAATTTGAGACCAATCAGCACCTTCATGTATAATTTTTATAAGATACATTTGGGCTGCTTTTGTATCTACATTAGCAGCTTCTAAACAGTAAAAGGTTAAACTTAACTGTAAGAGGAAAATTGTGGTATTCAAAGACGATTTTTTTTTTTGTTTTTCAGATTAGGTTTTAAGAGTCTGTGTTTTAAGAGTCAGTATCTTGCTGCACATTGGATTTTTGGTACTTACCCTTTGCAGATTGCTATACACAACTTGGATAGGCTACAGATAAACCAGATGATCCAGAAGTTGGGAAGGCATGCATTTTTAGAAAGAACATTTGAAAATATTCTATTGTGCACATGAAGCAGCCAGCTGCAGACAAATGGATGATTAAGCATATTCTCCTGGTTTTGTGCTCTTTCTTTGTTACTCTGTGCTTTCCCTCTGCTGCTGTATAGTCTGTACCACATCACATTCCTTATCAAATCTGCTTGCTTTGTTTACCTCCTTTAATTATTGAAATTATTACAACTTTAGCATTTATCTATATAGCACAAATACACTGCATTGCTGTAGTAATTTGCATGTGAGTACATTAAATAGAGTAGTAAATACACCTTGGTCTTGTATCTGTTTTACTGATGAGTAGATAGATATGTAAATAACTTGTACAAGGTCAAATCATAATATTAATAGTGCAATTTAGAAATCTAGATCCTGTTTTAATGACTGTATCAAATGTATCTTTCAAAACAGTAGGAACATCTGGCTTTTAAATTAGAAAGGTCTTACATTTTCTATAGAAGCAATTTGCTGCCAGATCATCTTTAGCCAGCTTTTCCTTTAATCTTTGTCTGTAAATTATGCAGATATATTGAATAGTTTCTTAGATGCCTGGAGGTAGGAAAATTATGCATGTTTTTTACAAACTGAATAGTGGACTGTTTTGGGAATATACTGTAGTGCCCCTTGGCTTTCAAATGGTGTAATCTGTAAGTGGGATTTGGCTTCTTCCTTTTTTTTTTTTTTTT
>VZDJ01007753.1:11725741-11768347 GCA_008694505.1 Cyanoderma ruficeps
TTTTTTTTTTTTTTTTTCATTAGCAACAACTTTGAATGCTCTTTAGAAATTAACATGGCACCTGGCATTAGTTGTCTTTGAATCCTGGTGACTTAATTTTGTAGAGATGTTATGGGCAGAAGGATTGTAGAGGGTGTGCTTATTCCAGGATGTTAATGTTGGATTAGGTAATCATGGATAGAAGTTTGGCTTCATACAGTAAAGAATAGCATGCTATTCCAGATGTTTGCCAAGAAGAAATAAATAACTCTTGCTGACGTCTATCAATGATTTTTAATGTAAATTTATTTTCAATCCTGTTTCATTGTGGTGTGACTACCACATATTATTATCACAACCAGCAGTTAATATTCACCTTCCCCATTTCATCAAATAGCCATACAGCCATGTGCAGTTTGAGCACATGAAGGATAAGATATTTTTATATAGCTCAAGCTATGATCAGTTATTTTTAAGATGTGGAAGAAAAGCAGCACCATGTCCTAAATGGAATTTTTCCAGTAGATATGGAAAAAAACCCTCATGACTGCCAGTCCTTCAGCTTTTATCCTTGGAGAAGTCAGTAAGATATATTTGTATTCAAGCAACACTGGCAGTTATGTCTGTGGTTAAACTTGTCCAGTGTTGAGAACTGGCTGTATGGGGGTATGTGTATTATGTTTGTGCTTATATAAAACAGAGCTGTATAGCTTACAGGAAACTGAGCAAAACATGCCTTCATCAAAAGGACAAGTTCTTCCTGGTATAGAGCTTAAGCTCTGAAATTGAGGTATGTGCTGATTTTTGACAGCTATAATATGGTGGTTGGTAACCTTACCTAGATTTTTTTTTTCTTCCTTCAAAAAGCTGTCCTTTCATGTGTGTGATTGGCACTGGGCTTGCTTTGTGTTTAGCTTCTCTAATCAAGGGAATTTAAGCTTCTATTCTCCCAGCATTAGTACAGCAGTCATGGGAAATCTCAAACAAGCCAGATCTTATTGCAGCAGTTGACACAAATAAAAGCAGTTGTGCTTTTATTTATTTATTTTTGATGCTGGATGCTGATTAAAAGTTTCCAAGCATCCTTTAGCTATGTTATGAAGCCAGCCAGCAGAGAGCAGGGCAGCTGCTGAGGAAGGGAGATGCTGGTGGACACAGGACAAGATCACAGTGGGAAGCATCAGTGTGTGTAACTCAGAAAGCTGGGAAAGGTGTAAACAGATCCCCAATTTATCTATAGGGTGGGCTCTCCAAACACTGTTTTATTGGCCAGTGGCTCCTGCTTTACTAACCTCTAACCTCTGCAGTACTCAGAGGTGCTGCCCACCAGCCAGCCTTGTCTTTGAACCTCCCTTGGCTCCTGCCACCTCAAAGACTTGCAGTCAGATTCCTGTGTTTTGCTTGGGACCTCACCTCTCAGCAGGATGCCTGCAGCAGGGAAAACTGATCTACCCTGAGAACATAGACATATTTGAAGGCAATACCCCTAGGACTAGAAACCTATTGCTTTCAGTTTCAGGAGCTGTCCATCACTTGTCAAGAAATGTGGATAAAACATCTTCCCACCCCCCCCCCAACTTCTAGTCAAGCAGTAGTTGAATATTCCTTGCAATTACATACATATATTTGGTTTTTTGCTATTTTCCAGACTGCTGTTGAATCACTGATAGCACAATTCTAGCTCACTGTAGTTTTGGTTTTATGTTGAGTGTGTTGAGAACAAACATCGGAAGGATGATACAGGTTCAAGTATTTTTGACTTCTCCCTGGGTTAGGTGTGTCTGCCACTTCCTTTACAATAATGGCCTGGTGAAGCTGGAGTAATCAGAGAGCCATGCAAACTCCTGGAAACTGGAGGGAAGAGAGTGGGCTATTTTTTGTGTCTTTACATCATTATTGATTACTGTGTAGATATAATGGCTTCTCTGGAAGTTAGAGTAGCACCTATTTTTTCAGCTGTGTTATTTCTATGGTGTCAACACATGCCATTTGCTTGTAAATAGCCAGACAAACTGAAAGCTCTTTGGGAGCAAAAGGAATTGTGAAAATGGTAGTCAGTTTTTACATAGCATGTTTTTAAAACTGTGAATCCTGCATGAAACCTTGGGGTTTTGTTTGGTTATGGGTTTTTTTGGGTTTTGTTGTTCCTTCCTCTCATCCTTCTGCTTTCTTTGCTGGCTCTGTCTCCATATTTTGCAACAGTATTCCCAGCCACCGCTGAGAATGGGGTGGGTTCCTTGCTGTTCATAGTGCTGCTATCTGTTTGTTGGGTCCATAACTGATAAGTTTTGACCATAGATTTGTAGAGTGCCAGGACAGTAAGTCAGGTTTCCTGGCTGGTGCAATGTTGCCTTCTGCAACAGACTTGCTAAGTTGACATACTCATTAATCAAAGAAGCAAGTTTGAGGTGCAGAAATATATGGAGGGAGGGGGGAACACCAGTGCTAAGTGGTATTTTTATCTATTCAAGTCTTGCATTCTTGCTATTTTTAGAATTAAGTTGCTATCTCTAGGACAAGGAATAGCGGAAATCTGTATTTTAAGGGTAAAGATAATGCAGGATTTCAAAACTATATAAAAAGTTGCCATTTGATGAGAGAGACCACCACTCCTAAAACAAATCAAAAAACCCCTCAAACTCCCAAAGTTATGTGAAAGTGAGGAAGCAGGAGTGAAAATGTTAACTTTAACAGATAAGCTTCTAAGAACCATTCTTGTGTATGCACAGTATGTGTTGTATGTGTGGATTACTACAATTGATGTGATTCTTTTCAAAGCACCAAAGAGGAGAATCTGAAGAAGGCTGCAGTGCAAGAAGCTTAATTTTAATATCTGAGCTTGCACTAACATTTTCTTTTCACTCTTCTAAGAGTCAGCAAGTAGTCTCCAGCAATAAAACTGAGAGTGAGTAGAAGTGAGTTATTCCCAAGTGGCTGGTATCTGAAAGGTAAGATTAGCATTTCGAACTCTGACCTCTGTCCCCTTATGAATTGGCAGCTTCAAAAAGAAAAAAGGAAAAAAAGAAGCTTGGATAATGGAAAGATTCAGTTTTCACTCTCTGTTGTATCTGAAGGAGGCAAATGTGCTTGTTTCATTGCTAAAATTACTGCAGCAGAGAATATTGAACCAAAGGATTAAATCCACTTACTGCTTCACTTTTGAAAAGATTGTTTTTGAAGCTGAATTACAATAAAAACCAGCACCATGAAATGTCTGTCTAGAATCTCTTTCTTAAAATATTTGACTGTAATGATACAAATTATTGTTTTGTTAGTTCATACTGCTGAGGTGTCTTGTAATTAAGGAATATTCCTCTGTAGGTCACTCATATGATTTGTACAAGTTAAATAGATGAATTAAGTGTTTTCAGAGCTTGAGAATTATGCATAACTCAGAAATATGGAATGAAAGTTCAGAAACAATATTAAAATAATGATGTCAGATTACATTAGAAGCAAACCTTAGTTAACTGGAAACAACAGTGTGTGCCCTGCATTGTTCTACTGCTCATTCCTCTTTTTTCCCTTGCAGAGGAACTTCTGGTTTGAGGTTCAGATAATCCTGATGCTGATTTATGGATTACTCTTTATCTGAAGTGAACATGGGCCTCCAAAACTTCAGTTCCTTGCTTACCTCCATTTTTTAAATTTAGAGGTGACGTGCTAATACTATGAGCACTCTTAATGTACTGTCTGCACTACTGCTTTTCATGGATAGGTCTGCAGTGAGAACAGATGCAACACAGCTGGTTCAGGTTGAATTTGAAAGATACTTTTAATCTGATACTCTATAAAACATGAAAATCAGAAAACTTTTCAGTTTTAGGTAAGTTAGTATGATTTTACCAGTATTTAATTGATTTAATGGATTAGCTTTTAAAATTCCTACATAGTCCATGTATGGGGACAAGAAACTAATTTTTATTTTCAGACTGCAATTTCTAAAGAGTTTACCTCCAGTTCAGGTAATTGTTCTGGCACCCCAAAAGGGAGATAATTTTTCAGAACACAGGTCTCTTACTGCTATTCATAGGCTGAAACACGAGTTGTTTTTGAGAAATGTAACCAACATTTGTGTAGCCTAAATTTCCATTTCAAATCTTCATGCCTCTCTGGGAAAAACGAGACTACTTCAGGTAGTCTCTATTGAAAACAGCTTCAAGGGGAAGAAGGACCATGATCTACAACTAGTCACTTATTTTATCCTCTCATGCTCCCTTAGTAAGGACAAGCGGATTTGTCAGAAGGTATTTTAAGGTATCAGAGGTCTAAATTTCTGTCTGAATAACCCTGCTTTTTCCTGCACTGATTACAGAGAGAATGATCCAGTCAGCCTTAGATGTGTTGAATGTTAATTGAGTGATATTATCAAAGGTCCTAAACCAATCAAGCGGTTTTTTTTGTAATCCGAAATTTTTACCATTTTCTAGAAACAAAATATTGTTTATTTCTAAATAGTATAAAGTCTTCTGAGGCTTTTTTGTTAGCCTGTGTAAAAAACCTAAACATATCGCTGGTTTTAGCTGATACAAACTGGTGCTTGCTGGAGAAGTACATACTAAAAGTAGTATGCGTGATCATTGAGGAAGCTGTTGGAAGAGAGAACCAGATGTAAGAACAGTAAAACAGTACAGAAAGAGGGTGCAGATTACAATTTATAAGCAGAAAAATGTGGGAACTCAAAGCTTTAATTCCTCAGTCTGAACCCAAAACTTATCTTGGGAAACTTTTTCTAAAATGCGTATTGCTCCAAAAGAGTAACTTGCCTTCTTTTCAGTTCCAGTTTGCAGAGCTAGTCAGTAGGTCAGTAGGGCTCTTGAGAGCTCAGGTTTGCTAACTGACTATTGTATCACATCAGCTATATTCATACACATCTTCAGTATAGGGCAAACATACAAAAATTTAATTTATCTTGAACCTCAGTAGCCCATTTGATCCTGCTGCCCAATGGAAAAAGTTTGGGAGGAGTGGAGGTTGCCCAGGACCAATCTGAGTAGTTTACTCAATGGGAAATAATGTGCTATGTCTCAGTAAATTAGAAAACATTTGATTATATTACAGTATGACATATAACTTTAGCAGATCTTTGTGGATGCGCTTCCATATCCAGAGCTGTCAGATGCACAGCTGAGCTGTAGATATTTACTGTAATATCTTTTGTATCCCTGTTGAAGGTATACATTTTAGCAAAGGGTGACTGCAGTCAGTTAGTTACTTAGCTAATTTTTTTATTAGTTTAAAATTACAAAAAGAAAAAGAAGAAAAAGAAAAGAAAATTAAGTTATTGGGGTTTTTTTCTGTTCTTCTATCCATCTCAAAATTTGAAAAGTTTAGAATGGTTAAGTCTCACAATGTCTCTTTGAGGTCAATATTACACATACTGCTGAGAGGCTGCAGTAGAAGCAAAAAATATAATAAATGCCAAACTTTTATCTGTAAATAAGTAATAGTATCAGGGTTAAAAGTAAGATCACCAAGTTTCCAGGCCAGTGCTTTTGCAGCAGGTAGGCCACACTCTTTTGCTTGGATAGACTTCTCTACTCCAGCTGGGAGTGAAAACCAGGAACACCAAGAGCCATTAAGAAGGGAAAGCATTTAAGTAGAGTCACCATAGGTGGTGTGAAAATGGTTGTACCTCAAGGCCTTGTAAACCCTTTCAAGGCATTTTGGAAGCACTGAACTGCTGTAGTGGGGCAGAATCTCACAGCATCATGGCGCCTGACCTAGAAGTTGAAAAAGGTGGTCGTTTATGGGCAGTTAAATTTTACTACTCTTCTGCGAATTTTGTTTTTTTCCCCTCTTGCTACTTTTACGAACTCCCACCAAATCATGGACTGTGAAAAGGCTAGAAAGTTCCTTTCATGAACTGTTTTTCCCTTGATCTAAATGTTGCAGAAGGTAGTCCTTTCCTTGCCTGGTGTTGGTTTTTTTTCACAAACCAATGGAAAGATTTACATTGATCTGTCTTGCACTCTATACCAGAGCACCATTAATGGCATTAACACTAGAACTTATAAACATTATATGAATGGATTCTGTAACCTGATGCTATGTTGGCTTGTAAAGAGCTTATAAAGAGATGCTAGGCCCCCAAGTGTGTTTATTTCTAAGGAAAATAACACCTTAGTTAAATAAATGTTACTTTCTCTGAGTAGGCTGCCCTATTGCTGCATGCTGCTGTCTGTTGTCTGTTATGAAAATAAGTGCAAATACTCCCTTCCTAAGCTCTTGCCTGTGCTGGTATGTACTGAATACTGTCAGTTTAGTTTCTTTCTGATTGAACTAAATCCTGGAACTGAAAACAAGTGGAATTGAACTTTTGGGTTGGATGCTTGCTTACTTGGTTTAAAGAACATCTGTCTAACAGATATTGCTAGTCTTTCTCAAGGTGCATGTGTATTTGTAGAGGTAAATTGATAACACTACATTATGTTAAGAAATTTTGGCCTTTACAGAAAATGGGGGGTTTTCATGGCTGATCTAGTGAGGATGCAGCAGTTGAAAGTGGGGCAGGAGGAAGGAAGAAAGGAAGGGCAACAACTTAGTACTGCTTACTGGCATGCCCATGTTTGTGAACTTGGTCTGCAGAACTCAGTGCTTGGTGAGAGGAGAGAATTCAGTCTCCAATTCCTTCAGTCTTTGGCTTCCATAATGAAGTTGTCATGGCTTTGTTAAATTTACTGCAGAAATTGAATTCAGATGAACTAATTTCATGGGCAATCTATTGTGTAATGAGAACTTCCAGTCACTTCCAACCCCTTGGGCAATGCAGTAATATGATGTATTTCTCATTGTCAGTCAAGTCATACTGTACGCTAGATTTGACTCTTCAAAGCATTGGAAAACTGTTTTCAAATGCTTTTCTGTCTTTCATTTTGGGTCTATCCTAGATTTTCTATTTATCTAGAAATTTAGAAGGAGAAGAGGAATTATATTTTTTCTTTCTGTTTTCAATTCCTTGTAAACCATACAGGTTAATGTACATTGATCTGTGCTGTCTTGGCAGTCGTACAAAGTAGATGTGATGCTCTTTTACACCACAACAACACAGACTCCGAACTTCAGAAGGCTGAAAATGACTCCTCTATTTTTGGGATATGTCTCCCTTTTATGCTATTCTACACAGACCAATTTGATTGGTGAAACAAAGGCAAACCTCTTCAATCACATTGGTCAGACCAGAGGGACATCAAGAAGAAGTCCCTCCTAGGAAAAGGAATGAAAACATAAGTACAGTTTACAAAAACATGTCTCTTGTTTACAGGAAATTCCCTGTGAAAAGAATTTCAGAAAACCAAAACATCTCAGGCATGAAACCAGGGCTACATAGATGTTTGATCTCTGTTAACCACCTAGGTTACCCATGGCTTAAGCAATATTTAGGTGTATACAAAGCTAGCTTTCTCTACAAGTCTGTGGTCTACATAGTGTGTTTCCTTAGAAAAATCTGGAAACCTTGTCAAGCAGGCTTCTAGAGTACTAGAACCTAATTTCAGCTCAAGTTGAAAGGAGATGTCTGACTTTATTGTAGTTGTACTCTGTGTGTAATCAGTTATGTGAAAGCCAAGGTCTGCACTTATAGATTGTTTATTTCAAGATCCTGAAAGGCATTCAGGTAGCTCTAATTAGTGTATTACAATTTCCATACCTTAAAAACATTGCTTAGTGTATTAAAGTTACTCTTGAGTTTTCTGGATTCATAGATATAGAAGAGAGAAACAGAGGGCTCAGTAAATAATGTAAGAATAACAAGAAAGTTGACATAGGAGTCTGGAACAGATACCTTTTGTTGTTGTTGTTGCTGTTACTCTTTCCTGTATCACAAATGTGTTCATGGGATTTCTATCTCCTCTATTTCTTACATTCCAACATAAGCTTTTCAATCTCACCAAGCAGAGTAGAAAATACATCTCAAGTGGAATCAACATACATCTTCCCAATAGAAAGCTTTCCCAAAATATTTAGTAACTCAGCATGTGGAGCAGCAGACACTAGCAAGCCATGTTAATCAGTTCTGCTTTATAAAAGCAAACAAGGTGGGGAGGAAGTAATGAGACCCTGAAACATCTGTTTGGGGACTTCAAATCCCCTTAGAAAGTTTTGAGTTCTGCCTTAAAGAAACACAACTCCAAAAATATTACAACCAACTGTGGGAACATTTTATGGCTCTTTACAAAAAATTAATTGAATAAATATTAGTCTATAAAACATAAATTCCCTCTGCCCTCTTCTCCAGATTTGTTTCTGGTATAAAGGTGTAATCTTCCCTGACATTACAAGCATTCTTTGAGCAAAGAGAAACTAGATCAGATCCATCCTAGTTTTGCTGAAGGAAGAAAACCATCTTTGATTATTATGAAGCTAGATAATAACAGATGTTACAGTATTAATAACCAATTTTAGAACATTATAGGAATGCTATAGTGTATTAACAATGGAATGCATAATTCTGTATTTCACACTATTAATAGTTACTTAATTGTTTATAAAGTTATATGCTAAAAGGCTACATAAAATAGTTTCTCCTTCCTACATTATGCTGCTTACAGCAATTGTTCTAAACTGTTGTCTGTCGTGAAAATAAAATTTGGAAATCTTTTTAGCATAGTTGAACAGAGAAGTTAGCTGTTCTGATCCATTTTAATTCTTAATCTGCTTCTGTTTTTCTTTTAAGATAGTTTGCTGTTTGATTATATATTTTTCTTAAGGGATAGGACATGGGGAAAGAAATATTAATGCTTTTGTTTAGCATGTAGTGTTTCCTTTATTTAGTGTCTTTTTACTTATTCTTACCTGTTTATATAATTCTTCTGCTTTTACACTTGAATGTGGTATTAATTTTGTTCTGTGTTCCTGGTAATCAGCCTGTTATCCAGCTGTTAAGTCCTATCAGGAAGAGAAATAAGGAGAGGGAAGTGATTCCAGTCTAAACTGAAGTTGTTTTTCACTCTCTCTGGATAACAAGTAGTGTCATTTCGGACATACCCATCGCTCCCTGTAGTGAAATGTTGAAATAGCCTGAAATAGTCAGAGTTATGGCTGTTTGCACAGTAAATGTAGTGCTTCAGAGGGGACTAATCTATTGGTTTTTAATTTGTAACCTGGACTTCTTTCATCTTAAATATTTACAGAAATATTCTGCAGCATCTGTTTTACAGTTTGTTTGTTGTTTTTTTTTTTTACTCCGAGTAGAGTTTTATGGCTGGTGGTTCAGCAACAAGTCTGTAGTTCTAAGCCCCATAGCTTACACTCAGAGTAAAGTGCAGGGTAGCATAAGCATGAATATGTGCAAGTTTGTGCTTATAATCTTTCCTCTATCCTGTTATTTAGTCTAGGAAAATCTAGAAGGAAGTGTATATGCAGGAATCACTGTATCTTCTGTTAAAACATACTGACTCCCAGAGTGAGATCTGTTGGCATTTGTTAGCAACACATAAACAAGGGTTGGTTTTGGTTCATCCTAAGATCTGTACCTCCAGAAACTTGGTATTCCTTCACTAATTAAATAAGGTAAATAATACAGTACTAAATTAGGTAAATAATATTATTTAATATTTTCCTAGCATGTTGTTAAAACTGGCTTGTCTGTCGAGCCTTTTTGCTATTTAAGAAATCTGTAGCACAAGTAAAATGGCCCAAATTTGTGTACTCTCTTCAGCTATGTCCTAACTCTGAAAGCTTCCAAAGATTCCAATTAATGAAAAAATGCATTTGTTTTAATTGCTCTGCTTCCTAGATGCAAACACATACTCCTATAGTTGGTAATTAACCATAGGGGGATTGCAAATTAAATTCATTTCTGGAGAGTTTAAGGTGCTGCAGTTTCCTGAAGAAAAATAAGGTTGAAAAAAATCATAGATTTTGGGCCAGAACTCTTGAACTACATGGTTTGTTTAAGCATATTTCCTTCTGGGTTGGATGGAGACCTACAGGATCATTTGATAGTTCTAGGAATTGAAAAAGTATGTTTATATCTCTTAACAGAGAGTCAGAAAAGTCAGCATTTTCATTTCCAAACCCCTACTTTTCTTCTATCATTTCTGCCTTACACAGAAATTGGGACAAGATGAGAAGTTGTACAGGACCTTAGTTTTAGAACAACTCATCTGTGAAATTCAGAGCACCTGTGTATAACAATCTCATGCTTCATATCAGCAGCTTTACACTGTGCTAGAAATTAGCCTGGATTAACGATTGTAATAAATTGGCAGGCACATGTATTTTTATGTGAAAATCATAATAATTTACTTGTATAAATGATATTTGGTTTCTTGGAAGACTTGGGAAGCTATTAGTCTGGTGGAGTTCATAATTCTCTATTTGATCTAGTGTCTCTAATACTGATGTTAAAAAAGGCTGAATGCTTTCATTTGATTATTTAACTGCATTGTGGATTCCTTTGCCTTAGAAAAAATGGGGTATAACAGTAATTTGTTTTGTTCTATGGTCAAACTGTTTTTGACATTTTTCAGGAGGAAAAAAGATAAAAATGTGAAAACACTTGATTCCTTCAAATATTTTCATTGTGTTTAATCATTTGCAAAATAATGCTGCTGCTGCATTTTATTGGCTGTGAGTCCATTTAAGGGCTGGAGTTGAGTTTGAAGCCTTCAGGCTTTATGGAAATACTCTATGTACAATAAACATGACTCCTAGTTTAACTTCCACCTGACACATAGACTGCATGGAACAGATTGTGCATGGCAAGCCAAAATTGATTATTAAGCACTAGATCTGTACAATGTGAAAGTGAATTTTATTCACTTTACAGGCAAGGTGGTTCTGGGAAGCGTATTTTCGATCGATGAAAGCAATTGCTCTCGCTACTCTTCAGATCATCAACGATAGAATTTACCCATATGCTGCCATTTCTTATGAAGAGTGGAATGATCCTCCAGCTGTGGTAAGTAAATTCGTTTGATTTACTCACAAAACAAATCGTGGTTTTGGGTTTTTTTTTCTTGTATAAAAGGTATGTGCTATGAAACTTAGTAATAATTCTGTGTATGAGTTTGTGTGTGTATGTGTTGTGCTGGTAGCTTGCACAGATGAAGCTAATATATTTTATGACAACTGGCAAAATAATTAGCAGTTTGTTTTATATCCTGGCACTAAGCTGAGAACTTTTAACTTTTGCTATTGCACTCATTAAATTGCTTCCTTGTTTGTATATTTATTTATTTTTCCTTGATTTCTTTTCTTTATTTCTGTTTAATTCAGAGAGAGTCTGGACACTGTATATATTTAGACACAGTCTGTATGACTGCAGAAAAAATAGTGGAAGTGCTAAAGATCTCAAAAAATCTGCAGGGGTCTTTCATACAATTCTGTTGAAATAGCTAATTATTCTTGTGCCTACAATTTTCTCCATGTTATTTCTTAACAATTTCTCTTATACAGAAACTGATGATCAAAGTTTACTCTTCTTTTTTTTTTATTTTATTTTGCCTGTTTTCAGTTTAATTTAAAGTTTCAGTGGTTGAACTCACTTCTGTTAAGAGAAAATAGTGCAGTATTAACTAACCTCCTGCACCAGGCACCTGGTTCTGATTTTTTACTATATAAAAGCCTGTAGATGATTTTCACTCATAATCAGTTAATTTTCTCTATGTCAAAATATAAAAAATAGTTTTGTTTTACTAATAAAACCAAACTTGTTAACTGTCTTGCTTTATGATAGTTTAGAGAAAGAAAGTTGGGTGGAAGTACTGGGTAGAAGGAAAGCGTGTTTTACTTTAAACTCTTCAGACCAATGGAGTGTGAGCAGTTGCTGATGGAGAGTTAGAAGCTCATTGCTGTGCTTTAGAAGTTGTGTTTCCATTGCCTAGCCAAAGGCATTAATAATCTCCTGTTGTTATTTCTTGGAGAGGAAAGTGGCCCTGGTCAGTATTTAAGGAAGAAATTAATCTGCACAAGTGTGTACTCCACAAGAAGGGAATTAGGATATCTTAGCACCTGTAGACTTATGGTAGCAGAACCAGGCATCTCTAAACACACTTAGTGAAATGAAGAAAATGCTTTACAGATTACTCAGTCTTTAAAGGGAGCCTAAAACCATCTCCTGGATTCTCTCCTGTACCTTTTTTTTTTTTTTTTTTTAGTAAATGCTCTAGTCAGACTTTCAAAGTTGTCTGCCTGTTGGGCAGTAATAATCCACTTGAGTCTGTGTCTTATTTAGCTCCTGCCTAATATCTACTCATAGCACTGTTACAATTTGTAGTCAGCCTGGATGAAACATTATATTTGGAAGGACTTACATATGTCCATTTGAGGTAGCAGAAAATGGCAACTGTATCCTCTAACTTTCATAAGAAGGCAAAGTAACTAATGTCCTTTTTGTTTGCAAGAAAATTGATGTATTCTTGTCTAAATAAACTCTATGACTGAAGCTTTTAAAGAAAATGGTTTTAGGTCAGTCTCAGGGCTGGGATATAGCTAATTGTTAAAATAAGCACCTGAGAGTTAACATTATTATCACAGTGAAAAGTGTGAGTAACTTTCATAAATTCTTATGTTACTGCCCAGAACCAACCTCCAGAATTTACCATGTGTATTCTGCCTTCAAACTCAGCTGACTCAGCAGCCAATTCCTTTAGCTCTGCTTGTTGTTCCATGTGGCGTTGTGGTCAGTAGGGATTAAGTGCAATGCCCTTCTGTATGCTTTTGTTCCTGTTACGTGGTTTCAATAGGAACACAAAGGTGCAGAAAGAGTTATGTAGAAACTGTAGCCACATTAACAAGAGGTGCACAGGTGCAATCACTGTTTTAAGGGCTTACTGAAATTAGCCAGAAAGGTTTTAATGTTTTAAGGTGTTTACCCAAACACCTTAAGCCCTATAGTAGGTACTGCTCCCCAAAGAAGCAGTCCTGCACTCTTCTGCAGTTGGGTAACAGTTTCCTCTTTCATGTGCAACCTTTTTTTTTAATATTTCTATTTCACTTGTGGTGAATTAGCCAAAATAATGTTCCTTATATAAAACTTACCAGGCAAGGGAAAAAAGAAAGTGTGGGGGTGTATGCAAGAGAGGGACTGGGTGGTTTGAAGGCTGCTTTTCTTGGCATTAGTTTGACTTATATTGGGTCAAAATATTAGTAAGACTGTTGCTGAGTATCTTCACCAGAGTGTCGATGCAGCAGTGGTACAAGAGGGTGTTTTTTCCAGGAGGGGAAAAAACAGAAGATATATGCAGAAGATAGATGCATATACAGTTAATTCCATACTGAGTACATTGCACAGGGGATGTGATCCAAGCAGCTTTATGTGTTTTTATGGGCTGACTGAAGTCTCAAGCAAAAAAAAAAGTTATAAAATGGATTATTTTTCTACTTATTCACTGCCCTGTTAAGGAAGTGGAAGACTAGTAGCATATAACATGCTAATATGTTATGGAATAATACTTTGAATAAAAATGCACCATGACATATTTCCTCCTTTTAATGAAGAGGAGCAAATTATACTTTTGGGGCTTGAAATTCATTGCTGGACTACGGTTCTTCTACAGAACCCTTAGTGTCTCAGACAGTCTTTTGTTGCAAGCATGGGTGTTTAATGTCTTTTGTATTTTTTTGGCCCAACCATTATCCATTAGGCAGAGGCAATCAGTTACGTCCAAGTAAGCCAGAAGATGACTGATTCTACAGTGTGCATTTTGATGGTTACCAGTTTGGGCTGGATTAGAAATAATGACTTGGGCTTGAGATGTGATCTGTTACCTTCAATTAAGTACTTTGTTATGCTCTAATAGAGGTAAATTACTTCCTCACTTATGCTTCATTGTAGATTGCTTAAATTCTCCTCTTGGCCTTATACCTTACTAATATATATGGGTTTTTGAAAAATAAGTAAGACAGGTTTTTTTCAGAATTCTTCAGCTGCTTTTGTTGAAATTCTTTCAAGCCTGTTTATAATGTAGACCTATGAAACATTAGATGGTTTTTTGTCAGGGGCTGCTTTTGAGCTCTGACCTTGGATGATACAGACCAGAGTTTAATAATCACTTGAGAATATCAGTATGCGAACAATAAACATACCAGATTTCATTTCTTCCAGTGAGGCAGAAAACAGCACCATCATTTGGTGTAAACTAAAATAGCAGAGTTATCTTAGTGCCCAGTAGCAAAGCCTAAGTAAGATGTTCATTTACAGAACACTTTGTGGGCTGTGCCAATTACTTGACACTTGTTAAAAAATTAAACTATTCCTAACCTCCTTGAATAATATTTTATAGTCCTCAGCCTACAGATAATTCTACTGTTATAACTGTGCTTCCCTCCTAGTGCCACTTGTCATCTCCAAAGCATTAAGCAAATATTAACATACACTTCTTTATCTACCTGTAAATGAGAACAAGCTAGCACTTCCCTGGGCAGTGCATATCTGGTATTTTTTCCATTGAACAATATTAGATTTCTGTTTCTGCTGTATTTTCTAGCTACTTGTTTGATGGTTTCAATCAGCTGGATCAAATCTTGCTTTATTTATTATGTTAGAACATAGATATTTTTTATATTAAATAAATTTCAGTTTATAGAGGTTTTGGTGGTTTTTTTGGTGTTAGTATTATGGACTGGTTGAATTGGTATTTTTATGTCAGTGTGAAACATGGATTAACAGTTGGTTCTTAAATTTACCTACCCAGAGGTTAGGATACTTTTCTTACACAGTGGATTATTCTGCAGTAGATGGAAGTTCCTGTCTGGCTTGTGGCTAATTTTTTTTTGTGAGGAGGGTTTACGATGTTCATTAAAACATGAAATGATGGCCACTGCAACTTCATTTGTAATTCTGTTGGGTGTAAGCACTTTGGTTGGCTCTGGACAAGTAGGGAGGGTTAATTCCTTTGGGTTTGCCCTGTGACCACTTGAGGATGGGAAGCATGATGAAATACTTTCTCAAAGTATTCAATAGAAACTTACCATAAATAATTGTAGAAAAATAGAATAAATCAAGGCTTTTTTTGGTCTGGTAATTCATAATTGAAACCATGTTGAGGTTAGATTGATTTTAAGAACAACTTAGCTGAAAAAGCCTTAACCACAGTAGCAGGGGATATATCTCTGTTTTACTTAGATGTACAGGACTGCTCAGCTGCTAAGTTCAACACACTACTGTCCTTACCTCTGTGCTTTTAAAAGACAGTGAATTATTGTTCAGACTATGTGGTTTCACTAATATGTAGTTTACAACAAGCGGGCTAGGTGTTGAAAATAAAATACTCAGGTGGGAAAGCTCACAATCTTCTTCGTGGGGGCAGTGAAATTTTATTCTTCTTAAGTGTTGTTGCTGAGTTTTCCCACTAAATGATAGCTGGGAAGTTCTTGATTTTTCTTTAATATGGAATATCTTACACAATATTGTTTTCCCAGAGACCATTCTGTGATGATGTTTCTCATGTGTTTACTGTACCTTTCTCCAAGCCTCTTTCAATGGTGAACAACCAGTCAAGAAGTTTTGGCATAGAACAGTCTTTGTTATCTCTGATGCTTTATCAATATCTTTGAGGCTCCATAGAATTTACATATTAAGATTGTCCATTTCTCAGTCCAGTTCTTTTCTTTCACAATCTTTACAATTGATGTTGTAAAACTCCCTCCTATCTCCCTTCTGTACCCAGCTAAGAAAGGTCTGTTATAAACTTCCCTGCGAAGTTGAATCTGAAGATTCTACATCAACTCCAGTCTGAAGCCTCCCACATCATGAGAATTCAAGTCCATTGCTACATTGTCCCTAACGTATTTATTTTTCCTGAAGTAGAATCAGGTTGTTTTTAATGACCAAAGGAGGACAATATTTGTTTCAGCTATAGTAAAGGAAGGTGCCTTGTTTCTAAGGCATTATTACACGTGCACACTTGTAGAAAGCATGCACAGGACAGCTGCAGCAGTCTGAATCCTTATGTACATACATAACCATTCCTGACTTCTCTCTTCCAGCTTCAGGCTATTCCCAAGTTCTCACTGTCCCTCACATTCCAATACTTTGGAATTTCACATGAACTGCAAAGAGCTGTCAGACAACTGAGACTACGAGACTTAATTGACATGAAATTACTCTTAGGAAACTAACATTTCAATTTGATCCTTTTTGCCCATAAAAATGATTCACAGCAAATAACCCATTAATCTTGGATTAATTATCCTGGCTCTTCTAATGATATTAACTGGGAGGGTGACAGTGAAGGGTTGTCTTATCCATAGCTGAGTGTCAGCACTTTGTCGAAGAAAGGTGATGGATGATCAATCTACTGTTGCTGTTTGCTCTCATCTCTGAGAGTGAAAGTTCCTGTGAATTTCCATCAAGAATGTTAATAAAGATGGGAATGGAACAAATGTGCCTTCATCACTTGGTTGCTTGAGCAGTGACTGGGAGAACCCATCCTTATGTCATTAGCCATTTCATGCTTTGCTGCCATAATGGAGATTTAATTAGGTTGCTGTTGTATTAATTGCCTGTATGGTTTGCTTTTCCTAAGCAGAAATCTGGAAGACTTTAGCAAATTACGGAGGCTTGAATTTGCCTGATTTCCTGCAGAAAGTGGGGTCAATAGGTCTCAGACTGTAGACACACTCTTCAGGCAGGCAGCAGGGGGTTGGCTCTTAATGGCACTTGAGAGATGCTTAATTGCCTTTTTGAAATGTTTTTCTCAAATGAGAGGCATGGTTCTCCCATCCATTAGTGTGTGTCTACAGGCTTTTTCCTCCCTCCATCATCCTTTAGTAGGTGCAGAAGCAAAACCTCCTTAAAAGTTGCCTTTTTTTCCCTAAGTTATGACCAGCAGGGGAGAATTTTCATGCCTTTCTGAAAGTAGTGGAAGTTGGGATTTAAGGAATGTACCTAAAATTTAAGTTTATAAGAAAAATTCATGACCATTTTAGGTACATACGCATGCGCTTGCACACATATGCATGATATATTTGTTTCTGTAAGTACCTAAAATAGTCTTAGATGATGGAAAAGGAATAATCCTTTCCAAAAGATATTATAGCAAGCAATTTGTTAGGAAGTGCTGTAGACAGAGAGAAAACGTTTCTAGAAAAACTTCAAATGGGAGCCATTAATCTAGGCAGCAATTCTCACCTGTAAGTGATAAATAAAACATTTTCTGCAGATGGCTCTACCACTTATTTCTTCTTGTAGGACAGAAATATAATGTTTTCTTGGCACTCTGATTATGATGTTAAACCTCTGTTTCAAGTATTAATGAAAGGAGGTTTCTGAGAGTTGTGTTAAGAAGCTGCTTGACATTACCAGGGTCATTCGGATAATAGCAGTCTTGGGGTGGGGGTTGTGTGGAAAGAAGTCTGTAGTAAAGCTTTAATGAGGTGGATTATGCTCTGGCAACATTTCAGTTGTGATTTGCTGTAGGAATTATTGAGGCTACAGCAAAATCAGAGGGCTGTCCCCATCTGCCACTAGTCATCTTGTACAACTAGCAAAGTATGTACAGAAGATTTAATTTTAGAAAATGTAATAATCTGAAAGCAGATTTTTCTCTGTACATACCAGTTGCTGAAGTAAGGGATGTTTATTTTCTGAATTACTAAGCGTGCTTTCACAGGTAGCCATGTCCCTTTCATGAATCGAAGTTCCATATTGTCCTATTACTATTTCTACATTATCCTATTATTCTTCTTGGCTAAAAACTAGAACTTTGTGTTTTCCATTAGGATCCTCACAAACACTTTAAGATGAATGGTGCTTTTACCAGCCCTGATAAAGTGTGTGTAGCTGAAGGCCAGTCTGTCTTTCCAACTATTTCAGGAAATCTACTAAAACATATTACTCCTACTGACAGATCCTTGCCTGGAACATACTCTTAGACCATCCTGGACAAAAGAGTGTGCCAATGCTGTGCTTAACTTTTCCCCCTCACATACTTATCCTCTCTTCAGTTTTGATTTGTTCATAGAAGGAAATCATATTCGCATCATATTTTTTTTCCTCCTTTACCAAAATGGTCAAAATGTTACGATGTCTTTCAGTAAACAGATTCTTTATTCTCCTCATCCTTGAAATCATTCTAGTTAGAGGTGTCTAACCATTAAACACAAGGAAGGTGATTGTTGGTGTATAAAGTTAACCAAAGACTAAATAGGGAAACAGAAAATTTCAAAGTTTACTTCCTACAGATATGACCTTGTAACTCTGAGTCTGTAAAACTTGCTTTACTCCTGATACAAGCAAGCTTATGGTATGAGTTTGGCTGGAGAATTTCACAGTGTTTCTGTAAACTGCTGGCAGTTGCTAACCTCTTACGAGTATTCATCGTTTTTACAGGCTAGGATTCAAAACTTCCTTGCAAAACAGCATCACTCAGTTTCTGCTTTCCCAACTCCCCTTTTCACCTTGTCCCAAAGGGTTTGGTTTTTCCCTTTGCTTCTCTGTCCGACCCCTGCTTGGAATGTCAGTTGGAATGGAAAATTTGAGACTAAAATGTTGGTGTTTTCATTCTCGTCAAATGGTCCCTTCACTGCTTCCTCCCCCATGTTGTCAGCTCCAAAGAGGATTGGCACATTCAGTGGGAATTCAGTTGTCTCTTGTCTTTTGCCATCTGGGCTGCCTTCCCTATGCAGTGTATTGAAGTAAGACCTTTAAAGTCCTAAAAGGAATGCCCTAGTTAAAATTCACAAGGAGCAGATAACTCTGAAAATCATCTTTGAATCTCATGGTTTTTTTTTATTTTTTTTAAATGTAATTAGATGGTTTTTTCCTATCATTGAACAAACTTCATGGAAGCTAGTACATTGCTCCTCTTTGTATCTGCTTTTTCCCTTTTTGCTTGGGTGCACGTTTTATGCCAAGTTTATGGGTTTGTTCCTTTGGTTTTGTTGTCATTAACACTTTTTCACTCTGAAATTGTAATGCTGATTAAGTTTCTCTTCGTTTATTTGGTCCTGACTATAAATATAAATGTCTTGAAATAATGTTTAGTAAATGAGAATTGAACCATGCTAGCTGGGCTCAATTTACCTTGGTTTTCTTTCTCCACAAATCTATCTACCTCTTCCACTTTAGTTTTTACCTTTACCCCTATTCGGTTGCAACATTACAGCTAGACAAAAATGAAAATTGAAATAAGAAGGAGATTGGAATAAAGATTTTGAGAAATTGCTGAAGTCGGAGAGTCAGCCTGTCTGATCTGAGCAAAGTACAAATCTGATGGTTAGGGCCTGGCTATATGAATTACTCCCTCCTGTGATAATTGACTTTAATCAAATTGTTTTACTGTTTTGTTGTTTTCCTTCACAGAAATGGAGCAGTGTGAGCAACCCACTCTTCCTTCCACTGATCCCACCTCAGTCCCAAGGTTTCACAGCTGTAGTTCTGACCTATGACCGAGTGGAGAGCCTTTTCCGAGTTATCACTGAGGTGTCTAAAGTGCCTAGTCTATCCAAATTGTTGGTAGTCTGGAACAACCAGAATAAGAATCCACCAGAAGGTAAAAAACCCATGGGAGGGGTGGTGCAGGAAGGCGAAACTGGGCATAACATGTCTATTGACACTTGTTACAGAATGACCTTTCTTCTGCATCATTTATATTCAACATGTATTTCTTGGTTTTTTCAAAATAATTGATTTGGATTTTTTATGACAAAGTGTTTGAAAGTGAAATAAGAGAAGCCAAAGTAGATAACAAGAAAAAAAGCATACCTGTGGTTGTGCTGCTAACTTCTGAATCAAAAGTTATAATATTACAGAAACTTTTCTGTCTTTAACATTTTTGGGAGGAGTAGTAAGGAGAGGCCTATTTTTGATCTGTCAATACTTGCTTTAATTTCTTTGTAGACAGAATTTCATCACAGTTATATACTGTTGCTACTGGACTGTTTCTAAAGCAAATATGGTTCAGCAAAGTAGTTTGAATGCTTGGAGCTATAAGATAAGTGAATATTTTGATTGATTGATGAAATGAAAATTTGGGACATTTCAGGTGTCCAAAATGGAGTTTCCATACCACTAGAATATCTTGTGAAAATGCTAATGCTTGCCCAGTAAGACAATACATAAGTACCTGATTTAAAATATTTCTGTTTCCAACACATACGGTATACTGTGCTGCTCTTGGTAGTTTGTGAGTGAGTATGGTGTCATCTGCATGGTTTTTAAATTGTTTTTTAATTTGTGGTTATTTTAAAATGAGGACCCATTCACAGGCATTTTCCCATTATTTATGTATGTAGATTTTTGGAACAAGGTTTGTTTTGAAAGGTATATTAATTACTCCAGTGTAAATTCAGTACTGTAAATCTCATTATTATTATCTCTCAATTATTTAATTCTCAATAGCTGTGGTGTATTTTGCCAAGCTGGCATACTGCTGCACTGTATCCCCTTGTATCAGGACCTCAGTCTCAGGCTGCCCAGTCCTCACAGCTTGCTGCCTACATTTTCAAACCCAAGGTCCTTATTCCATGGTTTTTTGACTCCATCCATGCAATGGCATTGTACACTTCATGCGCTGCTCTGTGTCCAACCAGCTCCCTTCTTTCCCATCCCCAGGCTGCCTGCCTCACAAGAACACGCTGCTCCTAATCTTTTCTCAGGTTCTCACTGGAAACACAGGTCCTGACATTAGTGAATTCCATTATGAAATCACCATGGAATAAATGGGAGGTCTTGCCCCATGTAAGGGAAGCCAGCTAGGCTTGGCCTTTGATAATCCTCTCCAGTGCTAGACAGACTCTTCAAGGCTGCTCATTTTATTTCTGTTCCCTAGAGTAACTTTCTTCAAGGTCTGAATGCCAGTACTAAAATCCTGAACATTGTGCTAGGCAATTAAAGCCTCCTTTTCTCATTCTGAATTAAATACTGTAGGTATAGCAGCTGTATATGAGCCTGGTTCCTTTGTGCTGTACATATGGATCTCTCATTGTCATCTGAAAATGTAGTGATTTTGTGGGACAAGAAATGTTGCCTTCTAGGAATACGTGTTTAAAAAAAATGCTGTATTGTGGATTCTTCTATAGTGAATGAAATGTGTTATTAGGACTCCTCACTTTATAATTCGCTTTCCAG
The DNA here is from genome assembly GCA_008694505.1 of Cyanoderma ruficeps. Lineage (NCBI taxonomy): Eukaryota > Metazoa > Chordata > Aves > Passeriformes > Timaliidae > Cyanoderma > Cyanoderma ruficeps. The sequence goes on from VZDJ01007753.1 coordinate 11,746,737, forward strand.
AGGCTTCAACTGCTTCTGTGTTCTACTCTTCAAGGTTAGTTATTCTGCATAGCAGCAAGATGCAACATACAAATTAATCCCTGACCACTTGTCTCAATTTACCATCCCCTAAGAGCTTCTCAGAGCCAAGCTATTGCTACCATTCATTTGGCTGATTTGCCATTTTGGCAACTTGCAGTTTAAAGCAGAGTAGTTTTATTGTTTACTTTAGAAAGTGTTCTTTATTACTTCTGTGCTAAATACCTCAAGTTCAGTCATATTTTAAAGGTATGGCAACCCTTTAGAGTAAAAATTGTTGTGTATAAATTGATAACAGCAGGAATTTTTACAGAAAGCAGTTCTTTTCTAAAAGCAAAAAGGCTTAGTGATATATACAGTTATATGATCACTGGGTGCAGGTGGATTCAACCCAAATGAATTGCTTCCACATTTCCTTCAAGTGAATCTGAGATACTGGAGAGCTGAAGCAAAGTGATCATTACAGTGACCTTTTCTTTTCCTCATTGTATTAACCTTGAAAATCAAAGTGTGTTTAATTTTTTTCTGCCTCTACTACTGCTAAGTCATAAACTAGTTAAACCAAAACAACCCAACTTGTGGATCTTAAAATTGTGGAGTTGAGAGCACAGTTGAGAGCATTTCCAGTTTTGTCCTTGCATTGGCTTAAGCATTGCACTGAAGTGAATAACTATTTGTTTTTAGTGTCTCTTGTCCCTTTATTGCTGTCACAACCATTGTAATCTCTTGGCCTATGGCTAGAGAGAGGTCAGTTTGATTAAATGAACTTCTTTTATTCCAGATCTATGCAGGGCATTTCACTTGGCTCTTCAGCCAGTCTCTCGTTCAGTCTGTCTATTAGTGATCCTAATCCTCGGACTTCAAAGCTACTGCTGTTTATAGCCTGTTAAAGCCAGGAAGTTTCTGATGGATTAGAACAAGGAATGAGTTTGAAGTTTGTAATGTGCACCACTGTCACTGATAAAGTCTAGTTTATTATCCTACAGTAGTATCTGCACTTTTATGGCTATTCATTTTTAATTGGTTGTAGTAAAGCAGAGGCACTTAACCTTCTAGAGCATCAAGTGCTGTATTTCTTGGTCCTTTCCACGTAAGGGACATGTTTCGGCACAGAAGCAGATCTTGGCTTTTGTCATTGTAACCCTCTGTGTCTTCATTTTGTTTTGCACAGTTAAGTGGGAGGGCTGGGTGAAGAACATCCAAATTGCCTTCCTTAGTAAGTATGTGTGCTAAATTGAGAATTGGGTTTAAGTTTCCTGGGATGCAGCTGGCAAAGTGCCACACAAGTGATATGTGGCCTTGCCTTTCTTTCCTCTGTCAACACCAGAAAATTATTATAATTGAAAAAATCATTCTTATCAAAACAATATGCTATGCATTTGCAGTAATGCCTTTATGTAATGATACTCGCAACTTAGGAGGAAACCGAATGAAAATTAAATACTCTAAAAATTGTACAAAATTTAAGGTCATTAAGAATTTAATGGAGTCACAGGTGGTCACTGCCATTACTGGTGCTGAGCACCCCAACTAAGAGGCTGTAGCTGATCTCAGCTGCTGTGCAGTGGTAACAGGTGTGGGGAGTGTGCAAGGTGTCTGGAAAAAAACTTCTTTCAAACCTAGACCTCTCAGGGCAGATGCAGCTCTGATGCGACAGATTTTTTTTGTTATGCTGGCTGATAAAAAAGCTAAGCAGGTAAGAGGGCAATGGATTAATTGAACACTTGAGTGGAAAGTTTTCAATCAAATAGCATGTAAAAATATAAAATTGGAGAACTGCATGTATGTGGGCTAGGTATCAATAGTAATTTTAAGGTTGTTTTTTCTTTAGTCTTTAGAGTTCGTAAGGATCGTTTTTTAAACTTAATGTCTGAGTTATCTGACATTAATAATGTCAGATAACATAATGTCTGAGTTTTAACTTAATGTCCACAGAGTTATCTGTGGAAGTCTGAACTCATGGTTCTGTGTTTTCTGTAGAGTCAGTGAAAAGAAACAAGATGAAGCTATGAGAAACACAGATGTCTTGTGCAAAGTCAACAAAGTATACACAGTGTTTTTGATGGTAAAAATATTGACTCTTATATGTGAAATAGCAGAAAGAAAATATCACATTACAATGATGATTCTAATCTGGAACCTTAAAACATTATAGAATTAGCTTATCTTAAGTACTCCATGAATTTAGGGATGTGATCTCTGCTCTATGTCTTTGGCTGAGTTTTGCGTATTTTCTCTGCCAAGCATTGCATGCAAGAAGCCCATCAATGCAGCAGTAATATCAGTAGACCCATAACTGTGTGTATAATACTAATATAAATAGTAAAAGCCTTGAAATATTACAGGAAAAAATCTATTTTTTCCCTCACTCTGGATCAATTAAAAAACATTGTGGTTCAAATGTCTGGTGCTGGGAATATTTGTGTGGAAATCATGATTTTCTCCATCAGCCAAATATTTTTTTTCCTTTTATTTTTGTTTTCCTAAATTGCTAGTCCTGAAATTCAAGAAAATAATCTGTGATAGAAATTTCCACCCACATTTGTTTCAGACAAGTGAAGAAACTACTTTGTCTACCACATAAATCATATTACAATATATAAATACATTACTGTTAGTAAATATGCAACAAGCTATGAATCATGTGTGGTAGCTTGATTCCCCTTTAGGTTCAGTTTTATAAAAATGAAAAGTGTATTTTAAAGAATGTGTATTTTCTGTTTAGTTGTGGATACTGGAGCTAAGTTGCCAATAAACTTCTTATGGTAATACTGAAATAATAATCTTTGTATTTCTATTTGATGCTGTTAATGGACAATGGGGATAAAGAAAGTGAGTATCCTTTGGATTGCTGTGTTTAAAGTGTTATCTTAAAAAAATGAATAAAAACATCTTCAGTGACAGGTTTGGGGTTTTTTGCATACTGTGCCTTTGGTAGTCAGCACTGGTAGGAATGTGTTTTTTAACTTCTAAGTTTTCAATTAAATTGGCTTCTTGTTGGTGGACTTAATGCCATTTTCCTTGATTAGCTAGAGAACTAATTCATGGTGATTTTATTCTTCCATAAGGCATACTACAATTATTTTGCAATATTACTTCCTAGGGAAATCAAGAAAGTTAGCCTATCAGACCCATCTTAACAGACTGGGCCCCAGTGTCCTAGAACCAAATATTCTGTTTTGTTATATTCAAGAGTAATTCTGTGCATTTCTGTAGAACAATATAAACACTGTAATGTGGGTACAAGGCATCTGTTTTGAACTCTGAACAGACTTTTTCACTCAGCCATAATGGGAGGAATTCTGATAAAAGTAGAAGTAACATGCTTGATGTCGTTTCTGACAGTTTTTTGAAACTTCAGACTCCAGCTAAATTCTGCCATTCAGTATTAGAGACTGAAAAAGTATTAATTAGACTTCATTAGCAAGGTTCAATTAGTTGTGTTCATGCAAACTATTACAGACCAGCTAGAATAAGCATCAGATGAGAGCTTGTACAAAAGTTCAGGCATCAGAATTGAGTATGCTGAATGGGATTCTGTGCAACTGCAGGTACAAACAGAGCATGTTTAGAGATGTTTCCTGCCAGTTTTTTATCAGTCTTGTCTACCTTGCACTACTTCTGGAAAGGTTTTCCTTTTTTTATGTTTCCAAAAGGGCTTCATAGGAGTTTTGGGAAGTCAGAGCATTATATGAATTAATATTCTGGACCCAGGTTATCACTAGTCATGAGATATTCTTAGCTGTTGTTATTGAGGCAGTAAAGCAGAAGAAGAATGATTGTGCAAATATCTTTGTATGAGTCATCAAAATGCTGTGATTTTGGCCAATAAGTGGATTTTTAAAAATTTCTCATATTGGTTTTAATACTGACAGGCATTCAGTTTTTGCCATCAAGAGTGTATACTGTATTTCCAGCTCCTCATTATCCTTACCTGGGGCTTCCAATTGCAAATGCAGCAAACTATCTGCATTCAAGTATCACTTGCTGTTTTTTGAACTTGATAGTACTTAGAAGTCCTGTCCCAAGAACACTGGTTAGCTCTGTACAGCCACTGTACTGATTCTCATTTTCCCTAGGTTGAGTGTTGAAACTGGGAATGGATGATTAGTATGTAGAGCAAGTAATTTCCTTTGTAAATACACTTCTGTCTGCTGACAAGATCAACAATAATGTGTGTGCTGCAAAAGGACTTCTTCAGATGTTATCAACTTCCCAGTTTCTCAGAAGCAAGGATACAGAGAATGGTGCTGTTTAACAATACAATGCTGTGTGCTGCTTCCAGCTGAGATGGGATTAATTTCTGCAGTCTGTACCACCTCACTTATCTGTACTACCTCACTCATTTCGAGGGGAAGGGAGTCTCTTCCAAGGAGAAGGGCTTCCTTCTGGTCAAGAAAACTTGGTGGAAGGAGCTGTCTGGTATTGTCTGTTGTTGGGTTTTCTTCCATGTGAATAGTTTTTCTTGTACCCTGTTGTTAGTATGTTGCTGCTACTGTTCGTTTTATCTCATTGCTGTTTCTAGTAAGTTGTTTTTACCTCAACTTCTGATTTTTGCCTCCAGTTCTCCTCCTCTCCATCCTCCTGCAGCAGGAAGGGTGAAGGGAAAGAGTGAGAGAGAACGAGAGAGGCATTTGTTTCGGAGAGTCTTGGTGGGGGCACTGAACTGGGGAGTACCATTCCTAAACTATGACACAGTACCATTCTCTTTGAAAAGAAATAATACATTTCATGGAAATATTGTGCTCTGTTATTTTGATGTATGGTTTAACAGTTCGTTCAGTACCGAAAAACAGGGCTGGATTTTGGACTAAGAAATCATTTTTATATGTAAACAGTGTGCACGCGTATGTTAGTTACATTTTCGTTACAAATATCGAATCACAAGCCTAGGGAGGTGTGGAAAGTGAGTGAGGTTTTTTGTGTGAGAGGGTATTATTCCTTTCGGTTATAATGAAGTTGCCTCTTTCTCATGGCTGCCCTCTCTTGTGTACATGATGCATGTGATTCACTGGCAGTTGTAGCTGAGAAATGCATAATTAGAGGATGGGATTTTTTACTGCTCTTTTATATGTATTTTAACTGGGAATGTAACTTGTACCTTTTTATCCTACAGTTTAAATCATCTTGAAATTATGCTTGGAAATATTGCTGTGAGATGTGGACTTGCAGGACTTAATGGTGCAATTGTGGGCTGGCCGGAAACACAGACCATGTATGTGGTTGTTAGGGTCTGTAAGCCCATTAGAAGAGGGAGCTGCATTGGGCAAACTTGGGAAACTACTGATTTTGTGCTTAGAGGACCACACACTGTTTTCTATGGGCTTCTCCAGCAATCAGTGCATCAGTAGTCCTAAATAACACATAATGCCAATCGTGACCTGAGTCATTACCAGACAGCAAGTATAAGTGTTGTTCACTCTTCTCTCATGATTATTTCAGTATGACACACAATAGGAGGTGCCTGTCATTCTCTTCAGAATCCTTATATACATAGACTTATATTCACTCCAGAGAGCTTTATTCCATAATTTGCCTCTATTTTCTGCTGAATCACAGAGTCCTCACTGATCTTTTAAAAAGCACACCCTGTTTCTGATTGCTCTTTAAATACAAATACTTTTCTTTTGTGGTCCTTTAAAATGAATACAGGCAATTTTAACCTTCGTGATGGATTCTAAAACTTTGACTTCTGAAGTGACTCTTGTCTTTTTTATATGTATTTCTTTTGGAGTTGCTGTGGCAGAGCTAATTTGTAATACTTGGATCTCTTGGTGGAGCCTGTTGTCCTTCATGATAGTCAATTTTGCCCAGGTTGCCAGTTGTTATCCAGGTGTCATTGTGTCATAACATCTCCCATGTGCTTCCATCTCTGTAGGGGCAGCAACCTCCAGTATCGAGTCAAGCCTCTAGGCAGCAAGTAGCCTTGTGCATTTTGCATGCTGCAGGTACCCTAACATCTTACTCAAAGTTTCTCCAAAATGCTTGTATTTTCTTTTCATTAATCCAAGGCTAAATTCAGAAACTTTATATTATGTTTCTCAAAGCACAAATATTTGACAGTAACATACCCGTTGTTGAGAACTGGTAATTTTGAGAGACTTTCCAAGACCTTAGTAAATCATGTGGATTTAAGAGGATTTGCTGACATCTGAGATGCGTGCTGATTATAATTAGATTACATCTTCATTTTTCATACACTTTTCATTGCTTTTTCTTCTATAGCCATTTTTATGCAAGTGAGATGTCTGTTAGTAAGCTATCAGATAGTTGATTTTTCAGAGGAGCTGGAAGTTTAATGCTTGTATGCATGCTTGTTTTTCTGAATTACTGTTTTTTTGACCTTAGTGATTTTCAGTTTCAATTTCTGTTTCAATATATTCTTGCACTTTGGTTGTCATTTTTTCAACTTGTAGCAGACATGAAAAGAAGACAAGACTGAACAAAACAATGCTTAACATGTATCAAATGTAAACTTTGATGCCACATTTAAATACAAATTTACAAATACATGCATACCAATTGCAATTCTATTTGCAAATGAAACACTTGTGCCAGTATTTCTGGGATCTGTGAGGCTGTTTAAAATTATTTTATACTAACCCTGGGGTTACATTTGGATAATTACAGGCAATTATCCAAAGGTCTTTAGGAAGCTTGTAAACATTACTGTATTCTTGTAAACATTACTGTATTCTTTATGAGGCATCTGTCTTTGTGAGGTACCTGTAACTGTCCATTACCATTTATAAAATGGTACTTGCACGTTGGATGGTAAACCAGTAAGAAAGCAGTAAGTGAAATCAAGAGTACTAATTTGCAATAAACACTTCCAGTCATTCAATGTCGCTGCTGCTGAGGTTACAATGAAAAGCTGAAAATTTCAGAATTTCAGTGGTCTCCTACTGGAATCATCATTTCAGTTTATGATTCATGCAGGGCTTTTAAAGACCTTACAATGCTGAGAATAAAATGAGCTCATAACGCTATAATTGGAGTCAGTGCTCCATTTTTGTAGTGGCCCCAAGGAACTGCTGTATCTCTCCAACTGGTGGCTGACCATGACTTCCATTGGAGTCCATCAGTAATGGGATTGAATTCTTCCACCTGACTACTGGTCAATATCACAAGCCATTCACAGGTGCTAGGGCTAGTGCCTTATGCCTTCTAGTAGAAGGACAAGAGGTGAGTAAAATAGGACGAGAGCATGTATACGTGTCAAATAAAGGCCATGGTCTACAAGACCACACAGATAAAAGTAGATTTTACAGACACATTTTCAACCTTACAAGAAAAACCTTGGGATAGGAAACTGAATACTGAATACAGATTTTTGCCAGTAAATATCACTCCGTGTTTCTTCTTTTTTTTTTTTTTTCCTTTGGTCACCCATGCATGCCAATCCTCCTTTCTAATATCCAGCTCCAAGAAAAACTGACTGTTGAAGACTTGCTGTGGTTTGGAAATATTGCTTTGTTTTCCCGAGTGAAGTAGTATTCGGACTCTGGTGTCTTTTAGCAGTGTGCAGATTTGTGGGCTTTTTGAGTGTTTTGTGAGCTGTTAAATCTGAGAGGCTCAGTGGCAGTGAGGATGTAGACACTTCTTCCTGAGAGCAAATTTTACTTGTACATATGGGAATGAAGCAGCTTCTCCTCTTCTCTGGTACTGTCTTCCTAGTACAACAGACTGACAGTGGAGAATGCAAAACTGTCTTGGAGTCAGACCTGATTCAAAGTTATAATGGAATTGGAAGTGTGTGCACATAGTTGTATCCCATTATTTTTGTGTGTTTGTCAGCCAGCATTCTTCAGATCCTTCTGCTGAAGACAATTCCATAATATAATCATATGTTGTTGTTTAAAAACTTAAACCATTTTCTCAGGTTAGGGCTTCTCTTATTTTTTTCCTTACCGTGGCTTTTTTCATTGACGCCTATTTTAACTTCTACTTTTCATTCTCAAAACACAGAAACAAGGATCATATTTCCTTACGCTCTTTTCTGAATTTCTGTATTTGCTCCCCATGTCCTAGTAGTTTTATTCAAACTTCCTGTTCTTATCCTGGTGACAGTCAACAATCTTACTGTTCCTTGTGTTTGAGGCAGACGGTGCAGTAAGACCATCTGGGTTGACCTGTGAGTTATTAGTCACCACATTGCCTTTCTTTTCAGCCCAGTGACTTCTAACTTGACTGCATTTTCTGTAATAATACCCAGTCTTGTTGAATGACAAGATGTACAGAACCAACTGTTGTTCTTTTTAACTTTTGCCAGAGGTTAACCACTGTTACTATTAAAAATGTCTGCCTTATTTATACTTTGAATTTGCCTGGCTTTAGATTCCAGTCATTGTTTTTTGTTATGTCTTTTTCCAGTTTGTTGAAGATACATGTCGTTTTCCTCCTTGTGTAGATGCTTGTACATTTTAATCAAATCTACTTTTTGTTCCTTCTTTTAGTAAACTAAACAGATTGATCTCCATATTTTGCCAAAAGGCATTTTCTCCTGACCTCAAATAACTCATGTGATTCTTTTTGCACCATTTTCAGTGTTTTAACATGGTTTGAAATATAAAAGCACCAGAATGAAACAGTATTTTAGCATCTGTCTGTCTGTGTCTGCATACAGGTAAAACTGCCCTGCTCTCTGCTCCCATTTCTTACTACATATCCATCTGTATATAAAAAAATTAGATTAATCCATTCTGCCACAGCAGCATGCTGAGAACTAATGCCCACTCTGTCCCTTTAATCCTTTTCAGAAGCTGCTTTTAGGGAAAAAGTTGCCTTGGTCCTAGTGTTTAACTGTGTATCAAATGTGTCAGTGTGTTTTTTGTTCAAATGCACCTAGTTTACTAAGCAGTCCAGTTGTATAGACTTTAGTAAGTTCTGTATGATTTTATTGTCCCCACTATTTTTCATGTATCCAGGCTTTGTGTCACTTGCAAATTGCACTGGAAATATATATGTATTTCAGACAGGAAAATTTCAGTGGCTTCAGGCCCAATGTCAGTTCCTCTAGTTTCCACTTACCACAGAATCAGAGAATGGCTAAGTTTGGAAGGGACTTCTGAAGATCAGCTGTCCAACCTCCCCTCTCAAGCAGGAACATCTCAAGCAGGTTGCACAGAACCATCTCCAGATGGCTTTCCATATCTGCAAGAGAAGAGATTTCACTACCTCATGCGGCAGTCTGTGTTAATGCTCAGTCACACTCACTCTGAAAAAGTCTCTCCTGATGTTTGGAGGAAACCTCCAGTGTTTCAGTTTGTACCATTGCCTCTGGTCCTTTCACTGGCCACCAATGAAAGAAGCCTAGTTCTATCTTCTTTGCACCTTCCCTTCAGGTATTTTTACATATTGGTGAGACCTTTCTTGAGCCTTCTTTTCTCTAGGCTAAATAGCCACAGCACTCTCAGCCTTTCCTTGTAGGGGAGATGCTCCAGTGCCGTCATTACCTTCATGGTTCTTTGCTGAACTCTCTCCACTTTGCCGAAGTCTCTCTTGCTTTTAATTAAAATACTTTTTCATGGATAGTTGCTTTTGGGATGCATCATACTGTAATAATGACTGCTGTTAACCTTTGTGCTAGAAACTGTACATGGTTATATGCATTTAGAATGAATGTTTAATATTCAGGCCTTACTTCTGTTTCCTTTAGCTTGATGCTCTATACTTACACCTACAGTTATTCTTTTGTAGGAACAGAATATGGTTGTGAAAATTTTTGAATATATGCAGAAGCTGTTAACGTGACACTTAAGGTGCTACATGTTAAACATGTAGGAGAAAATGGAAATTAACCCCATTGTAGAGTGAATTGGATCCAGTTTTATATCTACAGGAGGTTCTGTTGCTATTTAAATCCTCATTTGACTTGTGAATTTTAATGTTTGTGTACTCCAGTGCTCTATTCTAATTGGAAGAATGCTGTAGGGCACAAGTCAGAATCCATTTGTACTTACCTAGTTTTAAATTATCACTGTGACTTAGGAATTTGAAGATGAAAGAAATTGCTGAGACAGAATCTACTCCTTAGCAATAGTCAATAATGCTAAACAATTGATATAATAAATTTATTTTTCTTAGCCCTTAATAGAACTAACATTCTTAGTCAAATTCTTTATGACCCTAGGCTTGCAGTCCGTGTTTGTATACTGGTGCTTCAAATTATTTTAGTTGCAGTTGAGTGAAGTATCTTTTCATGCTGTGTGTCCTAAACCAATACATATTATCCCAACACTTGCTCAGTGAGTGTTGCAAGTTGCTGTTTTGGGCAAGCTATCCTCTGTGTAGCTCCCCATGAAGCTCTTTGTTCACAGATACAGAGGGAAATGTACCTGAACTTCTGTCTCTTGCCTTGATCTGCACTCATGTTTGCCAATCTGAAACTGCTGTAAATTTGCCATTAAGAAGCATTTGCTTAGATGCAAAGAAGAAAAGTGTCAAACCAGTTAAGATGGATATGTGGACTCAGAAGTAAAGTATAACATTGAATTCTATTTCTTTTAATTTTTCTCTCTAGATTCCCTCTGGCCAAAGATTCGTGTTCCCCTGAAAGTTGTTAGGACTGCAGAAAACAAGCTCAGCAACCGCTTCTTCCCTTATGATGAGATTGAAACAGAAGCAGTGTTGGCTATTGATGATGATATCATTATGCTAACCTCAGATGAACTCCAGTTTGGCTATGAGGTAAGAGAATTGGTTTTTTCCCTGGCTCTTTGGCTGTCCACTTCAACATTGTATATCAAGTGTATATAAAGTGGAGGAAGCACTGCACAGTCCGTTGATTCAGATTGTTGCATCTCTCTTTACCATAACAGTTCAATGCTGACTGAAATAGTTTTACAGATAGTCATTAGTTTATTGAAAAACCTGCCAGATAAAAGATTTTTGGTAACTGGCACAGGAGTGCCAAGAGACTCCAGAAAATGTTGTAGTGGAATTAGTGTAGTGGAAGCAGTCTGAAGACTGAACTGCATCCTTCTTAACAGCTTCGGATAAATCAGAAATGCTAGCCAAGTGAACATGTCTTGATGGACAAGACAAGTTTCAGAGATTAAGTGTTGGGAACAGAGGAGGCCTCTTGAGGACATGCCAAAGTAAGGTGGAGTGCAGTGAAAAGAAGAACTGAAGAATTTCAAGGAGGGGACACATGGATCATGTGCTTGAAATGACAAAGTTTCAACAGCTACTCTTGTGATGAGGGTATGGACAAAAAGGAAGCTTGTCCAAATCAGTTACCCATTGCAGTACAAAGAGGTGACAGTCTTCATAGGTACTTGACTTGTTTGTTAAAAATACATTTGAAGCAACACTGTTATCTTCCTTCCAAAACTGTGTTCTGAACTAGGTAATTTTTGTCTTCCATTTGTATTCGAGTATATGACACAGTCCATAATCTAACATTGCTGTTATATGTGTGTATTTAACACAAAGATGCTGTATTTGTAAACAAATCAGAAACATTAGAAAATGTAATGCTATATTTTAAGAAAGCTTTGAATTATTTAGTCACACCTCTACACACATTATCAACAGCAAAACAACCCTGGGCTTCCTATGTGAAAGCTAGAACATGAAACTGTTAGCTAAGTTGAATGAAAATATGAAAACTGCTTCTCTAAGGTGGAGAAAACTAGCGAAATGTGATGTCCAATTTTTAGCAATCTTAAACACAGTTAATACAAGATAATATTTTTTAAAAATATGTTGGAAGTATTTCTTGAACGTATGTACATGTGTGGTAAAATATTGCTCTTTCTCCCTCCGGAGTAAAAGAGACTGTTAGCATGTAACAAGCTTTTGGACTCCAGAAATGTCTTGTGATGATGTAGGAATGCTGAAGTAATAACAAAGATGTTAAGTAGTGGAGACAGAGGTTTCATCTATCATGTGTGTCTCCAGAAAGGAAATACTTCCCTTGCCAGGTTAAGAGTAGCGGGTTAATACATGAAGTGTGAAAGATGGAAGGAAGAGAAGACAACTGAAGGAAGGGGATTTTGGCTGCACAGACCTTCTCTATACTTTGTTGTCTACTGAATGTTTTAAGCACTGCAACCGCAGAGCAATCAAGTGCTGGCAGTTCTGCAAGCTGACTTTTGCCTGTGTTGGTGCTTAAAACTAAGTTTTGAGGGTGATCTGATGGGATGAAAGATAGCAGATCCATAATGTGCATGCTGCATAAATCCTTGCTCCATTTTCATAAAGCTGTCTCAAATGAAGTGACTAAGAGTAAGGAGTGACTTACCAAAGTCACCTAAGTGACTGTGTAAGTAGTTCTGCTATTGACAGAGCAGGCTTGAAGGGCTTTGAAGCAAAGATTCCAACTGCAGCTGAGTTCCAGCTGTGTCAGCCAGAAGTCATGTAAAACAGAACCTTGGTTTTTGTGTGTCTGAACTGTTAATTTTAACACCCTCAATGGACAGTATCTGTAACATCACATATATTGAGTCTGGTCACTCACACAGAAAGGAATTATCCTCATGAAAAACAAAAATAAGGTAAAGAAAATTTGATGTGACTTCCCCTGTAGCCAGTGCAATTAGGGGATAATTGGGACCTGCAACTGTTCATCTCCTAGGATTAAGTCCAACAGCTCTAGCAGTTAAACTGTGCTGGCTCATTTATTGGCCGTATGGCCATGTGCCTTGACTGCAGGGACTATCTGAGTAACAGTCCTTATATTCTGTGTGTGAATGTAACTGTTTGGACATGAGATTGTTTAGTTTGGCAGACTGGAAACTATTTCTTTTGCAGTTTTTTTGCATTTTATTATAAATCCTATTCCTTTTTGATTCTGGGAAGTCAGTTTACTATGCAGTAACATTGATAGAAAATTAAGTGCTATATTGAGAAGATAGTTGGGACAAACCTATGAGTAATTTGAATCCTTATATTTTGGGTTTGACTTCACTACCCCCACCCCCTCAGTAAATTAAATGATTGGAAATGTCTTTGAATACAGAAGCAGAGCAGATTATTCTAGAAATACACAATTTTCCTCGTATAGGAGGTGGGTGATGTAACTCCTACTCTCTGGCGCAGAAATCAGGGGCTGAAGATTGATCTTTCCTGTCCTTGAGTGTCTGTGACTTGCTTGACAGGCCTGAGCTGGCTCCCAGATGTTAAAATTGTCCTCAGCCTGTGATAAATTATTTATCTGTTTATGTGTGTTACCAGAAAAGTATCTCTCAAACTCTTGACTCATTTGCAGGGGAATCCAGAGGGAACAGTAGCAGCATATAAGGTTACTAGAGAGTTTTCTTTTAAAAGTAGGTCTGCTTCTGCTTTGGTTATATGAAGGGTTGGAAACGTGACATTCAGTAATTTTCTTTTCTCTCCTGACATCCTTGAGACTTTGCATTTAAACTTGTGGCAAAACCCCCTCTGTCACACACTTGTCTGAACGTATAGAGCAAGCCTAAAAAAAAAAACCCAGAAAACTTTGATCTCTCTACACTTTCAGCCATAAAAAATTATAGTAACACTCAAAGTGTCAGGCATTTTTTACTTGTTAAAAGTGAACTATTATGGTACAGTGATTTATGACCTTGCATAAATCTATTGGAGCAAGCAGAAAAACAGTCCCTGTGAGCTGCTGTATTAAGGTAGCAGAAGAATACTCATGACATTCTGACTTGGAAAAAAGTAGTTTTGTTAAGTTACATGACTTGGGACACTGGAAAAAACCTGTTATGTCTAGATAATTTTTTTCCCACTTACTGAATTTTGTTGTTCACAGAGAGAGTATCAGAGAGACCCAAGAAATGGAACAAGTATTTAGATTATCATAATCTTAAAAAATTAAAGCAGAACCATTGGCCACCTCTGAAGTGCTTGGTGTTTGAATACAAGACTGAAATCAAGCATTGTAGCATTCCAACCTCTGTGTCTCAGCTGGCCTCGAGGCAGATGTCAGCATTAAGTCATTTCTTATCACATAGTTATGCAGCACTTTATCCTTAGAGAGACAAAGTGTTTTTATTAGATCAATAATAGAAATAGTCTAAATGGGGATTATCATTCTAAGCCTATGTTTTTTGTTCATAAAATGTACAGTTTGGTGCATTGCTAAGTTTGCATTTTTTCTGTTGAAACCTTTTGGCCTTCTGTTGGTAGATGGTCTTATTCTGTCTTAGAATAGTTTTTCAGTGCTTCATGTCTCTGGCATTCTTTAAAAAAATTACTCTCTGTTGAATTGCATATTTTGCTAGGCTGAAATTTTTATGAAGTTTGAATGCCTTCTTCAGAAGAATTCTTCCTTACTCATTTTGACTTCAGAAATTTAGTTTTCAGCATTCCTTTGTAGGATAAGTACTATAACTGTGCTTAACGAAAGAATTATTCAAAGCTCTTCTTCAAATTGATGATATTTTACAAAATGTGTGTGTGCAAAGCATCATGCATCTTTTAATGGACTCTGTGTTTACATTTTGCCTTAATTTTTTAGTGATAGCACAAGCCATTCCTTTGAGGACTGGGAAAGAATTAAGAGTGGATGGGGCTCTGGAAGGCAGAAGGAGTACTGATGGGTTGAGTTTGTTTTCATTTGTAAGGAATAATCAGTGTTTCATTCTTAGAATGTTGTCATGGTAGCTTTGGAAATGCTGACTATTTTGCTGTTCATGAAATTGCTGAAATTACGTGTGACTTAATATAGTGTACTGAATTAAATGCATAAATGTTAGAGAATGTTTTGTAGAAGGAAGTGCTTCCCATGGCTACATGGAGAGTTGTGATGACACAGCAAATTGCGCAGAATAGTTGAGGCTGAGGCAAAAAAGAGCCCTGGAGAGATGAGGCTGGAGGGTGTTTTAGCCATGCTGTTTATGTCACTTGGGAACTCGACTTGGAAACAAAATTGCTATCATTTCCAATTGGTTTTCCTTACAAGACTTTTAGTAATACTACTAAGTCAGAACTTTTATTTGACATTTCATCTGGGAGATGCTTCATCCAAAAATATTTATCTTCAGGGTTGACTAGCAGAGTCTTTGGGATGACTTGTCTGCAGAGAAGCATACCTCCTCTTCACTTGGCAATATGGTTTTGCTTGGATGTGTCCCTTACCAGTATTAAATCAAGCCATCCTTCTTAGTCTGAGAAAGCTAATAAGATCACTGGTTAAAATGAAATGTATTTGTAACAGACTAATAAATTATAGGCAGCCATCAAGCAAGAAAATGGGCAGTAGTACAAAACAGAGAGTAGTATTAGAATCATTAGCACTATTTTTATTCTGAAAGCTTCCTTTTAAGCAGTAGCTGTATGTATTAATTTTGGCACAAAGCATATGTATGGATTTGGGCAATGAGCTGGATGGAGCCACTGGGAGCCTTTCCAGAATTACCATTGAATGAGCTAGTGGTGAACATTATGAAAAAGCCAAGCTTTTCCACTGACTTTGAAAGCATTACTTTTAAAGGAAATCTTTGTTCAAAACACCGCAGTTATTTTTTAGGTGCATCAAACTGACAATTTTCAGAGGCCAGGAAATTTTTTTACAGGCTTGAGTTGATATTTAGAGTGACACAAGGACATCTGTATGAGTAATGTGCATTATAATTGGCTTTTATTTTATGTCATTTGGACTCTCGAAGATGACACCAAGGGCAAAAACTAGAAGGGATATGAATCCAGGGTTCTGTGTTGAGAAGGCACTGCAATCCCGTGGGAAGCAGTAGCTGACTTTAATCTTTCTTTCAGCTGCTGTTAATATGCATGCCATTTCCTCTACAAGAATTCTTAGCTCAGTACGGTGCAGATCTGTAGTGTTCTGTCAAATCCTTTGTTGAGCCTCAGTAGCTTATGTGATGGTGCCTTCCAACAGCTGGGAGATAGACATTTTAATATTCAGGTTTAAAACTAAATCATTAATTTTTTGAGTCCTGGAGAGTGAGGAATAAATTTTTGAGTGCCTTACATTTAGTTTTTGTGTTCTTTATTAAGGTTTTCTACATCATGTCAAAATAGATATCTCAAGCCCTCAGTGGCTTGCCTGCCAGACGTCTGTATTGTTTTAGTTGGCTTATGGCACCAACTTGTGAGTGTCCTATGAATTCTCTTCCTTCTTCCAAGTTATATCTGCTTTCAAGAACCCTCTGTGTTGGAGCGTTGTCATATCTAAATACTATCCCAGTACTTGTGCCCTAGAACTGTCTGGAAAGATTGATTTTTGGATAAAATAGAAGTCGAGGAGTCAGAAGATCTGGTTCCCATTCTTGTTTCCTGTAGGATTTTTGGCAGGTTTCCTTATCTGGACATTTGAAATAATAACTGCTCTCATCATGGGATTCCGAAGCTGTATTAACTGACAGCAATAAAACGTGTTGAGATGTATAGATGAAAAGGTATATAGTAATGCAAAATAACAGAAATGTAGATGCAGAAGCAGTAACTTAAAGCTGATAGTTTTATTATATTTTCTTTGACAAAATACTTGCATAGAGTCCCTATAGTCCAGGCCTCCCAACTGAAATGCGCTGGCACATAGAAAGTGTGAAAAGTGAACTGCTGGTGGGGTGACATTTGGAGGATGATGGAATTCCAGATAACACTTTCTTTACTGTACATTCAACTGTAGGGTTGCCTTGTCTTTTGTAAAGACAAAAGAGATTGTGAAGGGATCCTTGGGGGTTTTTGAGGTACTTTGTTCTTGTTGTTGATCTTGCATACAAAAATTTAATTTTGTATGCATCTGTTTGTTTATACATTACCAACCTAAACCAGAAACTCTTGTAACCTATCTGTATGTTAGAGAGTCAAGACTCATTCTTCCAACAGACCTAGCAATTTTTTGAATTAAGGGACAAATTTTGAATAATTTGTCTGCAAATAATGCAGACAAACTGTAGCTAGCAAACAAATATCATTCAGACCCCTCTAAATAGTTATAATCCTTCGCCCCTTTTTTCCTAATGCAAAAATTGTCCATTATTGAATGTGGCCAGCAGTGTGGAGAACTGGGGTTGCGTTAATGATGCCCTTCTCCTTGTTCTTGTCTACTGTATTTGATCCTGTAGTCAGCTATAAAATAATGTATGGAGTGACAAGGATGGTATCTTGATTGCATCCAGCTGTCTGGAACAAGTCAAGGGCAAAGCAGCCTTCCATGTAGCCAAGCACCCACTAAAGAATACCAGAAATATTAAAATTTAAGCAGTTCCTGACAAAGGAAGCAGGTTGGTTAGATCCAAGGCCAGCTGTGAAAGTAGTTAGATTGTAGTCATATCTACTGAAGTTAACATCAAAAGTTTCATTTTAATCATACTTTGGGTTTAGTTAGAGTTAAAATCTTTTTGAATAGTCATTTGTGTTTCTCTATAACAATTATTTTAGTATTCCATTAGTGGCCTTTTGCTCTGGGACATGGCTTCTCTGAGTTGTAGGGTCCTTCCACAGCAAGCCTGTTCTTTTTTGTACTTTTTCCTGGCAACGTTTTGTTCCAAGAATTTGGAGTCAGAAGAATTTAAGTGATCTTTGCCCCCCTGAAACTCTACCCTTCCAAAGCAGATGTGTTGCATTTGCTTTCTGTGCAGGCCTGGTTAACAGCATGTCACGTTTTTTTCTCTTCAGGTCTGGCGTGAGTTCCCTGACAGGTTGGTTGGATATCCAGGCCGCCTGCATCTTTGGGACCATGAGATGAACAAATGGAAATATGAATCAGAATGGACCAATGAAGTCTCAATGGTGCTCACTGGGGCCGCCTTTTATCACAAGGTAATATACAACTTGCACTGTACTAATGCACAATGTGCACATTAAAAAAGATCAGTATGTGTTTCTGTCATTGTTCCATCAGTTTTTGTGGTGCTGTGGTTATGTTTTTTAAAACAGTTGGAAAACTGATTGCAAGCTTTCCTGAGACCTCTTTCAGTTGCTGCGAAAACCACTGATTTGTCTCTGCTGGTGAAATAAAATCATTACTTACTTTTATGGACTTACAAAACTCCTGCCGGTTTGCATGACCTGAAAGTACATAGCAAGTTTTTCAGGGAATGTAGTTTTGCAGCTGGCAGGTTCAGAAAAGAAAACCAATTTTAATAAAATTGGTGTGGTGGTCAGGAAAGGAATAATTATGCAGTTTAGCACCCAAAAATTATTTTCTCTCTGCTGAAGTAGTTCTTGTCTGAAGGCACTATCACTTAGCTGCCTGCCATTCCATGACTGAAATATTTAGTCTTGCAGTTACTGTAACTATATTTAAAATGATCTTCTTTCGCTCTCTTCTCTGCAGTATTTCAACTATCTTTACACCTATAAAATGCCTGGAGACATCAAGAATTGGGTGGATGCTCATATGAATTGTGAAGATATTGCCATGAATTTTCTAGTAGCGAATGTCACTGGCAAATCAGTCATTAAGGTGGGGGTTTTCTGCTGTTTATCTTTACAAAATTGAAAAACATGAGATACATACTTCCATTTATTCCCTAGGCTTCAATATGTTACTTAATCCTCCTTTTTCTCTCATTTTCCCCCAGTATGATATCTTGTTCTGCTCCCATAATAGAAAAGCCCTTCTAATAATTTTTTTATGTTAACTGAGAACAGAGAATTGTTTTTTACCAGTTGTTTCTGGTGGTTATTTTAGCCATCTGGATGAGCTATAAAAAAGATAATTTAAATGCCAGCTATAGGTATGTGTGTGTATATGTACATGCCCACATACATATATTTTAACTATTTGAGATCACTAGAGGAAAGAAATTGCCAACTGTCCACAGCTCGCTCCATCGTGGCCTGACAACAGCTGATTTATAGGAATGTTAATTGCAAGAACATTAATTGCAAGATCAGCTTTAAATGAACTTTTTATCCCTGAATTAATTTCCTGACATGTTTCGACACGTTTTCAGGTCCAGACATTCACTCCGTACATTCATTTCAAAGTGTGTCAACTTGGAATGAGATTTAGAGGCCACCAGGCATTACTTCAATTAGCAGGGTCCGTTCTCCCGTCTGTCCATCATCATTTACTGGGACTGGTGGCTGCATTTCCTAGAAAAGTCTTTAGGAGATAAAGTGCGTGCTTTTGCCGAAAAAGTTTTTGAGCTGCATGAGGGCACAGCAGAGTAATTTGGCACCTCTGTGCGATTCGGAGAGTCTTGCAGAGTTTGCCAGTCAGCTCTTAACTGGAGAGAGCAAAAGAGCGCCTGTTGGATTAACGTTACGGTGAAGTATGGGAAGCTATATTTCATCGCTGTTATGGCTGCAAGAACAAATGGTGTTTATACAGGGACCTTGGCAGTGAGAAAACAGTCATTAAACAGGAATTAAGGAGCTTGTCATCGCCACTTCTTTTCAGTTACAGAAGGAAAAAACCCTCCAAGCTGTTTTTATTGGGCCCCTGTGAATTTTGCAGTCAGCCTGGCCAGATGGAGCTGAATGGAGGAACAGAGTGGCTTTTTTTTTTGTACACCCCCTCTTTTTGAGACAGCTCAGCTTACACTGCAGGCATGTTCAGAGGTATTGCACTGCTCTCTGTGCAAGGAGATTAATGTCCCTTCTGTTGATATTTGATAATATCTGGCGTGCCTTTCTGCAGGTGACCCCACGAAAGAAGTTCAAATGTCCAGAATGCACAGCAATTGATGGGTTATCACTGGACCAGACACACATGGTGGAGAGGTGAGTGACCACTCTTTATTTCTCTGATTGCCTTCTTCTGATCCCTAGAATCTTATCCTGTGTCTCATTAAATTAGGATCAAAAATGATAGTGTTTTTATAAACTACTGATCAACGTAAGTCATTCCTACCACGGGTAATGTGTCACTGAAAAGTGGACTACTACAAAAAAGGACTTTAGAAGGGTGCAATTTTTAGCAGCCTTTGCTGTAGAGCTTATAGGACACATATATGAAGTTCAGGTTCTTCATATATCTTCAGGTTGGTGGTACTGTCAGTAATACCACATTTCTGTTTGCTGTGGAATATCAACTGTATTAAGTATCATTATTTTTTAAATCAGACAATCGGTAGCTTACCAAAGAGCAGAAAGGATATAAATTATTAATAAAGTCATTTGTAGTGATATTTGTACATGGTCTTCTCTCCAAGGGTTGTGAAGCATATTGCTCCCACTGGTGAAGGGCATTTGCTGCACAATTCCATGTGCATTTTTTAACACTAGCAGCATTATTGTATTTTTCCAAAAATTTAGTTTTTAAATGAAGCATGCATTTGGAAAGGCAGTGAATGCTTAGAGTGAAATACCGTAAGTTTGTAAGTATGAGATTTGCATTCCCTGCTTTACAGTAAAGGGCTTTCCAGCCTTGTCCAAGACACTAGGCTTCTCTCTGCCTTGGCTTCTGAATGTGTGAAATTAGGGAAAGTTTCTTCATTTTGCAGGTATGAGGTGGAATTAACCTGAGATTTGGTACTGATAAAGGTATCTCACTTTAGCCTTCTTGGGCTGTTGCATGTCCCCTGCAAACCTTGGGAAAAATTATTTGCAACCATAGAACTGCTGGGGTAGGTAAGCAGGGGGAAGAAGTCACCAGAAGAAACAGACAGTTGGACTTGATTATCTTAAAGGTCTCTTCCAACATCGATGATTCTATGATTCCAAGAGGTGACCAAAAAAAAAAAAAAAAAAATCTGACCTGCATTTAAAATAAGCCATTTCAGATTTGCATGGAGAGGTATAACATAGTTATCTTACTAGTTATCATTTTAACAGTGAGCTTTTTTTCTGTTCTCTGCAGAACTCAGAAAATTTAAAGTGTTTCATGGGCTTTAATAGGACTGGGTTAAAAAAAGGAGTATGCAACTCAGAAGTAAAACATACCCCATTAAGATGGTAAAAATTACTCTGCAGGAAAATACTTGAGAAAGGGATGGGAAGTTTTGAAGATCTTAAATGTTAGCTTAAAGGGAAGCACAGGAGGCTCCCCCATATCTAACAATTCTGACCTGGCTTACAGGATGGACTACACAAAGCCAGTTAAGTTTCCCTGTGGTCATAGTAGTAGCACTACAACAACATGTGGGAATTTTAGTTATGAGCTAGTTTCTCATTAAGGTAAATGCTCTAAAAAGAGAAGATGAAAAAGTGCTCTTTGCCTTGAAGTGCATTATGATGCTGGGTAAAGGTCATGTTTCCATGTCTATAGCAGTTCTTATATCCTCAGAGTAAAGTGTGCTTGACAGTTTATTGAGAACATGTTTAAACTGTTGTTTTGCTTGTCTGTAATTTTGAAAAGTGGAGAACACTGGGTTGTGGGAAGTGTTAGATTGACTGGAAATCCTCATACTTTTGTTTGCCCAGCCAAAGAAGTACATGCTGTGGTAGAGTCTGAGTACATGAGAATCTGGAGAGATATACAGTTTAGGTATATTCAGACTTGGTTTTGAAAATCCTTAATATTATACTGAAACTGTTTGCTACACCTAATGCCTTCCTGCCCTGTGTTATAATCTACTTAAATATAAGGGAGTTATTTGTGAATCAAAAAGGGTTTATTTTTTAAAATCTACTAAGCTAGGTATTCATTTAAAGTGGATAATAAATGGTAACAACTCCTAGAGCAAATTTTCCTAGCTTAGCAGTGAGTAAGGCTCTCATATCTGTCTGTCTGTCTGTCTGTCTGT